>JASXTE010000005.1:16802500-17402500 GCA_030280995.1 Hemileia vastatrix | reverse complement strand
CAAATTTTTTACATTTTTTTAATTTTTTCATATATACATTTATACATTTATACATTTTCAAATTTTTACATTTTTACATTTTTACATTTTTACATTTTTACATTTTTACATTTTTACATTTTTACATTTTTACATTTTTTTAATTTTTTCATATATACATTTTTACATTTTTACATTTTTACATTTTTACATTTTTACATTTTTACATTTTTACATTTTCAATTTTTTTACATTTTTACATTTTTACATTTTTACATTTTTACATTTTTACATTTTCAAATTATTTACATTTTTTTAATTTTTTCATATATACATTTATACATTTATACATTTTCAAATTTTTACATTTTTACATTTTTACATTTTCAATTTTTTTACATTTTTACATTTTTACATTTTTTTAATATTTTCATATATACATTTTTACATCTTTACATTTTTACATTTTTAAATTTTTACATTTTTACATTTTTACATTTTTTTAATTTTTTCATATATACATTTTTACATTTTTACATTTTTATATTTTCAAATTTTTTACATTTTTACATTTTTTTAATTTTTACATTTTTACATTTTTACATTTTTACATTTTCAAATTATTTACATTTTTTTAATTTTTTCATATATACATTTATACATTTATACATTTTCAAATTTTTACATTTTTACATTTTTACATTTTTACATTTTCAATTTTTTTACATTTTTACATTTTTACATTTTTTTAATATTTTCATATATACATTTTTACATTTTTACATTTTTACATTTTCAATTTTTTTACATTTTTACATTTTTACATTTTTACATTTTTTTAATTTTTTCATATATACATTTTTACATTTTTACATTTTTACATTTTTACATTTTTACATTTTTACATTTTTACATTTTTACATTTTTACATTTTTACATTTTTACATTTTTACATTTTCAAATTTTTTACATTTTTACATTTTTACATTTTTACATTTTTACATTTTTACATTTTCAAATTTTTTACATTTTTACATTTTTACATTTTTTTAATTTTTTCATATATACATTTTTACATTTTTACATTTTTACATTTTTACATTTTTACATTTTTTTAATTTTTTCATATATACATTTTTACATTTTTACATTTATACATTTTCAAATTTTTTACATTTTTACATTTTTTTAATTTTTACATTTTTACATTTTTACATTTTTACATTTTTACATTTTCAAATTTTTTACATTTTTTTAATTTTTTCATATATACATTTATACATTTATACATTTTCAAATTTTTACATTTCTACATTTTTACATTTTCAATTTTTTTACATTTTTACATTTTTACATTTTTTTAATTTTTTCATATATACATTTTTACATTTTTACATTTTTACATTTTTACATTTTTACATTTTTACATTTTCAATTTTTTTACATTTTTACATTTTTACATTTTTACATTTTTTTAATTTTTTCATATATACATTTTTACATTTTTACATTTTTACATTTTTACATTTTTACATTTTTACAATTTTACATTTTTACATTTTTACATTTTTACATTTTTACATTTTTACATTTTTACATTTTTACATTTTTACATTTTTACATTTTTACATTTTTACATTTTTACATTTTTACATTTTCAAATTTTTTACATTTTTTTAATTTTTTCATATATACATTTATACATTTATACATTTTCAAATTTATACATTTTTACATTTTTACATTTTTACATTTTCAATTTTTTTACATTTTTAAATTTTTACATTTTTTTAATTTTTTCATATATACATTTTTACATTTTTACATTTTTACATTTTTACATTTTTACATTTTTACATTTTTACATTTTTACATTTTTACATTTTTACATTTTTACATTTTTACATTTTTACATTTTTACATTTTTACATTTTTTTAATTTTTTCATATATACATTTTTACATTTTTACATTTTTACATTTTTACATTTTTACATTTTTACATTTTTACATTTTTACATTTTTACATTTTTACATTTTTACATTTTTACATTTTTACATTTTTACATTTTTAAATTTTTAAAATTTTTACATTTTTACTTTTTTTTAATTTTTTCATATATACATTTTTACACTTTTACACTTTTACATTTTTACATTTTTACATTTTTACATTTTTACATTTTTACATTTTTATATTTTTACATTTTTACATTTTTACATTTTTACATTTTTACATTTTTACATTTTCAAATTTTTTACATTTTTTTAATTTTTTCATATATACATATATACATTTATACATTTTCAAATTTTTACATTTTTACATTTTTACATTTTTACATTTTCAATTTTTTTACATTTTTAAATTTTTACATTTTTTTAATTTTTTCATATATACATTTTTACATTTTTACATTTTTACATTTTTACATTTTTACATTTTTACATTTTTACATTTTTACATTTTTACATTTTTACATTTTTACATTTTTACATTTTTACATTTTTACATTTTTACATTTTTACATTTTTACATTTTTACATTTTTACATTTTTACATTTTTACATTTTTACATTTTTACATTTTTACATTTTTACATTTTTACATTTTTACATTTTTACATTTTTACATTTTTACATTTTTACATTTTTACATTTTTACATTTTTAAATTTTTACATTTTTACATTTTTACATTTTTACATTTTTTTAATTTTTTCATATATACATTTTTACATTTTTACATTTTTACATTTTCAAAATTTTTACATTTTTACATTTTTTTAATTTTTACATTTTTACATTTTTACATTTTCAAATTTTTTACATTTTTTTAATTTTTTCATATATACATTTATACATTTATACATTTTCAAATTTTTACATTTTTACATTTTTACATTTTCAATTTTTTTACATTTTTACATTTTTACATTTTTTTAATTTTTTCATATATACATTTTTACATTTTTACATTTTTACATTTTTACATTTTTACATTTTTACATTTTTACATTTTCAATTTTTTTACATTTTTACATTTTTACATTTTTTTAATTTTTTCATATACACATTTTTACATTTTTACATTTTTACATTTTTACATTTTCAAATTTTTTACATTTTTTTAATTTTTTCATATATTGTCGGCTGGTCGTCTAGAAGAAGGAGAAAATGGAAGAAGGAATGAGAGGAGGAGAAGGAGGAAAAAGGTATGGGTAATAAAAAAAATAAAATTTAATAAAATTATTTAATTTATTGAGAGAAAAACAACGATAAGTGAGCTGGGAGGTGACAACAACTTGGTTTTATTAATATTAATATTATTTTAAGTAAGAGTCCTGCGCGGCAACCAAAATAATTACTATCAGACTTAAAGCAACCTTTAAATTGTTATATAAAATTTTAATTAGATTTTTATTACTAATAAAAAGAATATAAACGTAATATAAAAATTGTATTTAAATTGTTGAGTGTATAATAAGTGATAAGGCTACAGGGGATTTTCCAAGGCCCTTTTATAGGCAATGGGTCCTCTGAAGCGCTACTATATCAGTAAATACAATGATTAGAAAGGAATAAAACAAATATATCAAAAAGAGTAAATGAAACATAACAATATAGAGAAAAACATGAAACAATTAATTAAAAGCCCAATTAAGAATCCAATTTCCCCGCCATTAATCCCCAAATCAGTAAGTGACAATAGTAAATAACTAAACAAGTGTGGAAACATAGGAACTATGAGAAATATAATTCCCAACAGATGGTCCATCCTGATTAGAGAACATTTTAAGTGAAACAAAAAAAATAATTTGACGCAACAAAACAATCAATTAATCTCAATTTAGTTCAAATTAATTTATTTGTTTTTTTCTAACACAATTAAGGGTCAAAAGAAGCGTCCTTAATAATTGTTTAGTGTCATATGAGAGGTATTAGTTAATATATAAATTTAAGTAATTAATTTAAATATATTATAAATCAAATTTACACTTGTAATTATAATATATGTTTTTTAATTAATTAAATATAAATTGATAATTATTAAATATATAAAAATGCGCCATTATTTGTAGAATATATTATATTATGCTCAATTTAATTGTATATAAAAATATATATAACCAATAAGTTTAATGTAACATTTGTATATAATAAAATTCTTATATAATTTCATTATGTAATAAAATATTAAGTTATATTCATTAAATACAAGTTTTACCCACTCTTTAAGGTTTTATAATTTATATATCATTTACTGGACTCCTGGAATAGCCTGGCTGACACTCCCTCACTCTAAAAAAAACAATAAAAAAAATGCTAAGATTTTTTCTTTTTGTATTTTTTCAACAGAGCAGGCAGATTTGAAATTTCTTTGCCAGGTATCCATGCATCATGTTCAGATGATTTGTTCTTATATCTCAATAAATATTCAGTACCTCTTTCAGAAGTGATAATTCTATCATTGAGAATTTTATCAATTTCTGCTGTTTCTGTGACTTCCTGAGGGTTCTTCTTAGGTCTTCCTCTTCTTTTTGGAAATAAGTCACTGTTGGAAGTATAAGGTTTAAGCAAAGAAATAGGAAAGACAGGATGTTTCCTATCATATGGAGAATACAATACAACTTCTACTGCATTATCACCAACCATTCTTTTAACAACAAATGGTCCTACAAAAGGATCTTTTAATTTGTGGTTACCTTGTAAATTGAAATGGACAGTAGAGATCAACACTTCATCACCCTTGTTAAATGTGTATTCTTTATGGGATTTATCCCATCTTTTCTTTTCATATTCAAATGCTTTATCAATACAACTCTGAGCATGTTTTCTGCATAGCTGTTGCATTTGCATAAAAGATTTTACACCAGGATGTAGTTCCAACTTAGGTAATTTATTATTGAGAATCTGAGCAGGAGTGTTTGGGACATAACCTAACCAAAGCTCAAAAGGCTTTTTCTCAGTGACAGAATGAACAGTGCTATTATATGCAAATTCAAGACCAGGCAAAAGAGTGACCCAATCATGAGTAAATCTGTCATTATCTTTATATTCTAAACCAAAGGCACAATACCTTCTAATCATATCTTCCAGAGTTTGAATCATTCTTTCAGCTAGACCATCAGTCTGAGGATGGTGAGCTGTAGATAATTTTAACTCACAGCCACAAATATCCATCAAAGAGGTCCAAAACTCAGAAGTGAATTTTGGATCCCTATCAGAGATAATGGCTTTTGGAAAACCAATAATATTAAACATGTAAGACCACCATAAGAAAGCTAATTCTTTGGTGGATACATCTTTGTGGGTTGGAATAAATTTGCACATTTTTGTGAATCTATCAACTATTACCCAACAAGAGTTAAAGCTGTCTTTACCTGCAACAGGAAGACCAGTGACAAAATCCATATTAATGATTTGCCAGGGAGCACTAGGTGCTTCAATATGTTGTAATAACCCTGCTCTCTTGCCTGTTAACTTTTTAGATTTTTGGCAGGAATCACAAGATTCAACATATAATTTTGTGTCTTCAGACATATTAGCCCACCATGCAGTGTTTTAGATTCTAATCAATGTTTTTTCAAGATCAAAATGACCAGCTAATATGTCATCATGACAAAGTTTGAGGATAGTTTCTTTCATTGAAGGAGGAATAACAATTACATTGGTAAGCTTCCTTCTATAATAAATATAACCATCTTCAATAGAAAACTTTCCTTTATTTAAAGCATTTTGGTATTTTGCAGGAAGAGTTTTTATTAATGCTTGAATTGAAGCATTCTTAGGATCATTCAAAATAGTAACTAATTTATTTAAGTCAGAATCTTTATCATATGAATCCAGTATTAACTGTAATAACTCTTCTTCCATGTCAACTATAAATATACCATGTATATGAACAGTGTCATCCTCAGGTACATAAGCAGGATTGGAGTCATTATTTGGCAGAGGCAATCTGGAGAGCATATCAACATTAGAGTGAACATTTCCAGCTCTGTGGATAATAGTCATCCTTCCTCTGTATTCCTGAACAGCAAGTTGCCACCTGAACATATGTCTGTTAGGTGTTTTGAGGTTTAAGAGAGATTTCACAGCACTACAGTCAGTTACCAACTCAAATTTTTGGTCATCCAAGTAGTAATGAAGTTTCTCAAGAGCCCAAACAACTGCTAAGCACTCCAATTGAGTGGCACCATATTTCAATTCACTATTTCTTAAGGTTCTTGAAATATAACAAATTACAACCTCTGAGGATTTATCATTAATAATTTGCTTTTGGTGAAGGGCAGCACCCAGACCAATAAAGCTAGCATCTGTATAAAGTACAAATGGCTTGTTAAAATCTGGAAGAGCCAATATAGGGGCTGACATTAAGCAATTTTTCAATGTATTAAAAGCTTTTTGACAGTCATCATTCCAGAGAAAAGCAACATCTTTTCTGGTTAGTTTTGTAAGAGGCAAGGCTATGACCTGATAATTTTTAATATATTGTCTATAATAGCCACACATACCTAAAAAACTTTGTATTTCTCTTACAGAAGTTGGTGCTTTCACATTTTGAATGGCAGCAACTTTATTATGGTCTACACAAATTTGTAAGCCTGACACAACATGGCCAAGGACTTTCAAAGATTGAAAACCAAATTTACACTTTTTTAAAGATAAGGTCATATTGATTTCATCCATTTTTTGGAAAACTCTATTTAAATGAATCATATGTTCATCAAAAGTTTTAGAAAAAACAATAATATCATCAATATAAACCATGAGCCAACCTTCAATAATTTCTTGATGGAAAGTGTTATCCATTACTTTTTGGAAAACTGAAGGAGCATTTTTAGGGCCAAATGGCATCCTAACATACTTATATATTCCCATATGAGTAGCAATAAGCAAAAAATTTTGAGAATTTTTCTCAACTGGAACTTGATGATAACCTTTATTACCATCCAGACAACTAATAAATTTTGCACCTTGCAAGGTAGCATGTATTGAATTAATTCTGGGTAAAGGATAAATATCATCAACAGTATAAGTATTTAAAGCTCTGTAATCTCCACATAATCTAGCCTTATCTTTTTCATAAGAAATTAAGACTGGGGAGATGACACAATATTTGGGGGTGACATCCACTTTCTCAATGATATTCATTTTCAATAATGTTTCAATATTATCTTCAATATCTTTTCTTTTTGATGGAGAAGCAGGATATGGTTTTTTCTTAAGGGAAGGAGGAATATCACTCAAATTACAGGATAAGGTAATTTTCATCTCTTCCTGAACAATTCCCAAGACATGAGAACCATGAGCAAAAGCCATAGGGAAAGAGGTAATAGAGGCAACAATAGAATCCTTTTGTTCATTAGTTAAATGATCACCAAAAGAAGCGGTATTTATTTCATGTAATAAATCATCCATTTCAGTTGTTGTTCTACCTTTACATTGGGTGAGTGAGTTACAAGATTTCAACAAATGCCCAGAAGGTTTAGGAGAAGAAATTTTGAATTTTCTTTTCCCATTCATTCCTAATGTAAAGCAATTATTTGCTGGGTCCAGTTTCACACCAAACATTGTTAAAATATCATTTCCCATAATAAACCAATTGCTCAAATTATCATTTTTCATGACAACAAACTCACAAATAGCTCTGACAAAACCACCATTATATTTGAAGAATACAGAGGTTTTGTATTTGCCAATAGGAAATAAGGTAGAACCATACCCTCTCCATTTTTCAGAAGTTATAGGCAATAATTTACTCAAATAATCCATATCCACTGAAGCCAAAGCTTTTTCAGATACTACACTTCCTCCAGCACCAGAATCAAGAACTACATCAACATTTTTACCATTAATGATAACAGGTGCCTTTAAAGGGGATATAGGAATAGAATTGTTAGTAATATCTTTAATTATCTCAGCATTTTCTACTGAAGATAAATTCAATACACAATCTTTAGATATATTATTTAAATAATGGACATCATGTTCCAACATTAAAACATCTTTAACAGATTCATTTTCATAGGAGATATTACTTTCACAGTCACTGGAAGAATTATTGACATCAAGTTCAACTTCATCAGTGTCTTCATTTTGTTCAACAAGATGAATTTTCTTGTCACAAACATGACCCTTTTGCCACGGTTTGTTACATTTATAACAAGTACTTGTTGCATATTTTCTAGGTGCAACTGGGGCAGAGGGTTTACCAGATTTTTCTGGGAGCTTTATAGAAGGTTTATTCTGATCATTATAAGATTTACTAAGGTAATTCTTTGGTTCATATCTTTGGTTGAGTAGTACTTCATTACAGATATTAATGAAAGAAGAATTTTCCCTTACATGCTCAGTTCTAGCAACAATCAAATCCCTAAGAGAATTTGGTAATTTATACAAGATTTTATCTCTCCAAATATCATAATCCATCTTTGGATCAATTGCTCTAAGGATTTTAGTTATTTTCATCAGAAAAACAATGGGCTTTTCAACAGAGGAGGATACATATCTAGTATTCTCATACAGTCTTTGCTGAGCTAACCTGAATTTTGAACCACCAAACTGATTCTCAATCAAGGATTTCCAATCATTCCATGTATAATGATTGTTATCTAAGAGGACAGATTCATACCACATCAAGGCTACATTGGAAAATAAAGAAATTAGCTTAGAAACAATTTCCTCATCAGGTAGTTTATAAGATCTCTTTAAATTATCAATTCTTTGGATAAAGTGTTGCCAATCAGAGGAAGAATCACCATCAAAGGTAGGATATTGGTCTAACTTAGGCCAATTTTTCTGACTACTGGGATGGTCCACTTTTTGATTTGAATTATTCATTAGTAATAATTCCTGAAGTTTAGCCAGGTGTTCAGAAATTTCATTATTTACAGAAACAGCTGGTGCATGACCATCACAAGATTTTTTGCTAGTGGCAAAAGATTTTACAGACTCATTGTCAGTTTGTTTAATGGTTGAAATATGAGGAAGAAAGGATGAACTTTGTTCAGGTTTTTTCCCTTTATTTTTATGCAGCTTACTGGCAGAAATCTCATTTAATTCATTATTGATGGTTAAGGTTGAGAACTTTTCCTGTAGGTCAGACACATAGTTTCTTATTCTTGGAATTTCAGACATCTGGTCATTCACTTTTGCAAGAGATAGAACATTTCTGTCTTCAGAAACTGAGTGTTTGGTACTTAGTGCATGGAAGTCATTTTTTAGTTTCTTCAACTCATTTTGTAGAGATTTTATTTCATTTTTGAATGAATAATTTTCCTCAATAAGGGGTTTCAATTCACTCAATGTTTTATGCAGACTGATATTTCTATCTGAGATAGCTCTATGGTCACTTCTTATTTGTTTTTGTTGACTAAGAACAATATTCAAGGTTTCTTTGATTTTTAAATAAGCTGTATCTTGTACAGAAGAACTCACTCTACATTGCAAGTGTAAATTATTTAATCTATCATTTTCATGGATTAACACATCTCTCACATGTTTGTCTTTCACAATATTAAAATCAAGGGTATCTTTCAAAATTTCCTCAGAAGTTTTTTCAATTAAGTTATAGATTTCAGGGGGAACAGAATCATTTTTAATTGCAAGAGAAGGATTAATTAAAGATGTAGAAGTTAAATGTAAAGGTTCATCAAATGACAATTTGCTAATTACATCAATAGGGCTACTAGTTACAGGAAGCTGTCTTTTAACAGGTTTAACTGTTCTTTCACCATGTTCAATAATATTACCTGCAGAAGAAGATTTATTAGAAAACATACCCAAGTGACTATCAACCAAATTACTTACCATGGCAGAGGAGGAAACTTCCCCTGGGACTGGGTTTGGGATTGTGCTTGGGCCTTCTTTCTCCTGCTTTGTTGGTAGGGATGAGGAGGTGGATGGAAATTGGGTGTTCTGGATGGGCCAGGCTGATGATGAGGAGGGTGTTGCACATTCTGTTGGTAGTGACTCATTAGATAATCCCATTTCCATTGCTCTACTTCCATAGTATTTGGATTTTGGATGGTTGAGCTGGGTGGCTGTGAAGGTTGAGCCTGAAGTTGAAGCTGATTGGGAGGCAATTGAGGAGGGGCCTGGGCCTGAATCTGGTTCCTGAGTTCTTGGACCTGATCCCACAATGTGTCTACCTTTGCTTTGTACGTCATATTTTCTGTCTTCAACTCTTTTATATGACTGGAGAGGTTGCTGATTTGTTGTGGCAGAGGAAGCTTTTTTATTTTGAAGCCTTTTGGAAGACCTTCTTGAGGCACTAGAGGCTTTACTTCCTTCTGTGGTACTGGGGGAAGGGGGTTTGGTTTGTTTGCATTTCCTGTCATTTCCACATCCTGCAGTATGAGAATTCTTTGTGTTAGCATAAGATTTTTTATGACCAACTTTAGAAGAACTTACAGTGTCAGCATCATAGTCAATTTCTATCTCATCCACTTGCATGTTATCCATTTTTTCTGTCAAATTGTTGGACATACTAGTGGGAAGAATAATATTTTACTTTGTACTTTATAAAAAAAATAATCAAAGTTAGTCAATAATTGCTCCAAATAATATAAAAAAATTTTTTTTAATTAATTAAATTATAGAAAAAATAACTTTCAATATAAAGTAATAATTTAAAAAATTAATTTTTTAAAAAAAATGGATTGCAAGTTTAAATTGGGAATAACAAGTAAGTTAATTCAACCAATTAATTACCAATATTAATTATGGCAATATATTGGGACTAAGCACAATGTACTTTTAAGTCAACCAAAAATTAACAATAATTAATAATAAAAAAAAATTAAATTAATAATTCAATTTGTATTAATAATAATGTTAATTCTTCTAGGACTAAGAGGATTTAACACTCTATAATGGTCAACTAGGAAAAAAAAAAAAAAAAAAAAAAAAAAAAAAAAAAAATTTAAAATTGAACACTTACACTCAGTGAATCAGCAATAAAGCCACAATCACTGTTATTGCAATAAAAATATAGTATTATGAGTGAGAGGCGCAAAGGTGAACTTACTATAGTGATCGAAAAATCACTTCAAAATAATTTAAAAATTAATACTATATAAACCTAATATGTCGAACCCAAGTTCGAAACACAGTCGCGGCAAAAGTTTTGTTTTGCTAGGTGGTCCGTGCGTTTTGTCGTTCGTCGCCAGGCTTCGATCGTCGTTGTCGTTTGGAAAGGCCCTCAGTTGTCGGCTGGTCGTCTAGAAGAAGGAGAAAATGGAAGAAGGAATGAGAGGAGGAGAAGGAGGAAAAAGGTATGGGTAATAAAAAAAATAAAATTTAATAAAATTATTTAATTTATTGAGAGAAAAACAACGATAAGTGAGCTGGGAGGTGACAACAACTTGGTTTTATTAATATTAATATTATTTTAAGTAAGAGTCCTGCGCGGCAACCAAAATAATTACTATCAGACTTAAAGCAACCTTTAAATTGTTATATAAAATTTTAATTAGATTTTTATTACTAATAAAAAGAATATAAACGTAATATAAAAATTGTATTTAAATTGTTGAGTGTATAATAAGTGATAAGGCTACAGGGGATTTTCCAAGGCCCTTTTATAGGCAATGGGTCCTCTGAAGCGCTACTATATCAGTAAATACAATGATTAGAAAGGAATAAAACAAATATATCAAAAAGAGTAAATGAAACATAACAATATAGAGAAAAACATGAAACAATTAATTAAAAGCCCAATTAAGAATCCAATTTCCCCGCCATTAATCCCCAAATCAGTAAGTGACAATAGTAAATAACTAAACAAGAGTGGAAACATAGGAACTATGAGAAATATAATTCCCAACAGATGGTCCATCCTGATTAGAGAACATTTTAAGTGAAACAAAAAAAATAATTTGACGCAACAAAACAATCAATTAATCTCAATTTAGTTCAAATTAATTTATTTGTTTTTTCTAACACAATTAAGGGTCAAAAGAAGCGTCCTTAATAATTGTTTAGTGTCATATGAGAGGTATTAGTTAATATATAAATTTAAGTAATTAATTTAAATATATTATAAATCAAATTTACACTTGTAATTATAATATATGTTTTTTAATTAATTAAATATAAATTGATAATTATTAAATATATAAAAATGAGCCATTATTTGTAGAATATATTATATTATGCTCAATTTAATTGTATATAAAAATATATATAACCAATAAGTTTAATGTAACATTTGTATATAATAAAATTCTTATATAATTTCATTATGTAATAAAATATTAAGTTATATTCATTAAATACAAGTTTTACCCACTCTTTAAGGTTTTATAATTTATATATCATTTACTGGACTCCTGGAATAGCCTGGCTGACATATATACATTTATACATTTTCAAATCTTTACATTTTTACATTTTTACATTTTTACATTTTTACATTTTCAATTTTTTTACATATTTAAATTTTTACATTTTTTTAATTTTTTCATATATACATTTTTACATTTTTACATTTTTACATTTTTACATTTTTACATTTTTACATTTTTACATTTTTACATTTTTACATTTTTACATTTTTACATTTTTACATTTTTACATTTTTACATTTTTACATTTTTACATTTTTACATTTTTACATTTTTACATTTTTACATTTTTACATTTTTACATTTTTTTAATTTTTTCATATATACATTTTTACATTTTTACATTTTTACATTTTTACATTTTTACATTTTTACATTTTTACATTTTTACATTTTTACATTTTTACATTTTTACATTTTTACATTTTTACATTTTTACATTTTTACATTTTTACATTTTCAATTTTTTTACATTTTTACATTTTTACATTTTTACATTTTTACATTTTTACATTTTTACATTTTTACATTTTCAAATTATTTACATTTTTTTAATTTTTTCATATATACATTTATACATTTATACATTTTCAAATTTTTACATTTTTACATTTTTACATTTTTACATTTTCAATTTTTTTACATTTTTACATTTTTACATTTTTTTAATTTTTTCATATATACATTTTTACATTTTTACATTTTTACATTTTTACATTTTTACATTTTTACATTTTTACATTTTCAATTTTTTTACATTTTTACATTTTTACATTTTTACATTTTTTTAATTTTTTCAAAAATACATTTTTACATTTTTACATTTTTACATTTTTACATTTTTACATTTTTACATTTTTACATTTTTACATTTTTACATTTTTACATTTTCAAATTTTTTACATTTTTTTAATTTTTTCATATATACATTTATACATTTATACAGTTTCAAATTTTTACATTTTTACATTTTTACATTTTTACATTTTTACATTTTTAAATTTTTACATTTTTTTAATTTTTTCATATATACATTTTTACATTTTTACATTTTTACATTTTTACATTTTTACATTTTTACATTTTTACATTTTTTTAATTTTTTCATATATACATTTTTACATTTTTACATTTTTACATTTTTACATTTTTACATTTTTACATTTTTACATTTTCAAATTTTTTACATTTTTACGTTTTTACATTTTTTTAATTTTTTCATATATACATTTTTACATTTTTACATTTTTACATTTTTACATTTTTACATTTTTACATTTTTACATTTTTACATTTTTACATTTTTACATTTTTACATTTTTTTAATTTTTTCATATATACATTTTTACATTTTTACATTTTCAAATTTTTTACATTTTTACATTTTTTTAATTTTTACATTTTTACATTTTTACATTTTCAAATTATTTACATTTTTTTAATTTTTTCATATATACATTTATACATTTATACATTTTCAAATTTTTACATTTTTACATTTTTATATTTTTATATTTTCAATATTTTTACATTTTTACATTTTTACATTTTTTTAATTTTTTCATATATACATTTTTACATTTTTACATTTTTACATTTTCAATTTTTTTACATTTTTACATTTTTACATTTTTACATTTTTACATTTTTACATTTTTACATTTTTACATTTTCAAATTTTTTACATTTTTACATTTTTACATTTTTTTAATTTTTTCATATATACATTTTTACATTTTTACATTTTTACATTTTTACATTTTTACATTTTTACATTTTTACATTTTTACATTTTTTTAATTTTTTCATATATACATTTTTACATTTTTACATTTTTACATTTTCAAATTTTTTACATTTTTACATTTTTTTAATTTTTACATTTTTACATTTTTACATTTTTACATTTTTACATTTTCAAATTTTTTACATTTTTTTAATTTTTTCATATATACATTTATACATTTATACATTTTCAAATTTTTACATTTTTACATTTTTACATTTTCAATTTTTTTACATTTTTACATTTTTACATTTTTTTAATTTTTTCATATATACATTTTTACATTTTTACATTTTTACATTTTTACATTTTTACATTTTTACATTTTTACATTTTTACATTTTTACATTTTTACATTTTTACATTTTTACATTTTTACCTTTTTACATTTTTACATTTTTACATTTTTACATTTTTACATTTTTACATTTTTACATTTTTACATTTTTACATTTTTACATTTTTACATTTTTACAATTTTACATTTTTACATTTTTACATTTTTACATTTTTACATTTTTACATTTTTACATTTTTACATTTTTACATTTTTACATTTTTTTAATTTTTTCATATATACATTTTTACATTTTTACATTTTTACATTTTTACATTTTTACATTTTTACATTTTTACATTTTTACATTTTTACATTTTTACATTTTTACATTTTTACATTTTTACATTTTTACATTTTTACATTTTTACATTTTTACATTTTTACATTTTTACATTTTTACATTTTTACATTTTTACATTTTTACATTTTTACATTTTTACATTTTTACATTTTTACATTTTTACATTTTTTTAATTTTTTCATATATACATTTTTACATTTTTACATTTTTACATTTTTACATTTTTACATTTTTACATTTTTACATTTTTACATTTTTACATTTTTACATTTTTACATTTTTACATTTTTACATTTTTACATTTTTACATTTTTACATTTTTACATTTTTACATTTTTACATTTTTACATTTTTACATTTTTACATTTTATTAATTTTTTCATATATACATTTTTACATTTTTACATTTATACATTTTCAAATTTTTTACATTTTTACATTTTTTTAATTTTTACATTTTTACATTTTTACATTTTTACATTTTTACATTTTTACATTTTCAAATTTTTTACATTTTTTTAATTTTTTCATATATACATTTATACATTTATACATTTTCAAATTTTTACATTTTTACATTTTTACATTTTCAATTTTTTTACATTTTTACATTTTTACATTTTTTTAATTTTTTCATATATACATTTTTACATTTTTACATTTTCAAATTTTTACATTTTTACATTTTTACATTTTCAATTTTTTTACATTTTTACATTTTTACATTTTTTTAATTTTTTCATATATACATTTTTACATTTTTACATTTTTACATTTTTACATTTTTACATTTTTACATTTTTACATTTTTACATTTTTACATTTTTACATTTTTACATTTTTACCTTTTTACATTTTTACATTTTTACATTTTTACATTTTTACATTTTTACATTTTTACATTTTTACATTTTTACATTTTTACATTTTTACAATTTTACATTTTTACATTTTTACATTTTTACATTTTTACATTTTTACATTTTTACATTTTTACATTTTTACATTTTTACATTTTTTTAATTTTTTCATATATACATTTTTACATTTTTACATTTTTACATTTTTACATTTTTACATTTTTACATTTTTACATTTTTACATTTTTACATTTTTACATTTTTACATTTTTACATTTTTACATTTTTACATTTTTACATTTTTACATTTTTACATTTTTACATTTTTACATTTTTACATTTTTACATTTTTACATTTTTACATTTTTACATTTTTACATTTTTACATTTTTACATTTTTTTAATTTTTTCATATATACATTTTTACATTTTTACATTTTTACATTTTTACATTTTTACATTTTTACATTTTTACATTTTTACATTTTTACATTTTTACATTTTTACATTTTTACATTTTTACATTTTTACATTTTTACATTTTTACATTTTTACATTTTTACATTTTTACATTTTTACATTTTTACATTTTTACATTTTTACATTTTTACATTTTTACATTTTATTAATTTTTTCATATATACATTTTTACATTTTTACATTTATACATTTTCAAATTTTTTACATTTTTACATTTTTTTAATTTTTACATTTTTACATTTTTACATTTTTACATTTTTACATTTTTACATTTTCAAATTTTTTACATTTTTTTAATTTTTTCATATATACATTTATACATTTATACATTTTCAAATTTTTACATTTTTACATTTTTACATTTTCAATTTTTTTACATTTTTACATTTTTACATTTTTTTAATTTTTTCATATATACATTTTTACATTTTTACATTTTTACATTTTTACATTTTTACATTTTCAATTTTTTTACATTTTTACATTTTTACATTTTTACATTTTTTTAATTTTTTCATATATACATTTTTACATTTTTACATTTTTACATTTTTACATTTTTACATTTTTACATTTTTACATTTTTACATTTTTACATTTTTACATTTTTACATTTTTACATTTTCAAATTTTTTACATTTTTTTAATTTTTTCATATATACATTTATACATTTTCAAATTTTTACATTTTTACATTTTTACATTTTTACATTTTCAATTTTTTTACATTTTTAAATTTTTACATTTTTTTAATTTTTTCATATATACATTTTTACATTTTTACATTTTTACATTTTTACATTTTTACATTTTTACATTTTTACATTTTTACATTTTTACATTTTTACATTTTTACATTTTTACATTTTTACATTTTTACATTTTTACATTTTTTTAATTTTTTCATATATACATTTTTACATTTTTACATTTTTACATTTTTACATTTTTACATTTTTACATTTTTACATTTTTACATTTTTACATTTTTACATTTTTACATTTTCAAATTTTTTACATTTTTACATTTTTACTTTTTTTTAATTTTTTCAAATATACATTTTTACACTTTTACATTTTTACATTTTTACATTTTTACATTTTTACATTTTTACATTTTTACATTTTTACATTTTTACATTTTTACATTTTTACATTTTTACATTTTTTTAATTTTTTCATATATACATTTTTACATTTTTACATTTTTACATTTTTACATTTTTACATTTTTACATTTTTACATTTTTACATTTTTACATTTTTACATTTTTACATTTTTACATTTTTACATTTTTACATTTTTACATTTTTACATTTTCAATTTTTTTACATTTTTACATTTTTACATTTTTTTAATTTTTTCATATATACATTTTTACATTTTTACATTTTTACATTTTTACATTTTTACATTTTTACATTTTTACATTTTTACATTTTTACATTTTTACATTTTTACATTTTTACATTTTTACATTTTTACATTTTTACATTTTTACATTTTTACATTTTTACATTTTTACATTTTTACATTTTTACATTTTTACATTTTTACATTTTTACATTTTTACATTTTTACATTTTTACATTTTTACATTTTTACATTTTTACATTTTTACATTTTTACATTTTTACATTTTTACATTTTTACATTTTTACATTTTTACATTTTTACATTTTTACATTTTTACATTTTTACATTTTTACATTTTTACATTTTTACATTTTTACATTTTTACATTTTTACATTTTTACATTTTTACATTTTTACATTTTTACATTTTTACATTTTTACATTTTTACATTTTCAATTTTTTTACATTTTTACATTTTTACATTTTTACATTTTCAAATTTTTTACATTTTTTTAATTTTTTCATATATACATTTATACAATTTTACAATTTTACAATTTTACATATTTACATATTTACATATTTACAATTTTACAATTTTACATTTTTACATTTTTACATTTTTACATTTTCAATTTTTTTACATTTTTACATTTTTACATTTTAACATTTTTTTAATTTTTTCATATATACCTTTTTACATTTTTACATTTTTACATTTTTACATTTTTACATTTTCAATTTTTTTACATTTTTACATTTTTACATTTTTACATTTTTTTAATTTTTTCATATATACATTTTTAAATTTTTACATTTTTACATTTTTACATTTTTAAATTTTTACATTTTTACATTTTTACATTTTTACATTTTTACATTTTTACATTTTTACATTTTCAAATTTTTTACATTTTTACCTTTTTACATTTTTACATTTTCAAATTTTTTACATTTTTTTAATTTTTTCATATATACATTTTTACATTTTTACATTTTTTTAATTTTTTCATATATACATTTATACATTTTTACATTTTTACATTTTCAAATTTTTTACATTTTTTTAATTTTTTCATATATACATTTATACATTTATACATTTTCAAATTTTTACATTTTTACATTTTTACATTTTTACATTTTTACATTTTTACATTTTTACATTTTTACATTTTTACATTTTTACATTTTTACATTTTTACATTTTTACATTTTTACATTTTTACATTTTTACATTTTTACATTTTTACATTTTTACATTTTTACATTTTCAATTTTTTTACATTTTTACATTTTTTTAATTTTTTCATATATACATTTTTACATTTTTATATTTTTACATTTTTACATTTTTACATTTTTACATTTTTACATTTTTACATTTTTACATTTTTACATTTTTACATTTTTACATTTTTACATTTTTACATTTTTACATTTTTACATTTTTACATTTTTACATTTTTACATTTTTACATTTTTACATTTTTACATTTTTACATTTTTACATTTTTACATTTTTACATTTTTACATTTTTACATTTTTACATTTTTACATTTTTACATTTTTACATTTTTAAATTTTTACATTTTTACATTTTTACATTTTTACATTTTTTTAATTTTTTCATATATACATTTTTACATTTTTACATTTTTACATTTTCAAATTTTTTACATTTTTACATTTTTTTAATTTTTACATTTTTACATTTTTACATTTTTACATTTTCAAATTTTTTACATTTTTTTAATTTTTTCATATATACATTTATACATTTATACATTTTCAAATTTTTACATTTTTACATTTTTACATTTTCAATTTTTTTACATTTTTACATTTTTACATTTTTTTAATTTTTTCATATATACATTTTTACATTTTTACATTTTTACATTTTTACATTTTTACATTTTTACATTTTCAATTTTTTTACATTTTTACATTTTTACATTTTTACATTTTTTTAATTTTTTCAAAAATACATTTTTACATTTTTACATTTTTACATTTTTACATTTTTACATTTTTACATTTTTACATTTTTACATTTTTACATTTTTACATTTTTACATTTTCAAATTTTTTACATTTTTTTAATTTTTTCATATATACATTTATACATTTATACATTTTCAAATTTTTACATTTTTACATTTTTACATTTTTACATTTTTACATTTTCAATTTTTTTACATTTTTACATTTTTACATTTTTTTAATTTTTTCATATATACATTTTTACATTTTTACATTTTTACATTTTTACATTTTTACATTTTTACATTTTTACATTTTTACATTTTTACATTTTTACATTTTTACATTTTTACATTTATACATTTTTACATTTTTACATTTTCAATTTTTTTACATTTTTACATTTTTACATTTTTACATTTTTTTAATTTTTTCATACACCACACAATATGGGGGGCGGACTTGCTAGCAAGTCCGCAACCTTGGACCCAAACTCACCATAGATTGAACACACATTGAGCTATTGATAAAGGAACCATACAATCAGGGATGAACACCACTCAGCAGAACAGTTTTAGGTGGGTGTTCAAGTAGAGTTCAGTATGGGTTCAGTCTGAGTTCAGTCTGAGTTCCATCTGAGTTCCATCTGAGTTCAGGTTGAGGACTTGCTAGCAAGTCCACCCCCTATATTGCGTAGTGATATATACATTTTTACATTTTTACATTTTTACATTTTTACATTTTTACATTTTTACATTTTACATTTTTACATTTTTACATTTTTACATTTTTACATTTTTACATTTTTACATTTTTACATTTTTACATTTTTACATTTTTACATTTTTACATTTTTACATTTTTACATTTTTACATTTTCAATTTTTTTACATTTTTACATTTTTACATTTTTACATTTTCAAATTTTTTACATTTTTTTAATTTTTTCATATATACATTTATACAATTTTACAATTTTACAATTTTACATATTTACATATTTACAATTTTACAATTTTACATTTTTACATTTTTACATTTTTACATTTTCAAATTTTTTACATTTTTACATTTTTACATTTTTACATTTTTTTAATTTTTTCATATATACATTTTTACATTTTTACATTTTTACATTTTTACATTTTTACATTTTTACATTTTTACATTTTTACATTTTTACATTTTTACATTTTTACATTTTTACATTTTTACATTTTTACATTTTTACATTTTTACATTTTTACATTTTTACATTTTCAATTTTTTTACATTTTTACATTTTTACATTTTTACATTTTTACATTTTCAAATTTTTTACATTTTTTTAATTTTTTCATATATACATTTATACAATTTTACAATTTTACAATTTTACATATTTACATATTTACAATTTTACAATTTTACATTTTTACATTTTTACATTTTTACATTTTCAAATTTTTTACATTTTTACATTTTTACATTTTTACATTTTTACATTTTTACATTTTTACATTTTTACATTTTTACATTTTTACATTTTTACATTTTTACATTTTTACATTTTTACATTTTTACATTTTTACATTTTTACATTTTTACATTTTTACATTTTTACATTTTTACATTTTTACATTTTTACATTTTTACATTTTTACATTTTCAATTTTTTTACATTTTTACATTTTTACATTTTTACATTTTTACATTTTCAAATTTTTTACATTTTTTTAATTTTTTCATATATACATTTATACAATTTTACAATTTTACAATTTTACATATTTACATATTTACAATTTTACAATTTTACATTTTTACATTTTTACATTTTTACATTTTCAAATTTTTTACATTTTTACATTTTTACATTTTTACATTTTTTTAATTTTTTCATATATACATTTTTACATTTTTACATTTTTACATTTTTACATTTTTACATTTTTACATTTTTACATTTTTACATTTTTACATTTTTACATTTTTACATTTTTACATTTTCAATTTTTTTACATTTTTACATTTTTACATTTTTACATTTTTTTAATTTTTTCATATATACATTTTTACATTTTTACATTTTTACATTTTTACATTTTTACATTTTTACATTTTTACATTTTTACATCTAGCCCTGGGGCTAGTGGATAAGAAATCCACAATAATGCATTATCCCGCCTCTTATACCCAGATTTCCATTCCTAATTCCTGATCCCAAACTCATCTCATCCATGATGGATTTGCAAGAAAGTCACATTACTCATAATTGCTGATGCCATCCTTAAGTCTTTCCTCACTCTATGCTACTTAATTTTGGTGGCAAACACTTAAATTTTTTTTCTATCTACACACCCCAACTGCACATTTGGCAGTGAATTCCCACTTCCCTCATCACATAACACTTCCACCGGCAACAATGAAACACCTCTCTACTAGACAGCTACTTCACTCCACTATTAATGCCATCACTTTACTTTTAGTTCTCTACTATAAATCTGACTCTGATTTGGAAGATGCTTTAGCTTATATGTGTTTACTTTCCAAAAAGTGTTACATCATCACCAGGGGTCCAAATCTTTATCATGATCCCCAATATGATCTGGCCTCCATTCTCAACATTCCTCATTTAAACTTCACCCAACTTTTTAGAACTTCTCCCAATTCTTTCTTCAAACTTTATCAACTCATTTCTGAACATCCTATCTTCCATAACAATTCTCATAACAAACAGCGTAATCCTGCCATCCAACTTGCTGTTGCACTATGCCACTTTGGCTCAAATGTAAACAGTGCTGCTGTAAGAAATTTGGATAATCTCTTTAACATAGGATATGGTACTGTGATATTATACACCAAGCAGTGTATGATTGCTATCCTTTCCCTCAACTCTCAAACACTTGCTTGGCTGACTCCAGAACAGCAACTTGAATCCTCTCAAGTAATGCAAGCTGAAGGTTTCCCTGGCTGTGTAGGATTTGTTGATGGCACAACTATACCTTTGAGTCAAAATCCTGCTCATGATGGCAACCATTATTTTGATTGCAAAAAAAGTTTTCTTCCAAATCTTCTCCAAGTTCTCATCTTTTACAATCTAACTTTTTATCTTCTTTCTAGATACTCTATCGCCGTTCAACTTGTATGTGATGTCAATAAAAAATTTATTGCTTTTCACAGTGGCTGCCCAGGATCATGTCATGACTGTTGCGTCTTCCAAAGAATGAGGATTTCTCAATCCCCTGACTCATACTTTGACGAATCTCAGTACCTCCTTGCAGACTCAGCATATGCAAGTGGAAAGTACATTATACCTTCTTTCCGTGGTGCAACTTCAGAAAATGACCCCAAAACTGCCTTTAATCATCACTTTGCACAATCAAGAGTACGAATTGAACATGCTATAGGTATTTTAAAAGGACAATTTTCTAGTCTTCGGGAGCTCAGAATCCAATTTCAAAAAAAATTGGAGATCAAAACTGCAAATCATTGGATCTTGACTTGCGTAATACTCCACAATATTCTAGCTGATTTAAAGGATGAGTGGAATGATCTTTATGAAGAAGAGGATCCTGAACCACCACCGGCACTCCCCTCCCTTGATTCACAAATAATTCAATCAACTGGCATACGTTCCATTATAATGCCAATTACTCTCCAACATTTCACTTTGCAACACTTTTAATTTTTAATTTTTACGTTTTCATACTTTCTAAATGTCCTCTTTGTGTACTTTATTCACTTGGTTTTGTATTTTGGTTTGTTGGATATTCATTTTTTTTTTGAATTTACGGTGAATATCTTTTTTTTGGATGGCTCATTGGTTTTCTTTCACCAGCTCAACATGAAATCACATATTTTCTTATATTGCATATTTTGTCAGTGATTTTTTTTTTCATTCATCCCTCATATCCTTTTCCTATTCTCCTCCAACATCCCTCAAACAATTTGGTTTCATTCATTTTGTCATCTCATCTCTCCAGGTAAGTCATTTTATTCTTTTTTTTGATTTTTTGATTACTAATTATAATTTTTTTTTGTTTTTTTCTGTTTATTTTATTTTTTTTATCTAAATTTTTTTGTAAGTGGTTATTTTGGATTTCAATGGTATAATTAACCTTTTTTTTCTCTCCCTCTTTACTTTCTTTTTTAGCTCCATCACCCTACTCTTCATCCCTCCTTGGCATGGTCATTATCCCCCCTTTCCCTTATTTCACTTTTTTTTGGCTCCATTTCATTGAAACACATACATTGCACATTCTTTATGCATTTCACTTACTCCATATTCAATTTCCCCACAATTCCAACATCAATCTTTCTCACTCTATTTTTCCTACTTTTCAATCAAGGTAAGTTTCATCTCCTTTTTTTCATGCCTATATGATATCTCATTCCTTTTATGAAAACTTCATACTTAAATATATGTATGACTCTTATCTGGATAAAAGTGAACTTATAAAACTCCTTTTGATCTCATCTTCATTACCACTTTTCAAGTTTTTGTAAAATTTTGAAAATCAGACTTGGAGTTAGGGTTAGGTTTATACAAATCTAATTTTCCTTTTACTGAAGATTCTCCTGAAGGCTACTTTTCATTTCCTGCAAAAAGATTTGAATTTGATTCAGTGGTTGCTGAGATATTGACCTTTCAAGTTGAGCCTTTTTTTTCCCAATTTAAATTTTTATTTCATTTTTTTATGTAACAAATTAGGTTTAGGTTTATTTAAATCACATGTCCTTTAACTGAAGATTCTACTAAAGCATATATTTCATTTTCCACAAACAGGTTTGAATTAGGTTCAGTGGTTGCTGAGATTTTGACCTTTGAAGTTGAGCCTTTTTTCCAAATTTCACTTGTCTTATTTCACATTTTTATATTGCATATTTAGAGGATAAGGATTCTGAAACTCTTATATGATTATTATCTAGGCATTTCAATTATATAGGCATATATTCGTTGGTCAAGAATATCACTAAAGCTCAAAAAGATGAAGATTTTTGCTTATGGGACACTCTACCTTCCTTTGACTCTTTTCTTGCTTTTCGACTCAAAAAGCTCTGTAATAAAGCATTTGAAGAAAATCATGAACTTGCAACCAAAGTTGGAATACCAAATTGGTGTGACTCCAAATGGGAAGATATCAGCCACAAATATCTTTTATTTTCTAATGTTATTATCACTCATTCTGGATTCCACAATAGGATTCATATCGATAGGAATGATGCCAATTTTCTTACTTTTGGTATATTCTCATAAATCAATCCAATAACTGGCCACCCAATACCATCTCCAGCTAAAATCAAAGGACATGGTTTATATTTTCCAGACCACCGGTGCATCATTGATTTTGGTTTGGGAAATGGTATCATCAAAACTATTTGGAATTCATCTAAGGATAATCATCAAACGACCAAAGCTCCTCCTGGTTTGTAATCCTGTCAAGATTTCACACATTTTGGTTGCTCATTTCAAATCAGTAATAAGTTGATACAAAGAATCAATAAGGTAAAGAAAGAAGTTAAAGTTATTCAATTTAAAAAAACTTTATCTAGATCCAAAAAGTATGGGGATTAGAGTTGTCATCGAAAATTTTATATTTTTTCATAAATTTTTAATAAATATTTTTTATATATCAATTTTCTCAAGTAATGTGATGAGCCAACAACCTTTGGTTGTATAACAGGTAATCATGATAACATTTATTTGTTTGATTCGTGAGGTTCCTCCTGCCTATACCTGTAGAAAGTCCCAAACTTTTGTTTCTAGACTTGGTCTGCATTTTGGCTTGAGAAATTGTCATTACTTTAAACGAGGGAAATTGATATATATTAGATATTTATTTAATAATTTATGTAATTATATTAAATTTAGATGACTTCCACCCCTTACTTCAATAAAATACAGGGGGGGGGGGTGTATTGCCAAATTTTCAAATCTGACATGTGAAATTGATGACTTAGAAAAATTTTGGTGATATCCACCCCTTGCTTCAATAAAATGCAGGGGAGAGTATTGCCAATTTTTTAAAACAGATATAGGATTTTTTTGACTTGTAAATATTTTGGTGAAATTTTTTTGGTGATACCTGTCCCTTACTTCAATAAAATTCATGGGGGGTTTTGCCAAACTTTCTTATAAGACTTGTGAAATTCTTGACATGTAAGAATTTTTGGGATACCAGTAAAATGCAGGAGGTAGTAAAGCCAAATTTTCATATAAGACTTTCAAGATTCATGACATGAAAGAATTTTTGTGATACCCACCCCTTACTTCAAAAAAGTCCAGGGGTGGGGGATCGTCAAATTTTCAAAGGAGACACAAAAATTTTATTTAAAAAAAGTGGTAGAGTAATGAAATAAAGGAAATTATTGGAATTTTTATGTACAAATAAATATGAACAGTTGAAGTGTGAGAGAAATAAAACAAACTTGTCATCCAACAATTTCTTTAAACATTCAATTTCCTCAACAGATATATTAGCTTTAACACATTCTATCAAGAAATCTTTCTTTTTGGAATTTTCTTCATGATCAAACTTATATTTCATCTGCTCTAATAGGTTTTGATGTTCAAGTGTTTTCACCTCTTTTTTTGATTTTTCAATACTTAGAGTTAACTCAAACTTCTTCTCCTCCAAATCTTGGGCCCGATCATCCTTCCGTAAAGAGAGCTCGTACTTCCTCTCTTCCAAATCTTGTAGCCTATCATCCCTCCTTAAAGAGAGCTCATATTTTTGCTTTTCAAACTTTAGAGTCTCTTTAGCAGCTTCCACTTGTTCTAGAGTGATAAGCAATGTTAACAAAAAGTAGAAGAAAAGCAGAGTAAAGTATTAATAGGTATGGTATCACTTACCAGCATCATGTTTCTCTAAAAATTGTCCCATAGACGAAAAAGGGGTTTGTGATGAAGTATCACTTTTTTGTCTTCTTTGGGAGTGGAAATTTAGACTACTTTAAGCCCTTCGCTTTTTGCTCAACATAGAATTTTCCTCCTCATCATTGTCACTAGCTCTAGACTCAGTTGATTGTGGGTCCTGGGCTTATTCATCAGCCTTTTAAGAAATAAGAAAATATAAGTAAATAAAAAAAAGTATTGATAAGATAAAAGAAAAAAAACAGACCTGAGTTAGATTGGGTTGGGTTAAATGGCCAATAGGATCAATAGCAAAGCTATCTAGACTCGTAGAATTTAGAAGAGGGGAGGCTTGAGTGGAGAAAGAGGATGGGAAAATATTTGCTTCGACATCATGTTTGGAGATAGGATCTTCACCATCCAACATGTTTACAGGATTAACTTTGGCTTGCTCTCCAAAAATTGCATCCATCTCTTTAAAGTAAGGACATAAAGTTTCAAGATTATTGTCTATGGATTTTATGCCCTTAGTTATATCGTTGTCGGTAACCCCAAAACCAGTGGAAGATGAAAGAGCCTTTGCCTTCTTGTATTTTGCTCGGTAATGCTTGAATCATTCAGACATCTGTTTAGGCAAAAGATCAATCCTTCCCTTGGTCTTATTCCGTAATTCATTTGCCATTAGAAGATAGCCATTAACTTTTGATGCGGGGGGCCATCCTACTTTAGTGGCATACTCAGTACCAAAACAAGAATCATAGTTAGATTTGGTTTTCAGCCAGTTGATAAGAATGAGATGTTCATCTTTTTTTAATTGAACGGTCTTTGATTTTTCGGCTGAGCGGGGGAAAGAAAAAGTAGTGGGAATTGAAGAACAACTGGGTGATGGCTGCCTTTGAGAAGATCTAGGATGAAGAGGCATGTTATTATAAATGAAGATGAAAAGGAGCAGAAACAAGCAGATGAGATAGCGAGATGAAAAGGAGCAGAATCAAATAGATGAAATTGTGAGAAATTCTGAGCAGATAGAATGAACAGGATGGGATGAGAATGGAAGTGTGCAGAAAGGTAGAAGGCATATCCAGGGAGTAGTCCAAGATGTGGTTATGGTATAAAGTAGGTCAAGATGTGGTTATGACAGAAGGTTGTCCGATATGTGGTTATGAAAAATAGAGTAAAAAAATGTCGGATAAGAGGTGAACATTGACATGTAAAGTGTCTAATAACCCAATTATTAGCAAAAATAATTGCAGAAGATAATTGGGGTATGCAGATTATTTTCCGCAATTAATTTAATTGCAGATTGGTCAACATTGATACCCCCTATTAAATACATAAAAAATGCGCCATTATTTGTAGAATATAAAATATATTATGCTTAATTTAAATGTATAAATAATTTATATAACAATAGAATTAATATAACACTTATATTTAATAAGATACTTATATAATTTTATTATGCAATAAAATATTACTTTATATACATCAAATGCAATAATTTATGCCCTCTTTCAGGTCCTATAAGTTAACATGTCATTTACTGGGCTCCTGGAATAGCCTGGCTGAAATTTACATATACAGAAAAACCAAGTAAATCAAATAATTTTAATTAAACTTGACATATACAGATAAATACTGTATATAAGAACATTCTTTATAGAACAAACTTTAAAATTGGAAATTTCTATTTTCTGGGATTGCTCTCTATGTGATACTCTTGTATGTAGACTTGTGGTTCCATATTTTCTCTCTTTTTTGCCTATATAAGGCCTCTCAATCTGGCTACTTTAAGCCCATTCTTACTTTCCAATCAATTATTATATACACAATAAAATCTTTTACTACTATTACCACTCTTAGCATTTACAACTTAGTATCTCTAGGAATTACAAAGTAATAATAACAATTAAAAATCTTACCTTTTAACTGAGTAATAAATTATAAGATAAAAATATGCACTTTATTATTGAAATCTTGAGTTACATTACCTTTCATTGCAGTTGGACTGCTGGAAAAATCTTCTAGACCAAAAGCAACCCTTGACATTTTTCATTTTTTCATTTTTTTTTCATTTTTTTCATTTTTATTCATTTTTTATTCATTTTTTCATATATACATTTATACATTGTTACATTTTCAAATTTTTACATTTTTTACATTTTTTACACTTTTTTAAATTTTAAATTTTTTTATTTTTTTTGTTTTTATTTATTCAATTATTTTTATGTATTTTTTTCATTTTTTTCAATTTTTTTTCAATTTTTTTCAATTTTTAAATTTTTATTAAATTTTTTTTATTTTTTTAAAATTTTTATTTTTCATTTTTTTAATTTTTTTAAATTTTTTTAAATTTTTTTAAATTTTTAAAAATTTTAAAATTTTTTTTTCATTTTTTTAAATTTTTTAAATTTTTTTAAATTTTTTTTAAATTTTTTTTAAATTTTTTAAATTTTTATTTTATGTTTTTAATCATCCTTCTAAGCAATAATTTATAGTAGAGTAACCTGTCCACCTCTCTTCTATTTAATTTAACTTAGAAACAAGATGCCAAACAACTTATTCATTATTTTTACCTAATCCACAATAATATCAAATGACATGTCACATCTTATAACGTTCACTCATACAATAAACAGTACACACATACTTTCAACCAGTAACTTACTTTATACATTTTAACTAGTCTTATTAAATTTGTTCCTCAATAATTATTTACTTAATTTGTCAGTGTATTCTAGGACTTAAGTATGATTTTATAGTAAATATTAATGGTCCAAGTACTTAATATTTAGTGATTTATTGATTAAACCTCAGGGAAAGACTAATAAAATAATTATGGTCCAGTGGGCTTTCAAGTCTAGAAGGTTTTCCAGGGAGGTCCAAGGACGGCAACAATGGGTTTCAGAGGGTTCAAACTTGGTACATATTTTATTATCTTTTAAAGATTATTTACTCAAATAACAAGAGGTAAAGAGGTAGATTACTATTATATTTAAAGGTTTAGAATCACAGTTTTAATGTAAATACTAAAACAATAATTGATAATAATAAATAGTTTTTTTTTGTATGTAATTATAATAAAGTAAGTAAGGAATGTTTCAAAAAGTACAAAAAGTGAGGGCCTTTTATAGGCAAACATGAGGGAAATAAAGACACGGAATTTACACCATCTACTGCAAGGATGTGCGAAAGAAGCTGACTAAGAAGGAGTATATATATGAAATAAGAAAAAATAAATTAATTGGTACGTCAACAAGGGCATCATTTTCATTGGTAATAAAGTATGAGTTCCCTTGGACTTTCACAATTAATACAACACATTTGAGTTAATTATATTGATTTCACGGAAATCCAGATCTCTCAATGAAGTAATATAATATTTTTAAGGTTTTTTATTATAATTTTATTATTAATTTTTATTCCCAATCAACTGCATTATTGAGCACGGTGTTAGGGAGTAAAAATGTATGGAACACTTACTTAAATTAATTATTTACACTACTTAATATAATTAGCTTAGTTAGTTGTAAGTAATACATAAGTAAATATTAAATAATTAATTATTAATAAGAATTTTAAAAAAAGGCGTGGCTTCACCTCAGTAAAATAATTAATTATTTTACCAGGTAAGTCTAGTAGCCTGGCTGACAGTTATGCTCAATGTTAAATCACATTATTTGGATTGGTGCAGACTAGTGGTCAAAAATAGGCTAATAAAATATAGTTATAGCTAATATAAAGATAATGTCAGCCAGGCTGCTAGACTTACCCAGTAAAATAATTAATTATTTACTGGGATGAATCCATGCCTTTTTTATTTCTATTTTATTATTAATTATAGTACATTGACCTAAAAATTACTTGTAATAAATTAACTAATTACAATAAGTAAATTTAGTAAATATTTAAAATTAATATTAATGTCCCTTATATATTTTTCATTTCCTAACACCATGCTCAATGACAGGTTAAATGAAATGAAAATTAATATTAAAATAAATTAAATATATAAACAATTCAGATTATTTATTTAAAAAAGTGACATTTACAGAAATTTTTAAATAAGTCAAATAATTTTGACATATACAGTAAATACATTATTTTAAATACACTCTTTATAAAAATAACCTTATTATTTTCAATATTTTATTCTGGAATTTTCTTATTTCTCTCATACTCCTGTATATAGGATTTTTTAGCTCCGTGCTTTCTCTTCTTTTTGCTTATATAAGGCCTCCCCTTTTTGGTTGTTTTAAGATATATTTTATTTACACAACAATTTATTTAATTACTAACCAATAATATCTTTATTACTACTATTTATTGTTTTAGTATTTACATTGGTGTAACTCTAATCCATTTAGTTATAATAATAATTATAATTTTTACCTTTTCATTGAGTAATAAAATAAAAAGATAATCCTCTACGTACCTTTACTTTGAAATCTGTAAAAATCCACCTATCACCGCTGTTGGACCTCCGTTAAAAGCTTCTAGACCAAAAGAACACCTTGAAACTTGGGGGCCTTTCAAAATTGTTGTTTATGCACCAATAATTTGACGTCAGCAATTGTGGGACCACTTAATACAGGGACCAATAATGTCGGAAGGTCTTTTATGTCTAGAAGATTTTTGACAGAGGTCCAACGGTGGTATTGGGGAGATTTTGGGATTTTAAAGTGGGAGTACCTATAGTTATCTTTTTTTTTATTTGGTTTACTCAAATTAAAGAGGTATGATAGTTTTTAATTATTATTATAATTAATGGAGTAATACTATGTTATTGTAAATACTAGAACAATTAAGAGATAGTAAAAAAAATTAGTATAGTAAATTGGTTTAATAAAAATAAGTAAGTAATGGATGTCTCAAAAACAACCAGAAAGGGAGGCCTTATATAGGTAAAGGAGAGACAAATGATGTATTAAAAAATTGTAAATACAAGAGTGTGAGAGAAGGGAAGAAATTTCCAGAAGAAAGAAAATTTCAAATTACAATATTTTTCTATAAAGAATGTTTTTAGAATATTCTATTTACTGTATATTTCAAAAGAAAATTATTTATTTAAAAATTCCAGTACTTGTTATTTTTAAATAAGTAATGTGATTTTTTGAACATATTTATTTTTATTTTGAATTATCTATCAAATATTAAACCCTTTCTTATTTTAATATTTTATTTTAATATTTAAATTTTTATTTCCTTTCAACTGTCATTTGAGCATGGTAAAAAATAAAAATAAAACATATATATAGGAAAATTAATATTAATTTTAAATTAATACTAAATTTACTTCTTTTGTAACTAGTTAATTTATTACACATAAGTTTAAAGTAAGTAAAATAAAATTAATAATAATAAAAAAGGTGTGGCTTCATCCCAATAAATAATTAATTATTTTACTGGGTAAGTCTAGAAGCCTGGCTGGCAAATAAGGACTGGAAGACCAAAAACAACAAATGTCATCAGGAACGTGACTTACTTTTTTGCTGCAACTGGGAATTGAACCTCACACCAAATCTAAGGTTTATATATTGGCAATTGTCATATATATTTGTGGTGACTATGCTGGTTACTATCTGTGGGTCTCACTTTGCATATTTCATAGTTTATGTATATATTTTTTACTCAGCACTCTGTAGTGACATTAATTTGCTCACATTACAGGGGGAGGTGCCTGGTAAATAATAAAAAAAAAATTTTCCTAGTTGACCAAGATAGAAACATTTTTTTCTTAGTCCTAGAAGTAATAAAAATTGAATAAATTATATTATATACTTTTTTTTTAATTATTTCAGCTGACCTTTTATCCTGATAATTAAAATATTATATTATTGTTTCAGTTGAAAAATTTTCCTGGAAGTAAAATAATAGATATATAAAATTAATTGAATTAATTATATTAAATTATTTCAATTGACATTAAGTCCTAGTTATTAAATCTTTCAGTTGACTTTTAGTCCTGATAATTATCAACATATATATTAATAATTAATTGAGAATTCTGTTAATTATTCCAGTTGACTATTTGTCCTGATAATTAATAAATTATTTTATTATTTCAGTTGATTTATTTTAATTCCTGGTGATAAAATATAAATATTTTAATTTAATTAATAAAAATTGTGATTATTATTTCAGTTGATACTTTTGTCCTGATAAACATTATGTTTTCATTATTTCAGTTGATTAACAAATCCTGATAATTGATTATATACTTAAAATATTTTTTTATCTCTTATTTTTCTTTCAACAAATTAAAGATAATAACTGATTGAATTTTAATATTTCTTTCTCTTAGTTCAGGTTATCTACAACAATGACTGATTAAAGTGCTTCTGCTGCCTGTGATGAGGAACAATACTTGTGTCAGCCTGTATATCTCCAGGACTGAGTAAAAAGTAATTATAAGTTATGTTAAACACATGAACTATACATGGGAATAATAAATAAGAGTACACAAATAGTATACATAAGTAAAATTATGATAATACACAAAAAATGCCATTATAACACCTTATATACACGCATATATCCACCTTTTATAGGTCTTATGTACTTAATATTAAGTTTGAATATGTTAGGGTAATCTTAAGAACCTTAAGTATAAGGCTACATAATTTTTAAGTACACTTAAAGCTGTTATATTCATTGTTTTATGCAAAAAACAAGAAATGCGCTTTATTTCACTTAAAAGTTGACTATATGCGCTATAAAATTGAGAATATCAAAATTGTGCTTTGACAGATCAATTGGGCTCATTTAGAACTATTGATTTGGCTATTTAAATGCATAAAAATAACACTTTTCAAATTTGGTGTTTTTTATGCCAGAAATGGCTTCTGTGTACTGGCCACATACTGCCTGCTTTTTTCCCGTGTGAATAGCTTCATTTTTAGCAAAGTTAGCTTTTTCACACTATAATTACCCCACATTCTACGCCCACTGTGGGGAAACACACTAAAATAGGCGACAGACGCTTATTTAGTGTCCTAGCTTAATTAATAATGCATTGACCTTGTTTATATGCACTAATTTCATTAATAACCTCACTCTTGGCACTTTATTTCATCACCACGCTTAAATTTGCCTAATTTTAGTCAAGGATTTACCCGTGCAAGCGCCCGCCAAGAACTGCATGTAGTTACCCCACATCTCACGCTCTTTTTTAAGTTTTTGGGAGGTTTCTCAGTCAATTTTGGTTATTTTTGAATGGTAATTTCACGTAGTATAATGTCAGGATTAGCCCCATTATTTCTACAGTAAATCCCCCTTATTATTAAGCTATTATTAACCTTAAAAAGTCTCCTTTAGTCTTTAATATTATTGTTTTATACGCATATACTCTCTTTTTGTCTTTTTCTTTAATTTTGATGGATTTCCCTTATTATTACAGGATTTTGGCGGTTGTTACTCTTCTAATTATGTCATGGGTTACTGGGAATGTTGATGGGCATGTCTATTAGTTGTTTAGAGGCGTAATTAACTGTGTATTGGGTGGTACATAAAGGGAATCATTGGGGAACTCAGTGTGTATAAAAGGAGGAGGTTTTTGGGTTGTGTTTCTTCATTCCTTATCATTACAATTCAACCAATATAACCAAATAAATTACAATACATATCAATTAGTACTTTTATAAGACTTTTGAATAGTATCTGAATTAAATAATCTATTTTTCTACCAACTACAAAGATTGTAAGCCATATATAAGAATAGTGAGAATTATATTACTGAGACCTTTATATTTGATTTTATTTTACAACTTAGTGGATTAAAACTACAGTATTCATATAGGACCATTAAAATCTTCTAGACAACTGACTATTCAAGCTAGTTCACATCCTTGTACTTGACCATAGCCTGACAATTGGGGACCTTTCCTCAAGAATTCTGTTCTAATCCAGTAAGTGACATTTTCAAAAAAGGTACACGTAAATAATATCCCTATAGATATATTTGGATAATTACAACAGGTTGGGGTCACTTATATAGTGATTTCAGAAAAAGAAGCCCTGTTATATAATAAAATTGTGCTATTGAATCATCAATTTTACCACTAATTTAACATATAATTGTTCTTAGTGGGAGTCTGTCAATAGACCAATTAAATTTGTGATCTTTGCAGATAATAACCAATTAAACTGATTAATTGTTTTCTTTTTACAGGAGTTTTAATCCCTTTTTATTGGTTTGTAAAATTCATTTAATATTTGGAAAGAATCTTACTAACAAATTTTCTTTTTTAAATATTAATACACGGCTACATATTGTAGACCAGTTAAATCAAGTGACCACATAAAAGCATATTTGACTTTTGGCACTTAAAGATTCACTTAATACCAATAAGTAAGCAATAAAATTTTCTTCAGTGGTATTAATAAATACTGATTAAACTCCTTTTTGAAGTTTTTCAAATCTAAACTTTCAATTCTCTAAAATTCCACGTAAAAATGTGTGACAACAATGAAATTGTAAGTAATAAGGCAAAACCTTATAACTTAAGAACTAGAGCTGAAAGACCTGTTACAGGACATCCAAATGGAGGGTCAAGAATCACCAGTAACAATAAACAACACCCCACCAATGTCCATGGAGGAAAAGGAAAAGCTCTTAAAACAAATGTCAATAAAGAAGTCCAAAAACACCTTACAAGAGCAAATTCACTCCCTCTCAACCCTACTGAATACACTAACAATAAGAGTAAACAATATGTTAGACCAGATCAACAATCTGGAGAAAAGGGCGGCACAGGGCTTTATAGAAGTCAACCAGGCTCTAGTGGATATAAGGTCTCATCACCAACCAGTGGCACCAAATACCACAGCAACACCTCCAGTCCCAGAAGAGGACCAAAAGATAACTGTAAGCAAATGGAAGTGGGATTGGTATGCCCAAAACTACAACAGTCCTCCTCAACAGGGATCCAGCAGTCACCCTTACAGGGGAAAGCCAAGGAGAGGCAGGGGAAATGGAATAAGACCATGGTAAGTCATCCATCTTCTCAAGATCAATTATAGAATCCTAACAATGAATTACTTATAGGTAATGAAATTGATAGAGAGTTATTGGATATAATTGATAAGGATTTAAAAAATTATTCATTTGAAAATAACATGTTAGACTTGTCATTACATGAGGACAATGTACATAGTTTTATTGATCACCAGGAAAATACTATTAATATAAAAATGGAATCAAATGAATTAAAAATTGACCCTGAAGATGAATCTTCTGAATTGGAAACAGACAAAATTGAATTTTTTCTGAAAGAAAATCCAATGGAATCAAAAATAATTAGTAAATTATTATTAAGAATTGAAAAATTGGAAGAATTCTCTAGAGAGTCCAACAATAATACAGAAAATGTATTATTAAACATCACACAATCATTGAGTACAACAGCCAATAAGTTAAAAGTTATTGAGAATTCAAATAATGAATTGATCAATGAAAACAAAAGATTAAATTCTGAGATTAAAAATTTAGAAATTAAATTAGAACATTCTCAGAATATTATGGCCACCATAGAGGGACGTGTAAAATTGTCTTTTTCAAATGTAAATGATACTTTAACTCATGTACCTGTAATAAAAGATAGGTTACAAAGAGTAGAAATTGAAGTAGCTAACATTTTGAAAAATACTGAAACAATAAAGGATAATACCTCTTATGTAGAAAGAGTACCAGTTTTTATGAAACACTCTGATGATAAACCAATGATGGAACATGAACATAGTTTCATGGGCTCTGAGAATATAAAATCAGTAAAAGATGAAATTAATGATCATCTTTCTAAAGTGAGTGAATTACTCAATATTCCTCAGGTTAGGGAAGCTAAAACTAGCCAAAAGAACTGGCCTAAGTTAGATCAGTACCCTTCTTTTGACGGGGATTCAAAATCTGATTGGCAACAATTCATACAAAGAATTGATAACTTAAAATTTTCATACAAATTACCTGATGAAGAAATTACTTCAAAGTTAATATCTTTATTTACAGATGTGGCCTTATTATGGTTTGAATCTGTATTGAGTGAGGGAATTAATTACTCCTGGAATGAATGGAAGGCACTAATTGAAAGGCAATTTGGTGGCCCAAAATTTAGAATCACTCAACAAAGACTGTATGAAAGGGCCAGATATAATCCAAATGCCGGAGATAAACCCATGGTCATCTTAATGAATTTAATAAAAATCATGAAAGCTATGGATCCAAAAATGGATTATGAAGAGTGGAAAGAAAAAATAATATACAAGTTGCCTATATCAGTTAGAGACATTATTGTAGCTAGAACTGAAACTGTCAGAGACACCTCTGGATTCATTAATATATGCAATGAGATATTATTAAACCACAAGTATGAAACCAAGTATAGTAATTACAGACAAAGTGTTGACATGGTAAAACCTACTACAAGTAAGTTACCAGTGGAAAAGAAAAAACCTTCAGCTCCCCTTGTCCCTAAGAGACAAGAAAATAACACTTGTTACAAATGTAATGAACCTTGGGTTAAGGGTCACACGTGTAAGAAAAGAATAAATGTTATTGAAACCTCACAGAATTCTGAACCTAGTAATCATGAAGATGAGAATGTGGAATCTAGTGAGGATTGCAAAAGTAACATATCTTACAGTGATGATGAAAATGAGATATTTGTATTAGAACAGGATATAATGTTCCTGAATGATGCTATACCTCATACAGACACATCTTTAACTTCCATAGAGGAAGCTGAAATAATTAAAGATGTATCTCATGACACTTACAAAATAACACCTATCAGAGCACCTATTATCATATGTGGAAAAGAAATGAATGCCATTCTTGACACTGGGGCTTCAGGTAGTGTAGTTTCACTTAATGCATTAATGAAACTTGATAGTAAGTACCAGGAAAAACTAGAACCTGTTCGGACAAAGAACTGGAGGGGTTTTGGTTCAGTATTAAATCCAATTGGCAAATACAAAACTGCTGTATTCTTTAAATATAATAATGGATATGTTAGAGCAGTTTGTGAATTTGTAGTAATGGATAATAATAATTGTAGTGATTAGTTTATTATTGGAAATGATTTATTAACAAAATTTGGCATTAAACTAGATCCTGCAAACAGTTGTTTCACCATAGGCATGAATGGTAAAAGAAAATTCAAAATATGTTCTGAAAATTCAGTATATGCCATTTCTCCTAGAGAAGAACAACTGCAAGGTGGAAGAACCACCAATGAAGTGGGTGAATTGGAAAATGAAATCCAAAAGGCCTCTTTCAGTCCTCAACTCTCAAAAATTGAAGAAGAAGATATTTTGAGATTGATTAAATCATATCCTATGGCATTTGCTCATGGCTCAAATGAACTAGGATTGGTCAAAGACCATGAGATAAAAATCTCTCTAAGCTGTGATCTGGATAATATTCCTGGCAGCTTAAAAAAGAAACCTTACCCAGCATCTCCTGCAAAACGGAAAGATATTGAAGACAATATAAAATTGTTGTTGGAAATGGGTATTGTTGAAAAAGTGGACACAACACCTAAGTATTGTGTCATTTCACCAGTATTAATCTCTTATGAAAAAGATAAGGCAAGATTATGTGGTGATTATAGAGCTCTGAATACATATACAGTAGATGATATTTACCCTCTACCAAGGATAGCTTCTATCCATGCTACTTTACAAGGAGCAAAATATATTTCCTGTCTGGATGGGAACAAGGGTTACCACCAGATTCCTGTAGAAAGAAATTCTCAAAATTACTTATTAATAACCACACATATGGGTATATATAAGTATGTGAGAATGCCATTTGGCCCAAAGATTGCCCCTTCAGTCTTCCAAAAATTGATGGATAGTGTCTTTCATCAGGAAATGGTTGAAGGATGGCTATTGGTCTATATTGATGACATCATAGTGTTTTCAAAAACATATGATGAACATTTAAATCACCTGAAAAGAGTCTTTCAAAAAATGGATGAAATTAATATGACTATTGCATTAAAGAAATGTAAGTTTGGATTTCAATCCTTGAAAGTACTTGGACATGTTGTATCTGGATTACAAATTTGTGTTGACCAGAATAAGGTGGCAGCACTTAAAAACATTGGGATACCTAAAAATGTAAAAGAGGTTCAAAGTTTTTTGGGTATGTGTGGATATTATAGACAATATATTAAAAATTACCAATCCATTGCAGCCCCTTTAACAACATTAATCAGGAAGAATGAAGCTTTCATTTGGAATAATGAAAGACAACACGCCTTTAATAAATTAAAGGAATGTTTAATGTCAGCTCCAATATTGGGACTGCCAGATTTCACCCTACCTTTTATCTTGTACACTGATGCAAGTTTCATAGGTTTGGGTGCTGCTTTAAAGCAGAAACAGATAATAAATGGAAAATTATCTGAAGTAGTTATCTGTTATATATCCAGAACCTTAAAAAAAAACAGAATTAAGGTATGGTGCCACACAGCTAGAATGTTTAGCCGTGGTGTGGGCTTTGGAGAAACTTCATTACTATCTGGAAGACCAGAAGTTTGAACTTATAACAGATTGCAGTGCAGTAAAATCATTACTAAACATGAAAACACCTAATAGGCACATGTTTAGATGGCAACTAGCTGTACAATAGTACAGAGGAAGAATGACAATCACTCACAGAGCAGGAACATTGCATTCAAATGTGGATTTATTATCCAGAAGTCCTTTGCCAAATGATGCTGACAACCCAGCTTATGTACCTGAAAATGAGGTTATACATATATTTGGGATTTATATAGTGGATTTAGAAGAAGAGTTTATGCAAACTATATTGGAAAATTATTCATCTGATAAAGATTTGTCTAAACTATCTACCATTCTTAATGATCCAACAAATGCCTCCATGAGTGCATTAATTAAAACCTTGCCTCCAAAGTATGAAAATGTGTTGGAAAAAGGTAAACTATCAATTGAAGTTGGATATATATATTACAAGAAAAAGTTAAGCAATGTAATAGTAATACCACCTTCTATGAAAGAGTTAATGTTGAGTACTTGTCATGATGACATCTTAGCTGGTCATTTTGACTTTAACAAAACATTAACCAGAGTTAAAAATACAGCCTGGTGGATAAACATGAAAGAGGATGTACAGAAATACATTGAAACATGTGACTCTTGTCAGAAATCTAAGAGATTAACTGGGAAGAGAGCTGGGTTGTTACAACAAATAGAGCAGCCAAAAGCTCCATGGGAAATTATAAACATGGATTTTGTAACTGGCTTACCATTAGCAGGAAAAGAAAGTTTCAATTCTTGCTGGGTAATAGTGGATAGATTAACAAAAATGTGTAAGTTTATCCCTACCCATAAAGAGGTATCTGCAAAAGAGTTGGCATTACTATGGTGGACTCAGATGATGAATACTGCTGGGTTCCCCAAAGCTATAATCTCTGACAGAGATCCTAAATTTACTTCAGAGTTCTGGACATCATTGATGGAAGTATCAGGTTGTCAATTAAAATTGTCTACAGCACACCATCCACAAACTGATGGGCTGGCTGAGAGGATGATACAAACTCTAGAAGACATGATCAGAAGATATTGTGCCTTTGGATTAGAATACAAAGAAAATGAGAAATTCACACATGACTGGGTAACATTAATTCCTGGCCTTGAATTTGCTTATAACAGCACAACTCATTCTGTAACAGAGAAGAAACCATTTGAACTCTGGCTGGGATATGTACCAAATACCCCAGTAAATCATTTAAATAAACTACCAAGGTTGGATATACACCCTGGCACTAAATCCTTTATTCATATGCAACAAATGTGTATAAAGCATGCAGAAGAATGCATTCAAAAAGCATTTGAATATGAAAAGAAAAGGTGGGACAAATCTCATAAAGAATTTGAATTTAAAAAGAGAGATGAAGTCCTCATATCAACACTACATTTTAACTTACAAGGTAATGTTAAATTAAAGGATCCCTTTGTAGGACCTTTTGTAGTAAATAAAATGGTTGGGAATAATGCAGTGGAAGTCATATTATATGCTCCATATGATAGGAAACATCCAGTTTTCCCTATCTCATTATTGAAACCTTACCATGCAAATGATCCTGACTTATTTTCAAAAAGAAGGGGAAGGCCTAAAAAGCAACCTAAAGAAATTGTGGAAAAAGCAGAGATTGAAAAAATACTCAAGAAAAGAATCCTTACTAAAGAAAAAGGAACTGAGTATTTACTAAGATTTAAAGGGAAATCAAATGAATTTGATAAATGGATACCTGAAAAAGAAATTTCTAATTTATCCACCCTTCTTAAAAAATTTAAACAGAAATAAATTTCTGTTCAACCAGCTGAGGGGTTAAAAAAACAGTACTCATAATATTTTATTATGTTTTATTTCTTTAAAGTTGAATCTTTAATGCTACAGATTTAGTCTGAATACTTGAAAATTACAAATTAATAAAATAAAATGTATAACTTATCATTTTTTTTATTGTTTTTTTTGGGTGGGCGAGTGTCAGCCTGTATATCTCCAGGACTGAGTAAAAAGTAATTATAAGTTATGTTAAACACATGAACTATACATGGGAATAATAAATAAGAGTACACAAATAGTATACATAAGTAAAATTATGATAATACACAAAAAATGCCATTATAACACCTTATATACACGCATATATCCACCTTTTATAGGTCTTATGTACTTAATATTAAGTTGGAATATGTTAGGGTAATCCTAAGAACCTTAAGTATAAGGCTACATAATTTTTAAGTACACTTAAAGCTGTTATATTCATTGTTTTATGCAAAAAACAAGAAATGCGCTTTATTTCACTTAAAAGTTGACTATATGCGCTATAAAATTGAGAATATCAAAATTGAGCTTTGACAGATCAATTGGGCTCATTTAGAACTATTGATTTGGCTATTTAAATGCATAAAAATAACACTTTTCAAATTTGGTGTTTTTTATGCCAGAAATGGCTTCTGTGTACTGGCCACATACTGCCTGCTTTTTTCCCGTGTGAATAGCTTCATTTTTAGCAAAGTTAGCTTTTTCACACTATAATTACCCCACATTCTATGCCCACTGTGGGGAAACACACTAAAATAGGCGACAGGCGCTTATTTAGTGTCCTAGCTTAATTAATAATGCATTGACCTTGTTTATATGCACTAATTTCATTAATAACCTCACTCTTGGCACTTTATTTCATCACCACGCTTAAATTCGCCTAATTTTAGTCAAGGATTTACCCGTGCAAGCGCCTGCCAAGAACTGCATGTAGTTACCCCACATCTCACGCTCTTTTTTAAGTTTTTGGGAGGTTTTGTCACCGGACGACCTACGCACAAGGTCGAGGATGTTCCTGAAAGTGAGATGAGGGATTTAGAAACTTCTTCGAAGCACAGAGGAATGATTCGAGGAAATTATTCGAAGGTCACTCGAAGTAATAGCTATAGGTTCGAGGTTTGTTCGAGAAGAATTATAAACTAGTTCCAAGGTAATAATAATTCTTAAAATCTCACGAAGGGTTGGAAACTCAATAGTCAAAGATTTAGGATTTAGAAATGAATATTGAGAAGGTAAAAGAAAGATACAATAACAATGTTTTAACTTTAAGCTTTTTCCACTATTAATGTAAATATGATATTATAATTTAATTCTAAGGAATATCGAACCAAATACCCAACTCCTTTTATATCCTTTGTTCCTCCTCGCATTGACCTCCCTTCCATCGCAGTATGCCCATTCCATTGACCATTACTAACATACACTTAGACCCTCTTCACTAAATATCCGTCCATGCTCAATATACCCCTTTTTAATTAATTAACAAAACTTTAATGAAAAAACTACTACTGTACTATTTCGTTGATCCTAGCGCTGTGCGTTGCTTATTGAAAAGGACTAAGGTACCCTATTGGGAGATTGACTAATTTAGATTTAGAGTTTAGGCTAGCGCAGTAAAATATTAAGTACACAAAGGAAAAATCGCAGTTGCTATGGAGAATTGCTTTCTGCGCTTCGAGTATAGATGTAGGACTCGATATTATTGATTTATTGAGTTAATTTTGCCTCGAGTGTCACGTGGCGCGTGACAGATGCCCGGGTATAAGAACGCAGACTCCGTTGAGCTTGAACCATCTTCCCACACTAATTTCACTTGTCTAATACTTTTTTCCCGCATCTCTCAATTATTTATTTTATAATGAACTGCCCTACCCCCACACCCACGCCTCCACACCCTAAAGCGGATGGGGGAATAATCACACGACAGTTTTCACGGACTTGCACGGCTTGTGAAAGCATGGAATATTTCTGTGTCGAAAGTACGGCGACTCGAGGCCCTCGCCAGAAATGCGAGTTTTGCTGTTGGCGGCAAGTGGCGTGCGATGCGTTGACGAAGAACGCGGAAATTGAAAATCGATTCACAAAAAAAAAATTTTGGGTAGTTCCAAAGACTAAAGAGGTGGTCGAAGACATTTGGGATGTCTCAATCGAAGATGAACAATCGGTGGGGGAAAATGATAAGGAGATGAACAACGAGATCTCAACCTGGGTAACCCAGGCCACGAGTTCAAAGCGAGGTGTCGAGGAAGAGGTCGATGAATTGGTGGAGGAGGATGAAGATGAAGTCCCTTTTCCAGGGCGGGCACCCAAGAAACGTTATGGTAAGGTAAACTCTTACAGTCGCCTTGCTGTAAGCAGAATCCGGAGGAGATATGTGGATTTAGCCGAAAACCCCGTCCTTCCAATAAAAATAACAAAATGGGAATTCTAAATCACTAAGCTAACCAGTCTACTTGGATCTGATTAATAAAAATAATGAAACTCTAAAATAATTAACGCTTATTGAGATTTAATGAAAGTGGCTGTTGATAAAGAAATACTGATAACAACAATTAAGGTGTACCAGTGAAAGATCTGAAAAGATTGACTTTTATGTTTTTATAATATTTTGAATTTTTATGAGACAGCAATAATCAAGTCCCAGCGACGAAGACCTTTCTAAAGATACCCTGTATGAAGTGTTATTTAAATTGTTGAGTAGTATTTCTAAAATGTTATGTAAAAAATAATAATGTTATAAGGGTATTACAAGTTATTTTAATTTGTTGAGTAATAAAAAATGAGACCGTGGTGGTCAATGATTAAGCTGTATGATCTGTCCCCCCTTAATTTCGAGTTTGAGAGTCGCTTAAGTATTCCTAGTCACGTGCCTAAGTTTTCCCCTCCAGAGCTCTTCCAGAGTCAATCCGGAGCCCGTACGGAGTCCGTACGGAGCCGGAACGGAGTCCGTACGGAGTCCGTACGGAGTCAAAGCGGAGTCCGTACGGAGTCCGTACGGAGTCAAAGCGGAGTCCGTACGGAGTCCGTACGGAGTCGAAACGGAGTCCGTCCGGACTTCCGGACTCAATTTAGAACCTTAAAACTATAATAAAAAATCTAGAAAAATTACACATAATAGAGCTACTTCCCCTTTACATACCAAACTAATTTTCGTAGCCTGCGCAGCTCTAATTACCCCGTGAAATTTCATCAAAGTTAAGTAATTTTTGAAAACGTAAATATTTCTATAAAATTTTAAAATTCATTTAAAAATATAAGAAAAATAGTAAAAATTCTGGGAAAATTTCCCAAGGTTCTTGAGTGACTCGACTTAATACTTATAAATTTTTTTAGACCGTAAAAATAAGTTTTCTCCGTAAAATAAATTGTTTTCGTGTAGGCATTTGCTCGTGACCAATTTCTTCATATTTTAAACTCCAATAAATTAAATAAAACCCTTTTATAAAAAATAATAACACCAATCTTGCATTCCGTGATAACTCCATTTACATACTTAGGTGCCGTACTAAACTTTAGGCTACCACATCCTCCCTCCAATCGAGAATGTCCCCATTCTTAAGACTTTGCATAAGTGGTTGAGAAATTCCAAAAGAATTATCTTGTCTAATAAAATAATTTGATAAATTTGTTTTAGCTGGTCTTCTTATAAATCTTTATAATAAAAAAAACCTTCTTTCTTCTTCTCTGGCTTGATATAACATAAAATAAAATAATATAAATCTTGTGATGATTCCACTACTGAGAGCAAGGTTTGAATCCCTTCAGACTCCCATATACCAGTCTTCCTTCTTGTCACAGCATTGAGAGAGTGGATCTTCCTATGAGCCGAATACTCCTGATTCCAACCTCATAGGGCCCCCCACTGAGCCGAATTCTATGATTCCAATCTCGCCATAAGGTCCTCCAAGCTTCACACCAAAAAAAATGGCCTAACTATGAGGCACTAAAAAAAATCATTCCCTAAAATCCAACTACCATCCTAACTTCTGATTCCTTCATCACAATTTTCAAACTTTGCTATACAGCAAACCCATAAAATACTTTTGCCAGGCTTCCAATAATAATTTTAACTTTAGACCATGTCAAAGCGCCACAAATTTCACCTAATTAACCATTATGCTTTCCTTAGCATCATCACCACCTAAAATTTTAACCTCCTAAAGCTTATCAGCACCCAATTCCAGAAATAATTGAATAACCAGTTTAGAGTCTTAGTGGACAGTGATAAATTAAAAGATTGAATTGAGTTATCCAAACAAGATTGACATTCCAGTTTATAGTCTTGGTGGACCAAACTTATAATCGATTGCCAGTTTATGGTCTTGGTGGACCAAAGATCGTTTAAGTGCATAAATAACTTGATATATTCCTAAGTAAGGCCTAGGCTTGACCAAAGATTGAATAAATTTGATAATCCAGTTTAATGTCATAGTGGACCAAACATTTGATCGACAAGTAATCCAGTATAAGGCCATAGTGGTCCAATGAATGTTGAATTATCCTGCAGATATTAATTTTCCAGTTTAAAGTCATAGTGGACTAAACAATGAATGAACTACCAGTTTAAAGTCATGGTGGACCAAACATTTAATCGATAAGAAATCCAGTTTAAGGTCATGGTGGACCCAACAGCTTGATAACAGTCCAGTTTAAGGTCTTGGTGGACCTAACATTTGATAACACTCCAGTTTAAGGTCATGGTGGACCTAACATTTGATTTATATAAAAAAAAATCCGTCTCCGAAAATATCCATAAAATCTTGAAAATCCTTGAAATTCAGTTTAAAGTCTTGAAGGACTAACAGCTCCAATATAAAATCTTTAATGAAAGTCTTGAAATTTAGCCAGTTTAAAGTCTTGGAGGACTAACAGCTCTAAAATTCGTATGAAACCCTTAAGGAACGTCTTGAACAGTAGCCAGTTTAAAGTCTTGGAGGACTAACAGATCCAAAATACGTATAAAAAAAATCCTTAAGGAAAGTCTTGAACAGTAGCCAGTTTAAAGTCTTGGAGGACTAACAGCTGTCTTGAAGTAAAATCCCATAGGTATTGAGTTCTCCTAGACCCTGTTTCCTGTCTAAACTAAATGAATAAAACTAAAAAGAATGAAAACTAAAAAAAAATAAAACTAAGAAATATAATAATGATTTTGATTTAATTAATAAATTTTAATTTTAATTTTAATTTTAATTTTTTTTTTTTTTTTTTTTTTTTTTTTTATTATTATTATTATTATTATTATTATTATTTTTTTTTTTTTTTTTTTATTTTATTTTTATTTTATTTTCATTTATTTATTTATTTATTTTTTTTTTATTTATTTTTATTTATTTTTATTTTTTTTTTTTAATTTTATTTTAATAAAAGATTTTAGAAAAGATAGGTTTGAAATAAAATTTAAAATTTAATTTTAAAGAAAGATAAATGAATGTGAAAAGAAAGATAAAAAAAATACTAAAAAAAAATTTTAAAAGATGCCCCCCGGCAATTTGATGAGCCGTACCCTCGACATCATACCCACATCCAAGTGCAACTTGATGTGGTTACACAATTTTGAGAAATTGAAAAGAAAAGAAAATAAATGAAAGTTTTTAGAAGATAATTTTTATAATGATGATCACTGGGTGGGCTCCCTCCAATTTATAAAAATGATGAGAGACCACCAGTGAGCATCACCTTTACAATAATTCATAATATATATTAAAGAAAAGAAATCACAATCTAACATAAAAAAATCAAAAACAAAATAAAATAAAAAGAATCTTGAATCCGGCGTTGAGAGCGGTGTCTCTTGATTCGTTCCAGTTTATAGTCTTAGTGGACTTCCTAAAATTAAAAGACAAAGCCAGGATTCAACTAGAAACAGGGAAAATTTTGGAAACGAACATTATGGGGTAATTGTGTATAGAGCAGCCAGCCCATCAATTACCCCCACACTTGCCAATATTAAATTAAGAAGGTTCCCCTGTGAACACTTCTTCCAATAAATTTTTAAAATTTTCCAACACTATCTTCACCCATATTTTAAGAATTTTAAGTTTTCGAAAATTTCAAAGAAGGTCTTCTTGCATTTCGTTAAGTTTCATCATAGTTTCGTTGTCCATATACAGTGTAACGATAGTAAAGTATTTTGATAAAAAAAAAGATAGTTTATCCTCGTTGCGGAGGAATCCATAAAATTTCGTAGATATCATAGTTTATCCTCATTGCGGAGGATCCATAAATTTAAGAAGTTTCATAGTTTATCCTCATTGCGGAGGAATCCATAAAATTTCGTTGATATCATAGTTTATCCTCATTGCGGAGTTTGTCCATATAATTTCATAAATGTCATAGTTTATCCTCATTGCGGAGGAATCCGTAAAATTTCATCAATATCATAGTTTATCCTCATTGCGGAGGAATCCATTAAGTTTAAGAAGTTTCATAGTTTATCCTCATTGCGGAGGAATAAATTTAATAAAAAATCATTAAAATTGTAGTTTATCCTCATTTCGGAGTTAATAAAATTTAAGAAATTTCATAGTTTATCCTCATTGCGGAGGAATAAATTTAATAAAAAATCATTAAAATTGTAGTTTATCCTCATTTCGGAGTTAGACTTCGGCACTCCTGGTGCCTCTAGGATAGAACCGTTTCACTTGATCGGCCGCTACCCTCTTCTTCAATACTACTCCATCCAACTCTTCTAGCACATATGAACCGCCGGAAACTTGCTCCTTGATTTTATACGGTCCATTCCACCTATCTGCAAACATTTTTCCCCACTGACTTTCCAAACTCCTATTATACACCAGGACCATATCACCTGGGTTCAAAGGTTTCCTTAATCGATGTGCCAACCGCTCATCCCAATATTTGACTGATTGATTTCGGATCTTCATCATCCGCGAATATGCCTTTTCTAAGTATTCTTCTTTCTTTTCTAGCTGCATCATTCTTGCACACAATAATTCTTCAGTAGTTTTGACTGTGTCCCAGTCAACTCCAAGATATGATTCAGCTTCTAAATCAACCGGTAAAACTGCTTTCTGTCCAAAAACAAGTTCATAAGGTGAAAATCCGGTCGTCCTTTTGGCGGTGATTCGATCAGCAAATAAAACTAAAGGTAAATAGTGCCTCCATTTTTCGGCACTTGTCCCACACATTTTAACTAAAGCATCCTTAATAACTTGATGCCCTCTTTCAACCATTCCTTCAGCTTCAGGATAATATGGGGTTGCTACCCTAACCTTTGATCCAACTTTCAATACGGCCTCTTTAAACTCTGTCCCAAATTCAGGACCTCCATCTACCGTCACCAACTTCATCACCCCATACCTATATACCCAATTATTCAAAAAAAATTCTGCCACATTTTTGGCAGTTAAATTAATAAGAGGCGCTGCCTCTACCCAACCAGATAAATCATCTCTGGCCACAATTAAATATTTATACCGTCCCTCTTTTATATGAACAGCATCTAAACTAACTCTTCCAAAGAGCGTATATTCACCGGTCGCGCGTCCAGGTTCTTTCGGCCTTAAATAACTTCGTCTTTGACATTCTTCGCATGACTGAACCCACTGTTTAACAGCCATCTTCATGCCAGGCCACCAAAATCGATCAGAAATTCTTCTAAATGTTTCTCCAACGCCTCTATGCCCGAGATCTTCATGCAGTGATTTCAAAACTAATTCTTGCCCCTTCTGTTGAGTTATAACTACTTGAGGATTTGGATACCTCCTCCTCATTAAACGTCGACCAGATAGGTAAAACGTAGATGACTTCCTCTTGATAGCCACCCATTCATCGTCTTCACAATCTTCTGGCCTCTCTAAAGTCAACAAATATTTGACTAACAAAAAATAAAAACCAGTCTGACCCCAGACTTCATCTTGAAAATCGATTAATATAACATCAATAGGGACTTCTCTATCACCAATATCACCTGCACATGAATGAGCCAATAATCGTTGACCCCTAAATAAATCTTTAATCGAGCTATGTCGACGTTTTTCTTCTGAACCTTTGGATCCTTCGAAAACCGTATTTGAAAATACCTCTTTCTCTTTATCCACCTTTTTATTTAAATTCTCTAATTCTCCAACATATACACCATTCCTTAATTTACTACTATCCCACACTACCAATCCATTTTCCTCTACATACACCACATCTTCTTCTACCTCCTCTCTGCCGAATTTATCTACACCTTTTCCAACACCTTTATTAACATATAAACTATTTTCCAGTTTATCCTCTTGGTGGAGGTCATCATCATCATAATCTAAACACAATAGTCCTGCCAGTTTAACCTCATGGGGGAGGTATGGAAAGTCTTCAGCTCCTTTAGTGCTGGCTTTGATAATAGGTATATCTTCATCGAACTCTTCTGAGTCTGAATCTTCTTCAGTGGGTGGTCTCCTTGATAAACCATCTGGCATAGTAAAAGTTTTGCCAGGCTTATGAACTAAATCAAACGAAAAATGTTGAATAAAAGCTACCCATCTCGTCATGGGTGCGTTCGGTAAACTTGGGGAATTAATCATCTGGATTAACGATTTCGCATCCACTTGCAACTCAAAATGTTGCCCCCACAAAATATGCTGAAGTTTCTTCAGTATTTTCGCCACACCACATAATTCCAATTTTGGTTGAGAATATCTTGATTCGACCTCAGTAAATACTACAGATTCATACCTAACTGGCCTGATGTAACCAGCTTTATCCATCTGAGACAAAACCGCCCCAGCTGCAACCTGACTTGAATCAACTGCTAAATAAATTCTGCCAGCATCTTTTCCATAATCTAACTTGTGCAGGACTAAATCCTTCCCTACAACCTCCTTCAACTTCACAAACGCCTTCTCACACTCTTCATCCCACTCCCAGTCTGCATCCTTTCTCGTTAACCGTCTCAATGGAGCTGCCAATGAAGAAAAGTCCTTGATAAACATTCTAACATATACGCAAACGCCTAAAAACCCTCTAACTTCGGTCGTATTCTTGGGTCTTGGCCAGGACTGAATTTTGTTAACTTTCTTCTTGGACATAATCCTACCCTCTCTACATACCACATGGCCTAATATTTCTAAGGCTGGCACACAACATGAAAATTTTGAACCTGAAATAGTTAAGCCAGCCTCTTCAATTCGAAACAAGATTCTTTCTAATGTAATTGCAAACTCCCAAATGAATTTGCGTATCCCGGGATTCTCTTCCAACACCTGGTTATCATAGTCGGTTGTTGGTCCCTTAATTCCTCCATCATCTATAAAGATTCCAGCATATTGTGGAATTTCATCTTGAAGGATCCAAGCCATCTGAGCTTGATAAACTGCAACCGAATTTGTTGCTCCTTGAGGTAATCTTGTTAACTGTAAACGTCCAAGTGGTGTATCGAATGTAGTGAGAGGCCTTGAGTCCGGATGTAACTCTCTCTCATCATATCCACCCATAATATCTCCCAAACCATAGCACACTCTCCCTGCAAACGCTTCAACAAACTCCTCAGCACTAGGTGGTATCCCAGCATCCTTTATTGTAACCCTATTTAATTCCCTAAGATCATGAACAACTCTAAGCTTGCCATTCGGTTTCTTGATACAAAATACCGGACTAGAATAACTTGACGTTGATTGCTCATACAGTCCAGTGCGTATCCGTTCTCTGACAACTTCGATATAAGCTTCTTTCAATGCAGCCGGAATAGGAATCGGTTTCTGCTGCCACGGTTCATGACATACCACAGGAATCTTGTAAGGCTCCCCATAGGAATGCTTCAACACACCCCTCTCCTCTTCTTCAAAAGCAATGGCCTTCTCTCGCTTGACCATCACATCCAACAACAACTTCTTCTCTTCTCCAGACAACCAACCATCAGGTCCAAAATTAACAACACCCAGTCTCTCAAAAGTGATTCTTGACGTCTCAGAAAATTCAGGCGGATTCTTTACCAAGGGACTTTCATAAGGATCTCTTGATAACCTTGGTCTTCTCAAAGGTGGATTTAATTCAGCAGGTAGCGGTTCATTAATAGGTCGAACTTTATTTGCTACTTTCTTATATTTGGCTGCGTCCACATCTAAATAAGCTTGAGGTAAATCATTTACTTTTGTATCGCCATTAAAACTTTCATCAAATGAATCTTCTTCATCGCCAGAATCAGAATAAGAAAAATTAGAAAAATATTTTATTTCATTTTTAAATTTTACCCTTTTCTCCTTTCCCTCGTCTAATTTATAAACAGATTTTCCAACACCTTTGCTTCCCTTATCCAACAGTAAATCACCCGTAAAGAAAGTCGGCAGTTTAACCTCTTGCTGGAGAACCATAATAGAATTTTCACAAAAATTATTTTTTTGTGTTTTACTTATACTGAGATTTTTAGTCGAGTTTTGATGTAATTTTTGCAGTTTACCCTCTTGCTGGAGGTCCGTGATAGAAGGAGCTAATTGCAGTTTAACCTCTTGCTGGAGGTCCATAATAGAATTTTCACAAAAATTATTTTTTTGTGTTTTAATTATACCGAGATTTTTAATTTGGTTTTGATGTGATATTTGCAGTTTACCCTCTTGCTGGAGGTCCAAAATAGAAGGAGATAATTGCAGTTTAACCTCTTGCTGGAGGCCCGAAATAACATTTTCACAAAAATTATTTTTTTGTGTTTTCCTTATACTGAGATTTTTAATCGAGTTTTGATGTAATTTTTGCAGTTTACCCTCTTGCTGGAGGTCCAAAAACATACCCTTCCAATTTTTATCCAACCTAATTTGGCCCATTTTGCCTTTTTCACCGTTTTTAAATTTAATAGAAAAACCGGGTAAATCCAATAAACATATAGAAAAGTCCAAAACGTATTTGCACTCCAAAGTAATATTAACAGAAAATAATTGAGAATCCACTTGAATTATCTCCAAGTGAGCTGACCTATTGCAATCCGGGATCTCATCCTGAGGAGAGATTACAACATTAGAGCGATCAGCCCCTGCTACCCCAAAAAATGAGGGCAACCATAATAATTTGAATCCTGAATAAATTGAAGACATAACAATAAAAAAAAAAAATTTCAGCCGAGTTTAGGTAGTTTATCCTCATTTCGGAGGAATTATATTCTTGATATCCCCTGGAGATAATCCATAATTTTGCCCCAAGGGCTTATCCACCGATTCCATAAAACCCAAAAATAAACCCCCATAATTTGTCCTACCATTGGACATAAAAAATAAACAGCCCTGTTCCAAAACATGAGTGCATCCAATTTATGCACTCTATTATCAAATACCACTACACTCTTTATTAGTGCAGGGAAAACTATATCCTCCTTAACAATCCCTCCCTGAGATTGTAACAAATCCACCATATCCATATCTTCATTGCAGACAGTCTCTGCTTCTGAAGACAAAAACTGAGGCGAAAAATCCTCTAAATCCGATTCCAAATCATTCAACACAAAATTATCCCCATCATCCAAAATTTTGTCATTAATGACAACAATATCTTCATCTTCAAAAATCTCTTCTTTCCAAACAGAAGAGTCAACAAAAATAATATCTTCAGGCTGGACAAAATCTTCAGGAATGGCTGAATCCAAAATTTCATCAGAAACTAGTTCTTTTAAACCATCCTCTTCTATCTCTTGAGCGACCTCAGTGTCTTCTCCAGAGTCCAAATCAACAGAGTTATGAGTATCCAGATGTTCCAAAATAACCTTCTTTAGCACCTCCATACCAGGAATCCTAGTTTCTCCATCGGGAAGATCCTTCATTAAATTCGCATTAATAAGCACCATCAAAACATCTTTCTTAACCTTTTCCCCCATAGCATCCCAAAAAATATACTTTGATGCATTATCATGAAATAAAATTTCATACTCCAACAAATAATCCAGAACCACCTGAAATTCAACCATAAACTGATGATACTGATGCAGAGATGTTACACCACCTTTTGATTCCCATTTCCTAGCTATATCCTTTAGATCCTCCAATGAATAAACTTTTGGCCACCTTTTTTCCATTTCCATCTTGAGCCTTCTCCAATCTTGATCTTTATAACCATCCATAGAAATAACCTCCTTTTCCACCTCTCTGTCCAAAATAAAGAACCTAATCTGCTTCACCATATCCAAAGGTAAAGCACCATCAATCGCAGCTGCAGTTTCATACCTATGTAAAAATCCTTCTAAATCATCTCCAGAAAACTTGGGCCCAACCCAAGATACAATCCTTACTGATGCCCTAACAGGTACACCAGAAGCAAACACAGCAGTTCCACTAGTAGAAGACATCCCAAAACATAAGAAAAGCGTTAACAACCGTTAAAATAACAAGCCTCTTGCAGGCCAATAACAAAAATCCAATTTGAGTTCCAGAGAATAAGCCTCTTGCAGGCTAAGAAAGTCCTAGATCCAAGTAAGTCTTTTAAAGAAAGCTAGAGAAATCGAACCCCACGTTGGGCGCCAACTATGGTAAGGTAAACTCTTACAGTCGCCTTGCTGTAAGCAGAATCCGGAGGAGATATGTGGATTTAGCCGAAAACCCCGTCCTTCCAATAAAAATAACAAAATGGGAATTCTAAATCACTAAGCTAACCAGTCTACTTGGATCTGATTAATAAAAATAATGAAACTCTAAAATAATTAACGCTTATTGAGATTTAATGAAAGTGGCTGTTGATAAAGAAATACTGATAACAACAATTAAGGTGTACCAGTGAAAGATCTGAAAAGATTGACTTTTATGTTTTTATAATATTTTGAATTTTTATGAGACAGCAATAATCAAGTCCCAGCGACGAAGACCTTTCTAAAGATACCCTGTATGAAGTGTTATTTAAATTGTTGAGTAGTATTTCTAAAATGTTATGTAAAAAATAATAATGTTATAAGGGTATTACAAGTTATTTTAATTTGTTGAGTAATAAAAAATGAGACCGTGGTGGTCAATGATTAAGCTGTATGATCTGTCCCCCCTTAATTTCGAGTTTGAGAGTCGCTTAAGTATTCCTAGTCACGTGCCTAAGTTTTCCCCTCCAGAGCTCTTCCAGAGTCAATCCGGAGCCCGTACGGAGTCCGTACGGAGCCGGAACGGAGTCCGTACGGAGTCCGTACGGAGTCAAAGCGGAGTCCGTACGGAGTCCGTACGGAGTCAAAGCGGAGTCCGTACGGAGTCCGTACGGAGTCGAAACGGAGTCCGTCCGGACTTCCGGACTCAATTTAGAACCTTAAAACTATAATAAAAAATCTAGAAAAATTACACATAATAGAGCTACTTCCCCTTTACATACCAAACTAATTTTCGTAGCCTGCGCAGCTCTAATTACCCCGTGAAAATTCATCAAAGTTAAGTAATTTTTGAAAACGTAAATATTTCTATAAAATTTTAAAATTCATTTAAAAATATAAGAAAAATAGTAAAAATTCTGGGAAAATTTCCCAAGGTTCTTGAGTGACTCGACTTAATACTTATAAATTTTTTTAGACCGTAAAAATAAGTTTTCTCCGTAAAATAAATTGTTTTCGTGTAGGCATTTGCTCGTGACCAATTTCTTCATATTTTAAACTCCAATAAATTAAATAAAACCCTTTTATAAAAAATAATAACACCAATCTTGCATTCCGTGATAACTCCATTTACATACTTAGGTGCCGTACTAAACTTTAGGCTACCACAACGTCGGGTGGTCATCGAGGACGATGAGGAAGAGAGAGAGGTAGAAGTCGGAGTGGTGCCCAGGTTATTTCTGGAGCCTGATCCCATCTTTGAGGTAAGTTTTAATTGTTTTATTTCAACGATGAAGTTACTGATGAGTCGCGTTTTAGACATTGAATAACCTGGAAGAGCCGATTGCGGAACCTGCGCCGGTTATACCAACTGAGGCAAACCCTCCGGCCACGGAAGTGGTTGAAGAGCCCGAAGACACCCTGGACCAGGTGTGGTCGAAGAAACCTCGTCAAGGTCGACGAGTAAGGTTCGCGGAAGAACTATGTGGGGAGGTCAACGCTATTATTGACGCTGCTTCCTTCGACGTGGCGGAGGAGCTCTTGGAGATTGGAGAGGTGGTTCTGGTAGGAGAGGAGAAGGTATTTGATAAATGCAGGAAGGAGATAAGGGTAGTTTTGGAGAAAATGAAAAGATTGGTTCGAGAAAAATTAAAAGAAAAAATTTGAAAATGAAAAGGAGATGGAAAGAAGTAGAAGAAAAAATTGTATTTTAGTTTTATTTTATTTTTATTTTATTTTATTATTAGTATTATTATTATTTTTTTTTTATATTGTAGGTGAATGTTGTTAACTTTACAAGATTTGAGAAAGAGAAAAAGAAGAGAAAGAAAAAAGGTTGTTTTAATTGAAGGAAGTTTTAGTGTTTTTAAAAGGAAAACTTTTATGTGAGAAAAGAGAGAGAAAAAGAAACGGTTTTGTGATTGAGATGAGTTGTTAAATTGAGGATATTTTTTTTTTTTTTTTTTTAAAAGAAATTTTAGTTTGAAAAAAAAGAGGAGAAAGAAAAGAAAAAAAAAAAACAAAGGGTAGAATTTAAGAGAGTTTGAAAAGAAGATTTATTTGTTTCGAAGAATTATTATAGGGAGATTCAGGGGTTGAAGTTAAGTTCGAGGAAATGGTCGTGCCATACAGGATTTGATGATTCGAAGAAAAGAAAGTCTTTAAAAGAGAAAATAAAAAAAATTTTTTTAAAGAGAAAATTTTGAAGAGAATTTTAAATTTAAGAAAAGAATGTATTTAAAGAATTGAAAAAAGAAAAGAAGAAAATATTTAGAGAGATTTATGAGTTTTTTATTTTATTTTATTATTCTATTTTATTTTATTTTATTTTATTTAATTTAATTTAATTTAATTTAATTTTATTTAATTTTTATTTTTATTTTTATTTTATTTTATTTTATTTTTTTTGTTGTATTTAATTTTAATTTTGATTTTATTTTTGGTTGGTTTTGGAGGAAATTTATAGAAGGAGAAGAAAGAAAAAGAAGAGAGAAAAAAGAAAACAAGGCTAAGAAATTTAAGAGGTGTTTTAGATTTTAAAGAAAGAAAGAAAAGAAAAGAAAATTTTAAATAAAGAAATTTTAAGGTTTTGGTTTTAAAGGATATTTCGAATGAAAAGATTTTAGGAGTTCAGGAGCATTGGAAACATTGATGGCTGGTTCCCAGGATGTTTTGTCTGAGTCATTGAGGAAGCCTTCCCATTCCACGAGGTATTGAAGTTTCCCCTTGCGTATTCTTGAATCAAGGATACAACTTACTTCCCACTCTAGATGATCTTCTACTTCGACCGGTTCCGGAGGGGGTTGGTTCTTGCCCGGGTATATTTCTCGAGCCAGTTCCAGGAGAGATACATGGAAAACAGGGTGAATCGCCTGCCATTTAGGAGGTAACTTGAGTCGAAATGCAGTTTTAGAGACTTCAAAGTCAATTTCGAATGGTCCCAAGCGCTTTTCAGCCAGTTTCTTTGATGGTCTTGTTGTTCGGATGTTTTGTGCATCGAGCCATACTTTGTCGCCTGGTTTAAAGGAAGGAGCAAATTGTCAATGTTTGTCGGCCTGTTCCTTGTATCTTCGAATCGCTGATTCCAAATTTGTTTTAAGTTCTTCTTGGAGTCGTGATATAGTTCGAAGATAATGTTCTGCAGGATGATTAGTTCCTACATGAATTGAGTTGAATCGAGGATGTCGTCCATAAATGGTTTCGAAGGGAGATTGTCGTGTCGAAGAATGAGTCGAGTTATTATAAGCAAATTCGGCCAATGGTAACCATGTGGTCCAATCGTCTTGTTGGTAACTGACATACATTCGAAGATATTGTTCGAGGATTTGGTTAACTCTTTCTGTTTGACCATCGGTTTCAGGGTGATAGGCCGTGGAGAGATTCCTCGTGATATTGAGTTGTCGACACAGTTGGGTCCAGAATGTGGATACAAACAATGAGCCTCTATCTGAAATAATGTCATTTGGTAAGCCGTGTTTAGAAAATACATATTCTAGAAACAATTTTGACAAATCTTCTGCTGTAGCAGTAGTAGTGGTTTTAACAAAAATAGACATTTTTGAAAATCTATCTACTATTACTAATATAGCATCAAAATCATTAGAAATAGGAAGTTGAGAAATGAAATCCATCGATAAAGATTCCCAAGGTTTAGAGGGAGTAGGAAGTGGTTGAAGCAACCCATGCTTCCGGTGACGGGGAGCCTTATTCCTATTACATTTGTAACAAGCTTTTATATAGGCCTTGATTTCCTTGGTCATACCTGGCCAGAAGAAATCCCTCGCTATTAACTGGTAGGTTTTATCAACCCCAAAATGACCAGCTAACGGAGAATCATGTCGACTATTGAAAATCCATAATTTTATCTCATTGTTGTCGGGTATGACTACTCTACCTTCGAAGACTAATAGACCTGATTCAATACTAAATCTTTTGGCCCCTTGCTTCGAGAGTATTTTGTCTTTTAACCCTAAACAATAATCGTCCTTCGACTGAGCTTCGAGGATGTTGGATAGTGGATTTTGAAAAGATTGAATTGTCATCGAATTAAGTTGATGAGTTGTTAACATTGATTTGTTGAAGATTGATTGCACATTTGCTGGGTTCTTGTCAGCAAATGCGTCCCCCCGCTGTGGGTAAACGTCGTCCCGACGTGACAAGATATCTGGGACAATGCAGTTTTTTCCTGGGTGATAGGAAATAGAGAAAGAAAATTCAGACAAAAGTTCAGCCCACCTGGCTTGACGCCTGGTTAACACTTTAGAAGACATGAAGTATTTCAAAGCATTGTGATCAGTTAAAATTTGAAAAGGACTATCTAGGCTGAGAAGAAAAGAACTCCATTTTTTAAGACAATGGATAATAGCTAAAAGCTCTTTGTCATGAATTTCATAATTTAATTCCGCGGCTATGAGTTTGCGTGACTCAAAAGCAACAGGATGAAACAAATTTGTTTCAGGATTTAATTGGGAGATGACCCCTGCAATAGCATAATCGCTCGCATCTGTCTCAACTATTGTCGAGGCCGAAGGATCAAAATGCCAAAGAATTGGGGCTGTGGTGAACGCCGTTTTTAGTGCTTCGAATTCCTTTCGCGCTGTAGAAGTAAAAACAAAAGGAATATCTTTTCTAAGAAGAGAAGTAAGATTGGAAATAGTTTTAGAGTAATCTTTAATAAATCTTCTATAGAAGGTTGCAAAACCCAAAAATCCTTGGAGTGATTTAATGTTTTTGGGCTCAGGCCATTCCAGGATTTTCTGGACTTTTTTGTCATCCATGACTAAACCGTCAGTGGACAACGTAAACCCCAAAAAATCAATTGATTTGAGGTGGAATTCGCATTTATTATGCTTGGCGTAGAGACCATGATCTCAAAGACGATTTAGGACCTGTCGAACATGATGAATATGTTCATCCAGTGTTTTCGAGAATATTAAAATATCATCTAAATAGACTACTACAAATTGTTCAACAACATCTTGAAAGATATCATTAACAAAAGTTTGAAAAGTTGAAGGTGCGTTACATAATCCAAAAGGCATAACTAAATATTCAAAACTACCAAATCTAGTGCGCATTGCAGTCAGTGGTTCATGACCTTCCGCAATGCAAATAAGATTGTAAGCGCCTCTAAGATCAATTTTAGAAAAGAAATTAGCACCATTGAAAAGGGTAAGAAGTAATGACATAGGAGGAACAGGATATGCATTTTTCTTTGTGACTGTGTTGAGCTGTCTATAGTCAACACACAACCTAAGACTACCATCCTTCTTTTTTACAAAGAGGACTGGGGAGCCGGTTGGAGATTTACTGGCTCTGATGAAACCTTTGGCTACATTCTCTGCAATGTAGTCTCGAAGAACTTGAGATTCGTCCTTCGATAGAGAATAGACAGGACCTGCCGGAGGTACTGGGCCTATTAACTCTATTTGATGGTCGTAGGGTCGATGAGGTGGTAACTTATCGGCCTTGCGGATTGAGAAAACATCGAGGAAATCGTGGTAGATGATGGTAGAGTTGATTTAATGGCTTCAACGTTGATTTGGTCATCCTCTTCATCTTCGAGAGAATCTGTCGAGGTGATACCTGTATTGAGAGAGCATAATTCGATTACTTCGAGGCAATTTAAATCCTCTTCGAGTGAAGTCATCGAGCTAGAAGGGTTAGCCAATTGCTCATTTAAAGAAGGTACAGATGCTTGCAAGTCATCTGGCAGAGATTTGTCCTCTAGCAGGACGTTGTCAGGCGGGTTGTTTAACTCCCTATTGACCTGCATTAAAGAATCAGAAATATACTTAGAGCGTGGGGTGATCAATCCCCGGGTCCAATCAATTTCGGGATTCCAATACGTTAAAAAGTCATGGCCAAGAATGGTATCGTCCATCCTTGGGGCGTCCAAGACTGATAATTCCCACTCGAAGGGGGGAAAATGCGGAAAGTTGAAAACCCATAAAACTTTCTTACTTACCCAATATTTGGGTTCCTCTGATTCGACCAAATAGATGGGAGTTCGATCGATATCTGTAAATGTTAGTTGAAGCTTCTCGGCAAAAGATAAACTAACAAAAGAAATTGAAGCTCCAGAGTCTATAAGACAACTGAAGGGGATATCCTCCTTAAAAAGAATGAATCTCAAGCGGTTTAAGGCAACTCCAGTCCTTAAGACATGGAGGTTCTGTGCACTGGGAGAGATAAGATAGTTTGCTTTGCACACAAGTAAACTATCTACTAGTTTTTTGACTTCGAACTAGTACCTTCTCTTTCCTTCAACTTTACACAGTCTTCCAACTTGTGCTTACCCCCACAATACATACATAACCCATTATCTGCTCTTCTCTTCCTCTCAGCTTCTTTAAGTTCCCCTTTAGGATCCAGTACTTTGCTGATATCGCCTGGGGTTGAGCCTTTTGGTCGAGTTTTATCCTTTCCCTTATTGGGTTTGGATTGAGTCGAGGAGGATTGATTTGGTCGTGGGTGTGAAGAAGGTCCCGATTTAAAATTTAGGCCTTGAGATTTGTTGGCATATCGACGATGTTGAAGTCATCCTTGATAAACGCCGTCAAGTTCGAGGGTTCGATCCATTAAATCCGTTAAAGTAGTCATCTTCTGACCGTGAAGATTTAATTGATCCAGAATCCTCGAAGGGAGTCCTTTCTTGAAATGATACTTAAGGGCAGCATCATTCCAACCTACTCGAGTTTGAAGTGCTCTGAAGTTCGAGATATATTCAGAGGCTTTACCATTATCACTCATGCGAAGAAAATCAAGTTCAATTTCTGCGTTGTCCGTTTCATTAGGATCCCCAAACAACGTAAAAAGTTGGTCTTCAAACTTTTCCCAATTATTGATAAGTAAGTGGGTTTCTGTCGAAGAAAGCATGAGTAGATAAGGTTCGAACCATCTTGCTGCTTTCCCAGCTAGGAATGAAGAAGCGTAAACAACCTTTGATCGGTTGCTGTTAAAGGTTCGAGGGTCATTATGGAACAGTAGCTTGCAGGTTTGCAAGAAGGGTCGCAATCTGTCGGGGTGATCTCCGTCGAATTTGTCAGGAGATTTCATAGAAGGAGTTTTGAACTTAGATCCCTCTGAAGACATTGGATTTGAAAGGGTTTTCATAAAAAGTCTCATGAAATCTTCCAGAGAGTTAGATGGTCCCGGTTCTGAGGATTGGCCAGAAGGGTGATTGGCAGGGGCGGATGGTGCCTCATGCATTGTATCCTCTCCTTCTTCTTCATCACTAGAATCCTCAAAATCTTGTGGAATGTCTTCTACAGATTGAACTGAGTGTTGCCGTTCCCTAAGGTCGAGTGGTTCCAAAGAGTGAGTGCGAGAAACAGACCTTGTGGCTGTTGGCCTGCCTCTAGCGCGAGCTCTAGTAGTAGCGCCCGTAGGAGGAGTGCGTTGAACAGGTGCCATTTAAAATTTTTAGAAGCACCTAAAAAAGACGTAGTAGTGCAAAGAATTAGAACTACGGAGAATTAAATTATACTGTCACCGGACGACCTACGCACAAGGTCGAGGATGTTCCTGAAAGTGAGATGAGGGATTTAGAAACTTCTTCGAAGCACAGAGGAATGATTCGAGGAAATTATTCGAAGGTCACTCGAAGTAATAGCTATAGGTTCGAGGTTTGTTCGAGAAGAATTATAAACTAGTTCCAAGGTAATAATAATTCTTAAAATCTCACGAAGGGTTGGAAACTCAATAGTCAAAGATTTAGGATTTAGAAATGAATATTGTGAAGGTAAAAGAAAGATACAATAACAATGTTTTAACTTTAAGGTTTTTCCACTATTAATGTAAATACGATATTATAATTTAATTCTAAGGAATATCGAACCAAATACCCAACTCCTTTTATATCCTTTGTTCCTCCTCGCATTGACCTCCCTTCAATCACAGTATGCCCATTCCATTGACCATTACTAACATACACTTAGACCCTCTTCACTAAATATCCGTCCATGCTCAATATACCCCTTTTTAATTAATTAACAAAACTTTAATGAAAAAACTACTACTGTACTATTTCGTTGATCCTAGCGCTGTGCGTTGCTTATTGAAAAGGACTAAGGTACCCTATTGGGAGATTGACTAATTTAGATTTAGAGTTTAGGCTAGCGCAGTTAAATATTAAGTACACAAAGGAAAAATCGCAGTTGCTATGGAGAATTGCTTTCTGCGCTTCGAGTATAGATGTAGGACTCGATATTATTGATTTATTGAGTTAATTTCGCCTCAAGTGTCACGTGGCGTGTGACAGGTTTCTCAGTCAATTTTGGTTATTTTTGAATGGGAATTTCACATAGTATAATGTCAGGATTAGCCCCATTATTTATACAGTAAATCCCCCTTATTATTAAGCTATTATTAACCTTAAAAAGTCTCCTTTAGTCTTTAATATTATTGTTTTATACGCATATACTCTCTTTTTGTCTTTTTCTTTAATTTTGATGGATTTCCCTTATTATTACAGGATTTTGGCGGTTGTTACTCTTCTAATTATGTCATGGGTTACTGGGAATGTTGATGGGCATGTCTATTAGTTGTTTAGAGGCGTAATTAACTGTGTATTGGGTGGTACATAAAGGGAATCATTGGGGAACTCAGTGTGTATAAAAGGAGGAGGTTTTTGGGTTGTGTTTCTTCATTCCTTATCATTACAATTCAACCAATATAACCAAATAAATTACAATACATATCAATTAGTACTTTTATAAGACTTTTGAATAGTATCTGAATTAAATAATCTATTTTTCTACCAACTACAAAGATTGTAAGCCATATATAAGAATAGTGAGAATTATATTACTGAGACCTTTATATTTGATTTTATTTTACAACTTAGTGGATTAAAACTACAGTATTCATATAGGACCATTAAAATCTTCTAGACAACTGACTATTCAAGCTAGTTCACATCCTTGTACTTGACCTTAGCCTGACAGTAAGTCTAGTAGCCTGGCTGACACTCCCTCACTCTAAAAAAAAACAATAAAAAAAATGCTATGATTTTTTCTTTTTATACTTTTTTAGTAGAGTAGGAAGATTTGATATCTCCTTCCAAGATATCCAAGAATCATATTCAGATGATTTATTCTTGAATCTCAATAAGTATTCTGTACCTTTTTCAGAAGTGACTAATCTGTCATTCAGAATTTTTTCAATTTCTGCTGTTCCAGTGATTTCATTTGGGGTTTTCTTTGGTCTTCCCCTCCTTTTTGGAAATAAATCTCTATTGGATGTGTAAGGTTTCAGAAGAGATATTGGAAAAACAGGATGTTTTCTGTCATATGGAGAATACAAAATAACCTCAACTGCATTATCTCCAATCATTCTTCTGACAACAAATGGACCAACAAATGGGTCTTTCAATTTGTTATTACCTTGTAAATTGAAGTGGACTGTAGAAATCAACACTTCATCACCCTTTTTAAAAGTGTATTCTTTATGGGATTTATCCCATCTCTTCTTCTCATATTCAAATGATTTTTCAATACATTTTTGAGCATGATTCCTGAAAAGTTGTTGCATTTGAAGAAAAGATTTTACACCAGGATTTATATACAATTTAGGTATTTTGTTATTGAGAATTTGGGCAGGAGTATTTGTAACATATCCAAGCCAGAGCTCAAAAGGCTTTCTTTGATTAAAAGAATGAACAGTGCTATTATAAGCAAATTCCAACCCAGGAAGTAAGGTAACCCAATCATGAGTGAATCTGTCATTATCTTTATACTCAAGGCCAAAGGCACAATACCTTCTAATCATGACCTCTAAAGTCTGAATCATTCTTTCAGCTAAACCATCAGTCTGTGCATGATGGGAAGTAGAAAGTTTCAGATCACAACCACAAACATCCATCAGAGACATCTAAAATTCAGAAGTAAATTTAGGGTCTCTGTCAGAGATTATGGCTTTAGGAAACCCAGCAGTATTAAACATATGAGAACACCATAAGAAAGCTAATTCTTTAGTGGAAACATCCTTGTGGGTAGGGATAAATTTACAAATTTTGGTGAATCTGTCCACAATAACACAACAAGAGTTATAACTGTCTTTACCAGCAATAGGTAATCCTGTTACAAAATCCATGTTTATTATCTGCCATGGTGCATCAGGAGGTTCGATATGTTGCATTAATCCAGCTCTCTTACCAGTTAATCTTTTTGATTTTTGGCAAGAATCACAAGATTCAACATATAATTTGGTGTCCTCATACATATTAACCCACAAAGCAGTGTTTTTAATTCTGATCATTGTTTTTTCAAGATCACAATGTCCAGCTAATATGTCATCATGACAAATTTTCAAGATTATTTCTTTCATAGAAGGAGGAATAACAATGACATTACTCAACTTTCTTCTATAATATAGATATCCTTCATCAATTAAAAAATTTACCTTTTTCCAAAGCTTTTTGGTACTTTGGTGGAAGGGTTTTAATTAATGCTTGTATTGAAGCATTATTTGGATCATTTAATATGGTGCATAACTTTTTCAAGTCAGTGTCCTTATCATATGAATCTAGAATAAGCTGCAATAGCTCCTCCTCCATATCAACCACATTTATCCCATGAATATGAATAATTTCATCCTCAGGATCATAAGCAGGATTAGAGTCATCATTTTGTAAAGGTAACCTTGATAACATGTCCATATTTGAGTGAACAATACCAGCCCTATGAATAATTGTCATTCTCCCTCTGTACTCTTGAACAGCTAACTGCCATCTGAACATATGTCTGTTAGGTGTTTTCAAATTCAAGAGGGATTTAACTGCACTGAAGTCAGTGACAAGTTCAAATTTCTGGTCATCTAGGTAATAATGTAGCTTTTCTAGAGCCCACACTACAGCTAAACATTCCAATGTAGTAACACCATATTTCAATTCACTATTTCTCAAGGTTCTTGAAATATAACAAATTACTACTTCTGATACTTTATCATTCATCACTTGTTTTTGATGGAGGGTAGCACCCAGACCAATAAAACTGGCATCAGTATATAAAAAAAATGGCTAATTGAAGTCAGGTAAAGCAAGAATAGGTGTTGAAATCATACAGTGATTCATAGTGTCAAAAGCTCTTTGTCTTTCAGTATTCCAGACAAAAGAACATCCTTTCTAGTTAATTGTGTAAGGGGTAAAGCTATGACTTAGTAATTTTTAATATACTGTCTATAGCATCCACACATCCCCAAAAAACTCTGTAGCTCTCTAACTGTATTAGGAGCCTTCACTTGTTGTATGGATGCCACTTTTTTTTGGTTAACACATATCTGTAAGCCTGAAACAACATAACTAGGAACTTTTAAAGAATGTAAACCAAATTTACATTTCTTCAAAGCAAGTGTCATATTTTTTTATCCATTTTTTGGAACACTTTACACAGGTGGTTGAGATGGTCCTCAAATGTTTTTGAGAATATAATGATATCATCAATATAAACCATCAGCCATCCTTCAATTATCTCTTGATGGAATGTGTTATCCATGACTTTTTGAAAAACTGAAGGGGAATTTTTAGGGCCAAATGGAATCCTAATATACTTATAAATACCCATATGAGTAGCATTCATCAGAAAATTCTGAGAATTTTTCTCAACAGGTACCTGGTGATATCCCTTATCACCATCCAAACAGCTGATATATTTAGCACCCTTTAAGGTAGCATGTATAGAGCTAATTCTAGGCAAAGGATAGATATCATCAACAGTATCAGTATTTAGTGCTCTATAATCACCACATAACCTGGCTTTATCTTTCTCATAAGAAATTAGGACAGGTGAGATAACACAATATTTAGGTGTTTCAACTACCTTTTCAATAATATTCATTTTTAAAAGGGTAGAGATATTGTCTTCAATATCTTTTCTCTTTGTGTGAGAAGCAGGATAAGGCTTCTTCTTTAAACTAGGTGGTATATCAGTTAATGGACAAGACAATGAAATTTTCATTTCCTCCTTAACTAATCCTAGTTCATGTTACCCATGAGCAAAGGCCACATGGAAATACTTTATCAAGTAAATGATGGAATCTTTATCCTCACCAGAAAGTTGTTCTCCAAAAGAAGCATTGTCAATTTCAGACATAAGGGCATGCATTTCTTTTGTAGATATTCCTTTATATTGAACTACAGAATTACATGTGTTCAATTCTGGTTTTAATAATTATTTGGAGGAAGAAATCTTAAATTTCCTCTTCCCATTCATCCCCATTGTGAAACATTGGTTTGAGGGATCCAATTTTATGCCATACTTGGTTAAAATATCATTCCCTACAATAAAGCAATTGCTTAAGTTATCATTTTTCATGACAAAAAAATCACAAATATCTCTTACAAAACCATGGTTATATTTAAAAAACATTGTGGCTTTTTATTTACCAATGGGGGACAAAACAGAGCCATAAACTCTCCAATTTTCATAAATGATAGGCATCAGTTTTGATTCATAGTCTTGATCCAATGAAGCAAGTGCTCTTTCAGAAACTACACTTCCTCCAGCTCCAGAATCCAGAACAACCTCAATGCTGGTTCCATTAATCAAGACTGGTGCCTTGAGAGGGGCAATAACAATTTAGCTTTCCTCAATGTTCTTTATGATCTCATCATCTTCAACTGTAGATAAAGCTTTATTATCAATATCAACAGTATTTAAATAATGAATATCCTTTTCCAGAATCAAGATTTCTTGTTGAGATTCATATGAAATATTGCTGGCACAATCACTTGATGTATCATCCAGTGCTACTGTGTCATCAGCATGCTCCTCTGTTTGTTCTACAAGATTTATCTTCTTGTCACAAACATGGCCTTTTTACAAAGGCTTGTTGCACTTGAAGCAAGTGTTTGTTGCATACTTTTTTGGTGCAACAGGGGTAGAAGTTTACCAACCTTCTCCTGAGGTTTCTGTTGGTAAGTGGAGGGTTTCTCCAAATTTGTCCTAGGAATGAATCTTCTGGAATCATACTTGTTGTTTAGAAGGATCTCATTGCAAGTATTAATGAAAGAAGAGGGTTCTCTGGAGAACTCAGTCCTAGCCACTATCAAGTCTCTCAGAGACATTGGTAATTTATAAAGGATCCTGTCCTTCCATAACTCAAACTCAATATTTGGGTCCATTGCCCTTAAGATTTTTACAAGTTTCATTAAGAACTCAATAGGTTTATCAGTAGAAGAGCTATATCTAGTTTTCTCATACTGCCTTTGTTGAGCAATTCTGAACTTGGAGCCATCAAATTGTGTTTTAATCAATTTCTTCCAATCATCCCATGAGTAGTTATTCCCATCCAGGAGAACAGATTCATACCACATTTGGGCAACATTAGTAAACAAGGAAATTAACTTGGACACAATTTCCTCATCTGGGAGTTTGTAAGAATTTTTTAAGTTATCAATTCTGCAAATAAATTGCTGCCAATCAGAGGAAGAATCACCATCAAATGTTGGGTACTGGTCAAGTTTTGGCCAATTTTTTTGATTTGAAGGAGTCACCTTAGTACAAGCTTGTTTCTGAGTAAGGAGCAGCTGTAACTTCTCTAGTTGTGCAGTAATCTCATTGTTTAATCCCTTTGTTAAAGGTCCTGGTGCATCATTTATTTTTAATGGAAACTCAGGGGTATCAACATGTATTTCTGGAACTAATTTAATTTTAGATGAACTAGGCACAGGTAACTCTGGAGCATCCTGTACTATTTGTTCCTTCAAAGAAATCTCAGAATACTTTTGATCAATAAACAATGAGTTCAATTTCTCCTCAATGGTTGTTAGTCTAGTTTTCAATCTTGGAAGACTAGATAAACTCTCATTGATTGTTTCAAAAGATAACTGATTCTTATTTTGAAAAGATGAAAATTTGTCATTCAATCTTTTCAGATTTATCTTGTCTATCTCCACCTCCTGGAAACAGGAAGATACAGTATCTTTCAGTTTAGAAAAATCATTTTTGATATTTTGCCATAAAGCAACTTTCTTTTCATGGGTTGCTTTGTAATGAGACAATTCATCAGAGACTCTCTGTGATTCACTTATTAATGCTTGGTAACCATGCTCAGTTAACAAACTATTGTATTTCTGAGTCAATTGCATGTTGTTAATTATATGGTTTTGTTTGGCAATAATATTTCTCAAATATTCATCATTGATGTTAGCTACATCTGGAGTGTTTCTCAGTAAGGAAACAGTGTAACTTTCCAGAATCTCATAAAACTCTATTTTAAGTGTCTCATCAATAACAGCCATATCAGGATTTATCATTGAAGTAGCAATTAGAACTAAAGGATTAGATACGTTTGAAATTTGAGCAATTTGTCTACTGTTCTCAGCCTCTACAGGTCTAACAGTCTCATCTCCTCTTCCAGAATTACCTGAGGGAACTGAATTAGTTACAAGAGATGGTACTTTAGAATCAATAGAGGGGCTTACCAAGGTTTGCTGGGCAAGATCATATTGTTTTTTCTTCTTCTTCCTTCTTGATAGGGGTGAGGAGGTGTTGGGTTGACTTGGTTGTGTCTGGATGGACCTGCTTGGGGCGTCTTTTGTTTTTGAGCCAGGTAATCCCACTGAGTGTCAGCCAATCCCACTGCCACTTGGATACTTCCACTTTCTCTGCCTGCTGGGGAGCCAATTGCTGAAGTTCCCTGTGGGGAGGGGGTTTCCTCTTCTCTTGAAGAAAAACATCTATTTTTCTTACCTTTTCTTCTAGAGCATCAACTCTTGACCTCAATTTCAAGTTTTCTGTCCTTAGTTCCTTTATATGTGTTGACAGGTTCTTTACTTGTTGAGGCAATGGCATCTTTTTTATCTTGAAGCCTTTTGGAAGTCCTTTTGGGGGGTTTATAATAGGTTTCTGTTCCTGTGTTGTTTCCACCAGAACTTCCACTTCCTCCATTTCTACATCCTGATTGGGGCAATGATTGATTAATTTGAGATAATCTTCTGGTTAAATGGGAACTCACAGAAGTAGCCTCATCATAATCAATCAAATCCAATTCTTCTTCACGTGCAGCAGAGATACCTTGATCAGTCATTTCTAGTTTTTACTATAATGAGAGAGGGAGAAAATAAGATGAATTAATTTATATTTTTACTTTATATTTAAAAGAAAAATAATAAAATAAAATTTTCAGGATAAAATCAACTAAAATAATAATCAATTTATTAATTCAAAAAAATTTAAAACCAGGATTATAATATAATCAACTGAAGAAATAAATTTAAATTTTTTATTAACAATTTTATGAGAATTATTATCAGGATTTTTAAATCAACTGAATTATTAACTTACAGGACTTAATGTAAACTGAAATAATTAAATATGAATTTTATAAAATTTTATTGTCAGGACAATTTGTCAACTGAAACAAATAAAATTAAATTTATCAGGACAAAAGGCAACTGAATATTATAATAATTAAATTTTAAAATATAATTTTTATTACTTCTAGGACTAAGAAAACAATTGCTCTATTATTGTCAACTAGGAAAAATAAAAAAAATAATAATAAAAAATAATTCCAATTTACTTGACACCTCCCCCTGTAAAACGAGCAAATTAATGCCACTTACAGAGTGCTGAGTAAAAGGAAATACGTAGAGAATGAAGAGTGAAAAGTGACCCACTAATAGTAATTTCAATAATTACCACGAAATATATGACATTTAGTCAATATATGAACCTAAATTTTGGAGAGCGGTTCGATTCCCGTTTGCAGCAAAAATTTTCGTCACGTGATCTATGACGTTTGTTGTTTTGTCATTCACTTGTCCTTAAAGGTACCTTGATGGCAATGGTCCCACGGCCTCCGGTCCTCAAGATATCTATGCGCCGTCGACGATTCAGAAAGGCCCCCAATTGTCAAGGGTTGCTTTGGGTCTAGAAGATTTATTCGAGGTTTATACAAGGATTCTAAGTGGTTACTGGTATTTCAAAGGCAAGGTACATATTTTCTTAATATTATTGATTATTTTACTCAAATTAAGAAGAGGTAAATCTATAATATTATTATAAGTTATATTTCTTAGAATTACAATGATGTAAAAACTAATGGTTATAAAATATAGTAATAAATTTGTTTCAACTAATGTTTGTAAAAATTGTAAAGTAAGTAAGGAATGAATCAAAAAGACAAAAAGGAAAGGCCTTTTATAGGAAAAATGTGAGAAAATAAAACACGGAATTACCACCCCCTAGTACAAGAGTATGAGAGGAAAAACTTAAATAAAGAGAATATGTGAAATAATAAGAGTAAGTCTAAATAGTGCGTAAATAAAAGTATTTATTTTATTTGAAATAAAACTATGAAACCTTTATTCCGTCACATTTTAGTGTAAGAACATTTGATTTGAAATATAGAATCAATAAAATCTAATTAAAGAAATTTGAAAAAGTATTTTTTTCTTTTTATAATTTTATATATTTTTTAATACTAATTTTTATTCCCATCTCATCTGTATTATTGAGCATGGTGTCTGGGATTAAAAATATATGTGGGAAAATTACTTATTTTTATTAATTAATTACTTAGTGTACTTAGTTAGTTAATTGTAATTAATTATTAATAAGGATCTAAAGGCGTGGCTTAACCTCAGTAAGATAATTAATTATTTTACTGGGTAAGTCTAGTAGCCTGGCTGACAAAAATAATATAAATAAAGAGAAATATGAAATAAATAGAAATCAAATTAAATAATATAAAATGAGATAGAGATAAAAAAGAAAATAGCATTACCTGGCCAATTGATGAGCCCATCTCCACCAATGCTTGCTCACATGCAGGTGACCCTGATGTGGTGACACAACATAATATAATTTTGTGATTTTTTCCTCTTTATATCCTAATAACCCACATAAAAATGAAAAGAAAAAAAAGAGAAATGAAGAAAATAATCCAAAATTACTATTGAAAACAACCATAGAAACAAAAATCAAAGAAAAAAGAAAAAGTCCGGCTCCATAGAAAGTCCAGTCCAAGGAAATGATCACTGGGCAGGCTCCCTAAAATAAATAAAAATGATTGTAGACCACCAGTGATCAACCACCAAGCCAAAGAAACCAGTTTAAAGTCATAGTGGACTTGAAACCTGAATAACAAAACCAGAATTAGAATTCAACTAGGAAAAACATAATACTTGAAACAGACATTATGGGGTAACTTTTCTACAGAGAAGCCAGCTCATCAGTTACCCCCACACTTGCCAAAATAAAATATCAAAGCCCCCCTGGGTACCTTCTAACAAAAAAAACACAACATCCAACAAAATAAACCAAAACCAATAAGCATGAAAAGTCCAGCTCGTGAAGACCAAAAGTGTTTCCAGTTAAAATTCATAGAGTACTAAAACCTGTGAAGAGAAACCAATACTAGGATTCAACCAAATTAAGAGAAGGGGTTGGAAACAGACAATCTGAGGTAACTGTTCTACAGAGCAGCCAGCCCATCAGTTACCCCCACACTTTCCAAGATCAAATCTAGAAGCCCCACCTATGGTTACCTTCTAACAAAAAAAATTTCCAAAAAAAAGACGCACAGCATCACCAAAATACAAAATTAAAGAATGGCCCATAGTTTATCCTCATTGTGAAGTCAATCTTCTTCACTTCTGATGCCTCTTGGGTAAAATCTCTTCACCTGATCAGCAAACACTCTCTTCTTTAAGACTGCACCATCTAACTCCTCCAAAACTTAAGAACCTCCAGACACCTGAGATCTGACTCTGTAAGGTCCATTCCATCTGTCAGCAAACATTTTTCCCCACAGACTCTCCAAAATTCTATTATACTCAAAACCAAAAAACCATGTTTCAAGGGATTCCTGAGTCTATGAGCTAACTTCTTGTCCCAGTATCTGACTGATTGATTTCTTATCTTCATCATTCTATATTATTCCTTCACTTGACATTACTCTCTACATTCAAACTGTTGCATCCTGGCACAGAGTAAATCTTCTGTTGAGCACACATCATCCCAATCAATTCCAAGATAAGAGACAGCTTCCAAATCCACTGGTAGAACAGATTTCTTCCCAAAAATTAATTCATCAGGGGAATAGCCAGTTTTCCTTTTCACAGTGACCCTATCAGCAAATAACACCAAGGGTAAATAATGCCTCCACCTTTCAGCACTATCTTCACACATCTTCACCAAAGAGTTTTTGATAACATGATGGCCTCTTTCAACCATGCCTTCAGTTTCAGGATAAGAAGGTGTAGCCACACTGAATTTAGAACCAATACTTTCCACAGCTTCTTTATATTCAGCTCCAAACTCTGGCCCACCATCAAACCATACTTAAACACCCATTCTTTCTTCAAAAATTCTGCCACATTTTTGGCAGTCAAATTAACCAGAGGCACTTCCTCAACCCAACCAGACAAATCATCCCTGGAAACAATCAAGTATTTATATCTGCCCCCTTTGATATGGACAGCATCCAAACTGACTCTTCCAAACACAGTTGATTCTCCAGTATCATGGCCAACCTCTTTAGGTTTCAGGTGACTTCTTCTTTGAAATTTTTCACAAGATTGAACCCAACCCTGCACAGCCAACTTCATACCTGGCCACCAAAATCTATCTGCTACTCTTCTATAAGTCTCTCCAAAGCCTCTATGACCAAGTTCTTCATGAAATGACTTCAACACCAACTCTCGACCCTTTTTCTGAGTCACCACTACTTGAGGATTTGGATGCCTCCTCCACATCAACTTCCTTCCTGACACATATAAGCCAGGACTCTTCTTCTTGATTGCCACCCAAGTATCATCATCACAGATATCTGGCCTCTCCAAGGTTAACAGATATTCAACCATAATAAAATAAAACCCAGTCTGTCCCCAGGTCTCATCTTCAAAATCCACCAAAACAACATCCAAGGGTACAACCCTGTCATCAAAATATCCATTGTACACATGAGCAACACAACCAGCTCATCCAGGACACCAATCCCTAAGCTTTGGTACATACTTTTCCTTCCACTAAATCTTAAGAGAATTCAGTTCACCTGCAAAAACATAATTTTCTAATTTTGAGCCATCCCAAACAACAGCCCCATTTTCATCAACAAAAACATCCTGATCACCAGAATCAAGATCAGAACAAGCCAGTTTAACCTCTTGGGGGAGGAGAGAACAATCTTCCAGTTTAGCCTCATGGGGAAGGAGAGAAAAATCTTCAGCACCCTTTGCGCTGGCGCTAACCACTGAAACAGTTTTATCAAATTCTACAGAGTCTGAATCTCCATCTGTGGGTGGTATCCTTGATAATCCATCTAACATCGTAAAGGTTTTCCCAGGTTTGTGTACCAGGTCAAAAGAAAAATTCTGAATAAATGCCACCCACCTAGTCTTTGGATCATTTGGAAGACTAGGTGTATTGATCATTTGCACCAGAGATTTTGCATCCACCTGCAGCTCAATATGCTGCCCCCACAAAACAGTTTGCAGCTTCTTCAAAGTTTTTGCTACACCACACAATTCCAACTTGGGTTGAGAATATCTAGATTCAACCTCATCAAATACCACAGAATCATACCTTACTGGCCTGACCCTTCCAGTATTATCTTCCTGAGAAAACACAGCATCAGCAGCAATATAACTTGAGTCTACTTCCAGATAAATTTTTCCAGCTCCCACTCCATAATCCAACTTATGAAGAATAATATCTTCACCTACCACCTTTTTCAACTTCTGAAAAGCCTCTTCACACTCTTCAGACCATTCCCACTCTGCATCCTTTCTGGTCAACCTTCTTTAAGGTGAATTCAGCAAAGAAAAATCTTTAATAAAAATTCAGACATACACCTAAACCCCCAAAAATCCCCTGACTTCAGTAGTATTTTTAGGCCTTGGCCATGACTGAATTTCAATGACTTTCTTCTTTTCCATAATCTTTCTCTCCTTACATACAACATGACCCAGAATTTCTAGAGCAGGAACACAACAACAAAACTTTGACCCAGAAATGGTCAAACCTGCCTCTTCAATCCTAAATAATACTCTCTCTAGAGTAATTGCATATTCCCAAACAAATCTCCTTATAGAAGGGTTCTCCTTCAGCGCGGCATTTCCACAATCAGTGGAGGGTCCTTTGATTCCACCATCATCAATAAAAATACATGCATGAGTAGGAAACTCATCCTTTAAAATCCAAGCCATTTGTGCTTGATATACCGCTACTGAATTAGTTGCTCCTTGAGGAAACCTAGTGAGCTGAAATATTCCAAGAGAAGTCTCAAACGTTGTAAGTGGCCGTTGTGGCATTCCAAATCTGGGTAGGCTACTTAGGTGAAAATTTGATTGGACCTTGGTCGGAAGAAAATCATGGTGTTAGCAGGTGTTAAATTGGTTGAAGGGAGTTAACTGGATTTTTTTTGGGTGGATTTATGGTGATTTTTGGAGGATTTATGGTGATTTTTTGGAGGATTTATGGTGTTTTGGAATGGATATATGTTGGTATTCCTATTGTTATTTGATGGTTTCATGTATTGGGTATTGGTTTTACTGGATTTTCTAGGGCTCTCTTGGTATTTTTGGTGGATGCAGTGTGCTCATGGAGTAGCCATTTTTTTCCGGTGTGCTCTGGTGCGCTCCGGTTCGCTCCGGTGATTTTCTGGTGCAAAAGCGAAGTCACTGTGGCAAAGTTGGTCATTGTGGCAAAGTCTGGGCACTGTGGAAAAGTTTGGTCACTGCATAAAAGTATAGGCACTGTGGTAAAGTTTGGTCACTGCAGAAAAGTCTGGGCACTGTGGCAAAGTTTGGTCACTGTAGAAAAGTCTGATCACCAGTGCAAAGTTTGGTCACTGCAGAAAAGTCTGGGCACTGTGGCAAAGCTTGGTCACTGTAGAAAATTCTGATCACCAGTGCAAAGTTTGGTCACTGTGCAAAGTTTGGTCACTGTGCCAAAAGTTTGGCTATTGTGGCAAAATTTGGTTAGAAAGTTATTATGCTTACTAGATCAATAGTTTATTGTAGATCATATGCATTTAGGGTATTTTCGGAAAGGTCTGGAGCAGGAGAATCATATTTGGAGGGGAGATACTTAGTCTTCTACATTTTTTTTGTCTTTTAGTTTCGATAACAAGGGTTTTTTTTGATAATTAACAATATTTAACATATAACAACAATTATAATTAAAATATCAACATATAGGGTACCATTGGATAGCTCTCATCCTGTGTGACTCAAATTTACTTCTTTTCTTATAAAATTTATAAAATAAAAATATAATAAAGAACACTCTTTAATTTTTGTGGGAAACTGGGTAAATCTGGGGCTGACCTTTAATAAGGCACCTTTGAACAGATCATCCCAAGGGTAGTTTCTGGGGTACTTTACTGTACTTTTCAGTCTTTGGGGCAAGTTTTGCGGCTTGTTCTAAGTATTTTCAGTGACTTTTATCAGTGTAATCTGGTATTGGGTATTTTTTGGGGGGTGTAATCATTTACTGCACTTATTTTGTTCCTATATTATAGGTTTCCCACACTTTCAAAGTCTTTCTCTCAGATTTTCAGCTTATCCAAATCTTCAAGCAGATCTTCAAGCTTAGTTAATTGAATCTTACATTTACTTAGAGGGACAGGGATTTCTTTTTTTTCCAACTCCCTTGAATTCTGACTGCAGCAAGGTGACTGTAGGAGTCTACTCTACACTGTGAATCTGTGTGAAGTTCCCTTTTATCATAACCACCCAAAATATCACCCAAACCATAACACACCCTTCCAGCAAAAGCTTCCACAAAGTCTTCCGCACTTAGCAGAATTCCCACATCCTTGATAGTGACTCTATTGAAGGACCTAAGATCATGCACCACCCTCAGCTTCCCATTCTGCTTCTTTACACAGAACACTTGACTTGAGAAACTAGATGTTGATTTTTTGTATAAACCAGTCCTGAATCTTTCCCTAACAATCTCTATAAAATCATCTCTAATAGCAACTGGAATTGAAATAGATTTGATTTGCCAAGGTTCATGACAAAACACAGGAATCAAGTAATTTTCCCCATAAGAGTGTTTCAACACACCCCTTTCCTCTTCAACAAATGACACCGCTTTCTCCCTCAGCACAATAATGTGAAACAACAACTTCTTTTCCGCATCAGACAACCACCCATCAGCACCAAAATTAGCAACTTTCATCCTTTCCACAGTCACGCAAGCAGTTTCCACAAAATTAGGAGGATTCTTCACCAGAGGAGTACAGTACAGATCTCTTGACAAAGGAGGTATCTTCAAAGGAGTATTCAAACCTACAGGAATAGGCTCATTGAAAGGCCTAATCTTCTGCGCTACCTTCTTGTACTTTGCTGCTCCACCTTCAACTTGAGGGATCTTCAGGATATCTTCTCCACCAGACCTGGAACAAAAAGCAGGAGTCTCCCCATTGCTCACATGTGTGGCCAAGGTAATGATTTTGAACGGCATAGAAGAAACCCTAGCGGTGCACAATTGGGAGGACTTACTTTTAGACCCCAATCTCACCACTCCAAAACTTTTCTGGCATTCCACATCTTCATCCTCACTTCCATCTTCCAAATCTTCAAATCTTGATTCATCTTCTGAATCACATCTTCTAAAATTGTGCAGTTTATCCTCATTCCAGATGCCCAAAAATTGATCTTGCTGATCTTCTTTCTTCAAAAATTTGTGCAGTTTAACCTCATTCTGGAGGCCCAATAACTGATCTTGATGATCTTTACAAAAATAATTCTTTTCTTCTTTCTTGATTTTCTTAGGGTATTTTTCTTGTTTTTCTTTGGTTATCTTGAAATTTTTTTCTCCTTTTCTTGAGTATTCTTCTATCCTACAAAAATAGCCAGGGGTTTACCCAACGCTCACAGATGTGACCAAGGTAATGTTTTTGAAAGGTGTAGAAGAAACCCTAGTGGTGCACAATTGGGAGGACTTACTTTTAGACCCCAATCTCACCACTCCACAGCTTTTCCGCATATCTTTCAATAAAGATATATAACCAATCTTCTTTTTTGAGCTTGAATTAAAAATAATTGAAAATCTTGAGAGAGAATAGATACTTGATAAAAACTTGTAGAATACTTGCAGATAAGAGAAACATTAAAAAGAGAAAGTTGAAAATCCACTTGGTATATCTCCAAGGGAGCTGACCTACTACAACCTGGGATTTCCTCATCTTGGGGAGAGGATGTAGCACTAGGGAAATCAGCCCTCATCACTCTAAAAAAGACAGACTCTCACTAGAGCCTGAGCCACACTCCAAAAACCAAGAGGTGGCACCCACTTCCCTTCTTCTCCTACAACAATCCATGCACTGGCACATTGAAGTCAAGCCTGGTCTGGTCTCCCAACCATCATCTCCAGGAGATGACAGCCTCATGTGGAGTCTTCTATCATCTTCACCAGTCAACTCCTAACTGATTCCCATATCAAACTGATAACCAATTCTTACCTGGAAATCCATCATGAATGGTCCACTCAAAACAGCTTTTACATTACCTTTGGAAATATAAAAATGAATCTCCCCTGAGGCTTCACCAACATCCAGATTCACAAATTTAGCTGTTCCAATCAACTCAGTGACATGGTCACCAATCCCTCTTAAATTTCCACCAATTCCTGTCTTGATAGGGAGGCCCAGATGAGTAGCCTCAAACAAGGAAATTAGGTTAATCTGAGAGCCTGAATCAACCAATTCCCTAGCCTCCCTGCCATTCAGATTGACATTGACATAACCCAGAGGTGCAAAAAAATGAGTCTCCAACCCCTCACCAAACTTCTCAGCAGAATCACAAATGTATTCCACCTCCCCAGAAGAAACCCTTCTCCTGGTCAACAACTTTTTCTGTCTATCAGCCAACCAAGGACTGATAAAATAAAAATTCCCATAATAAAGGAAAACCTGACCCTTATTCATCCTTTCCAGAATCGAGTCTATAGCATTAGATTGGCCAGAAACTACTGACCTCTCAAAGTGAGCCCTTGGCTTCACTACCTTGGTCCTAGAAGATTCTTGAGGACCAGAACCACCAACAGATTTACCATCAACAGGAATAAAACCAGATCACTCACCAGAACCTCTAACTCCAGAAGGCTTTGGCAATGAAGCCAAAGGGAAATCCTCCTCAGAGTCAGAATCAACATCCATAGGCAATGGCTCACCATTCATGTCCAATGCAACAAAACTAGGGGGGCCATATCAACAATCCCCTTCTGCATCTTGTACAAATCTACTTTTCTGTACTACTTCCTAGCTTCACTCAGCTTAGGATCCACCTTTGAAGCCTTAGGCTTTGGTTGGGCCTGAGAACTGCTCTTAGGCCTTTCCACCTTTCCAGATTCTACATCATAAACACCAGCCAAGCATTCACCACTTGACTGTCCACCACAAGAATAAAACTCCAATCCACCAAAGGAAGTAGAAAAAGAGACCTTATTAACCTCCTTCCATTTTCCCTTGACATCATCATTTTCCTTACCAGAAGACTTCCCCTGATAAGGAATCTCCTCAAACCTTGGCATCCTCTGATTGAGACCACTCCTTCTCCTGACCAAATCAAAAGGTGCCTTCCCCTCACTGGGATTCACAAATGAACCATCAGGGAACTTGAACACCCTGCCATCAAACTCTACCTTTCCATCTGAAACATCTTTGTTCATAGCTTAACAATCATTATACTTGTGCCCCCTCCTGCTGCAATAAGAGCATACCCAAGGATCACTCCTACCAGCCCTCTTATCAAAATCTCTAGGCTGAGAAGGAGCCTTATTAGCCTTCTTAGCCTCCTTATCACAAATATGTAGCTGTTTTTCAGATCAGCAAACTGCTCCACCACTGGGTCCCTCTCCTGTTTGAGAACCTTAACCATATTCCTCTCTTCCTTCTTCACTCTATTCTCCTCTTCAGCCAAAGCCTCACTAAATTTGCTGAAATATTTGGTACATCCCTCCTGATAGGCGTCCACAGCCAATAACTTCAAATGGGCCTCCACAGCCTCCTTCACCTTTTCCAAGGCAGGTAACTTCTGATCCCCATTGGAAAGAGTTTTCATCAAGTCCTTTCTTGAAAGCTCCTTCAACACATCCATCCTGACTTCTCTATCCAAGGCAAACTAAAAAACATCCTTGGCAGCATTTTCTTGTGCCAGCAACCCCATTTCCATCAAATATTCCACCACAGGATCAAACTGTAGCAGAAACATCCTGTAACTTTGCAAGTTACCAACACCACCATAAAACTTCTATTCACTGACAACCTTGTTCAGATCCACCATAGTGAACCTGACACCCCATCTATCCACCATCTCCCTACACAATAACTTCCAGTCCCTCTTCTTGTAGCCAGACATGGCCACAATCTCCTTCTCCACTGCCCTATCACCAATGAAGAAAATAATCTGCTTCAGCATGTCCAGGTAAGAAGCACCATCCACACCAGTAGCAGTTTCATACTTCTCCAGAAACCACTTCAAATCTTCACCATTAAACTTAGTACCATCCCAAGATTTACTCCTAACACACTCCCTAACCATAAAAGCAGGAGGACCTTCCCCCCCACTGACAGTCACCACAGGAATAGAAGATCCAGAAGCCATTCAAAGAAAACAGAGATTCCAAAGAACTAGAAGGTTCAAACCCCATGTTGGGCGCCAAAAATGTAGACAATCCTATTGTACTAGCTATTGGCCTTGGCCAAGGCAGTTGGAGAAAACCAAGAGAGAAAATCCCCTGTACCTTTAAAAAAATAAAGTGATATTTACCTGCTACAGTAAATTGGTTCCTGTTTGCTAAAGCCCCTTTTCCAACACACTTGACTGCCTGATCAGCCAAGAAAGTAGTCCCCAGACAGACTACCAAACCAAAGAACTGAAATGTAGACCAATGTCCACACCAGAGAAAGCAATGATACTTGATTCAGGTTGAAAATCCACACCAGAGACAGCAATAATACTTAATATAGCTTGCAAGACTATACCAGAGAAACCAGTTGCTAAGTTAAATTAAATAAAGAGCTCACCTTGCAACAAACACAGCTGATTGTGGCCAAAAAACAGTGAAAACTGAGTGGGGAACAATGATATCACCTCTGGATGGTTGTATGATAACTAAAGTTGCCCCAAACTGTCTTATTCACTATGTACACACAGACCACTATCTAAAAGCTCATGCAAACCAACAAATTTGTCATTCTTAAGCACCAAATTGCATAAAACCCCTCTAGAAACACTTATCAGCCTTCTAGCACCAAGGCGGGCGGACTGCCTGATGTCAGGAGGCCTTTCAAAGGCAACGGGACCACCCTTAATCCAGAAAACCACTGAAAACCTTCAAAAATACCCAAAATACTTAGAAAAATTTACTACAACTACTAAAACCTTTAAAACTTATAATAAGGCTATAAAAACATTGAGACATACAATGTAGAGAAAAATTATCTCATTCTAATGGTACTAAGCACTTAACACCAAGACTTAATGTTAGACCGTAAAACACAAAAAACATAATTAAACAGCTATCTTTTTAAATAAAAAATGAGAAATTATCCCCTTAATACTTAAAATCTGAAAAATTTCAACGAAACATAAAATATAGAGAAACACCAGGGCTATCCAGTGGTAGTACTCACATCCCCTCAGTCCCCATATTTACTGAATAAATCAAGAAAACCACCCAATGATTAAACAAATCCATTTAAGACATATCGAAACAACACCTAATAGGCCAAAAAAGGGCTCCGCCAATGTTGGAAGACCACAGAGTTAAGGAAAGAATTATGGCTCAAGGAAAGCCTCAAGTACATAGTATACTGCACCTTGGATAGTGTGGTAACTTACTGAAACAGGTAAGTTAAAGAGGCTAACTAGTTAAGTGGATTGTCAAAACTATAGACTTAGCAATGAAGTAAGGAGAATGGGGACACAATCACAAAACTACCCAAGAGTAGAAGAGGCAAGGGTAAGCGTTAAAAGGTGTCAATGTGTGATGTAGCGCTGAAACAATGCAAAGGTACAGTTATAAGTGCCCATGTGAAACATGAGAAAAACAAGTTAATACTATTAGGCATAGGATATTTTTAGGTGCTGTAGTTGTTACAAGCGGTGTATTTAGTTTACTAACAGATTAGTTATTGTTTTACTAATGTGGTGTTAGAAACAGTGCTGGAGATTCACTAGGGAGCTGTGTCCAGAGCACTGAAAAAGCATAAGAGAAAGGGCTATCTAATGGAAGAGAGTAGTAAGTTAGGTATAAATATTCTGAGTCTTTAGAGCTTGTGCGTCTGTGTGTGTATTACATATAGTGTGGTGGAAAAGCGCAACATAGAGGGAATATAGATTCAGTAGGATAAACTATTATTAGAGTTATTTTATTGCTATAATAAGGCATATTCAAAGAGAGCCCTTCAAGAGGGAGTATCTGTGGATATTGGTGCTTATTAAGAATAGAAATATCCAGATAGTAATACTTGTTTTTCCTGATCTTTTAAACTCATCTCTCAACTTATAAACTTTCTAATCAAATATTAGTGTTACACATTATTGCACTGTCTTTAAAAATAAGAGTGACAGGCACTTCTTTTTAGAAATTGAAAAGAAGAACCAACCCATCTCACATTCTGTCTACTGCTTAGTATAGTAGAACTCTTTACAACGCCTGGTGGACTTCAGTCTCAAAATGCCATTCCAAGATGCCATCATAAATTGAAGACTTGGGGTTAGACATGTCAAAAATTTAGTCAAATAATTCATCAAATAATTCTCATTCTTGCACCAAAAACCCAACTACAATTCAGCCCACCAATCCACAAATTCTCAAAATTCACTGTACATTTAAAGAAAGGCTAGCCCTTAAAGTTAGTTAACACTATTGATAAAATAATAGAGCAAGTGAAGAGAAGGGAATGGAGCAAGCAGAGAGAAGAAATGGAGTAGAGAAATAAAACTGGAAATGAAAAGAAAAACATAAAAAATAAATAAAAGAATTAAACTGGAGATATCAATAATGGAATGATAGATTGAGATCCATTGCAGCAGAAAGAATACTAATATAAATAGTAAAAACCTAGTCCTCAAAATTAGTTAACACTATTGATAAAATAATGGATCAAGTGGAGAGAAGGGAACAGAGCTAGCAGAGATCAGGAATTGAGAAGAGCAATAAAACTAGAACTGAAAAGATAAATAAAAGATAAATAAAAGAATAAAACTGGAGATCTCAATAATGGAATGATAGATTGAGATGCCAAAAAATACAACAACTTTTCTCTTTAAAAGTCTAGAAAATAATTTTATCTCTGCTTCACTTAAGGAAAAAGGACAAGGCACTAAAAGAAAGGGAAAAAAAGTAGAGGAAATAAAAATAAAGAAGACTAATAGGAACACTAATCAAAATAAGGTAACACATCATTATATTTAATACCCCACCATGCTTACAGCTGCAATGCTCTAAGACCCAACATTTTACAAAGTTCATCATTTTTAGCTTGAGTTAAGTTTTTGTTAGAAAATCAGCCAGCATAGAAGAGGTTGGAACATTTTCAAATAAGCAATCCTTCTTGTCAATACATTCACAAAGCCAATGAAGTCAAATATTTATGTGTTGGGTTCAATGTTTACATAGAGGACTGTTTACTAAGGCAATAGCTCCTTGATTATCATTATGAAGGAGGGGAGTAGTAAGTTTTAAGTTAAAAGTCAATACCAATGGAGTAAACCACATTAAATTTTGACCAGATTTGTATAAGGCCCAATATTCTGCTTCAGTAGTAGATAAAGCCCTTACCTGTTGTTTACTAGATCTCCAACCTTATAGACCACCCAAAAATATAACACTTCCAGAAGTAGACTTTCAATTGGAAGATGAAACCCAATCAGCATTAAAATATGCAACAAAATTTCGAGATTGAGTTTTTCCCAAAGTCAAGTCCCAATAACTTGTTTTTTTAAAGTATCTTTAAATATGCATTAAGTGAGAAATGTGATCTTTGGATGAATTTTTAAGAAATTGTAAAAGAGTACTAGTAGTATAAGCTATATCTGGTCTATCACAGGACACAAGATAATTCAAAAGACCAATAGCTTGTCAAAAATTAAAATCACTTGGTGACTGAGTTTCAGGTTTAGGAACAATTTTGACATTGGGAACTAATGGTGTTGAGGCAGGTCAACAATTACTCATATTGTATTTTTCTAAAAGATGATCAATATAAAGGGGTTGAGATAATGTGATGATTTTATTACTTCTGTCATGGGTTACTTTCATTCCAAGAATTCATGACATTTCATTTTGATCATCCATTTCATAAGATGATTTAAGTAAATCTTTAACAGGTTGAACATTTGGATCACAAATGAATATATCATTAACATGATGAAAAATTAAAGTAGGTGAAGTAGTAAATTAATTCATGAAAAGACAAGGATCAGCAGGATTTGAATGAAAATTAATAGATGAGAAGAAATCCTTGATTAATTTATAGTAACATCTTGAACTTTGCTTCAGGCCATATAGTCATTTTTCAAGTTTGAGCCATTTATTAGTTGAATTGCCATCATTAAAGCCTTGAGGAGTCTTAATGAATATTTCTTCTTAATGATATCCATGAAGAAAAGATGTTTTGACATCCATTTGATGAATGTCCCAATTTTTGATTGCTGATAAAGTGAGTAAAAATGTAAGAGAGTCCAATCTTCCTGTTGATGCAAAAGTATTGTTTTAATATATCCCTTCCATTTGAAAGTAACCATGAACACACAATCTAGCCTTAAATTAAGTCAAATTTCCTTCACTATCTTTTTTCTTTTTAAATACCCATACAGTACCAAGAGTGTTTTGATTTTCAGGAATAGGCACAATTTTCCATAAATTATTTTTCTTAATACTTTCTATCTCAGAGTTAAGTGCAGATTGCCATTCAGCAGATTCTTTACCCAATATAGCATGATTAAATGATTTAGGAGCATCATTTAGTTGAACCACTAAATTACACTGTGGCTTGGAACGTTGTGAGTGAAGTGAAATGTTGTTTGTGTCAATGCTACTCAATATGTTTTTAGTTGGGATTGAATATCTAGGTACATAGATATAGTGTTTATAAGTAGGAAGAATAGACTCAGTAACAGGAACAACTGGCTCTGGAGGGTTTTCATTTGAGAGTGTTTTGATTTCAGATATATAAAATTCAGGATTGACTTCAATATATTCAGGTATCTCAGGAAAAGTGACATGAGTAGGATCAGAACCAGAAATAAACCTTGCCATTCTGAATGAGTCATGGATAAATTTAACATCATCAGTTAGGAAATATTTTTGACTTCAAGGACAAAATATTCTAAAATTGAGATGTCCATTTTCATAACCCATAAAGATCCCTTCTTCTCTGACAGGGTCAAATTTTGTTTCTGTTTTTTAATTTTTAGGTATATTATATAATACGTTGTGGTCTTCCAACATTGGTAGGGGCCTTTGTTGTGTTGTTTGGCGCTGTTTGTGCATGTCTTAATTGACATCTGCTGTAGAATTGGGTATTTTTCTGGTTTTATTCCGTGAATATTGGGACTACGGGTATGTAGGTACTATTATTGGATAGCCCCAGTTTTTCTCTATACTTCATGTCTTGATAATATTTTTCATATTCTAAGTTTTAAGGGGTAATTTCCTCATTCTTCAGTTACAAAAGATAGCTGTTTAATTTTGTTTTTTGTGTTTTATGGGCTCACCTTAAGTCTTGGGGTTAAGTACTTAGTATAATTGGATAGGGCTAATTTAGCTATATATTTTATGTCTCAATGTTGTATAGCGTAATTCTGTGTTTTAAGGGTTTTAGTAGTTGTAGCTAATTTTTCTAAGTAGATTAGGTGTTTTTATTGGTTTTCTGGCTTCAGGGAGGCCAGGCCGCTTCAGGCGGCACTTCCAACGTCAGGTGGCCCGCCTGCCTCTGTTTTTGAAGGTTGGGGAGCGCTTCTGGAGGGTTTTTATTCAATTTGGCTGGTACAGACACCAAATTTGTTGGTGTGCATGGTCTCTTAGATAGTGGTCTGTGTGTACATAGTGAATAAGACAGTTTTGGGGCAACTTTAATTATCATACAACCATCCAGAGGTGATATACTTGTTCCTCACTCAGTTTTCACTGTTTTTGGCCACAATTGGCTGTGTTTGTTGCAAGGTTAGTTCTTCATTTAACTCAACTTTGGCAACAGGCTCTCTGGTATAGTCTTGCAAGATATATCAAGTGTTATTGCTGCCTCTGGTGTGGATTTGCAGCCCTCATCAAGTATCTTTACTTTCTCTGGTGTGGACATTGGTCTATATTTCAGTTCTTTGGTCTGGTAGTCTGTCTGGGGACTACTTTCTTGGCTCATCAAGCAGTCAAGTGTGTTGAAAAAGGGGCTTTAGCAAACAGGAACCAACTTACTTTAGCAAGTAAATCTCACTCTATTTTTTTAAAGGGACAGGGGATTTTCTCTCTGGTTTTTCTCCAACTCCCTTGGTCAAGGCCTATAGCTAGTACTATAGGATTTTCTACATTTCTGGCACCCAACATGGGGTAGAACTTTCTAGTTCTTTTGAATCTCTGTTTTCTTTGGTTGGCTCTTTTTGGTGTTTTGGTCTGTAGGAATGGCTTCTGGTTACTCTATTTCCTGTGGTGACTGTCAGTGGGGGAGATGGTCCTCCTGCTGCGATGGTCAAGGAGTGTGTTAGGATTAAAACTTGGGATGGTACCAAGTTTAATGGGGAGGATATCAAGTGGTTTCTGGAGAAGTATGAAACTGCTGCTTGAGTGGATGTTGCTTCTTACCTGGAAATGGTGAAGCAGATTATCTTCTTCATTGGTGATAGGGCAGTGGAGAAGGAGATTGTGGCCATGTTTGGCTACAAAAAGAGGGATTGGAAGTTATTGTGTAGGGAGATGGTAGATAGATGGGGTGTCAGGTTCACTATGGTGGATCTGAACAAGGTTGTCAGTGAATGGCAATCTTATGGTGGTGTTGGTAACTTGCATAGTTACAGAAAGTTTCTGCTACAGTTTGATCCTGTGGTGGAATACTTGGTGGAAGTTGAGGAGCTGGCACATGAAAATGCTGCCAAGAATGTTTTTTGGTCTTCCCTAGCTAGAGAGGTCAGGATGGATGTGTTGAAGGAGCTGTCAAGGAAGGACTTGATGAAGACTCTTTCTAATGGGGACCAGAAGTTGCCTGCCTTGTATAAGGTGAAGTAGGCTGTTGAGGCCCATTTGAAGTTATTGGCTGTGGACACCTGTCAGGAGGGATGTGCCAAATATTTCAGCAAAGTCATTGAGGCTTTGGCTGAAGAGGAAGTTAGGGTGAAAAAGGAGGAGAAGAATATGGTGCAGGTTCCCAAAAAAGAGAGGGAACCAGTGGTGGAGCAGTTGGCTGATCTTGTAAAGCAGCTGCATATTTTTGCTCAGAAGGCTAAGAAGGTCAATAAGCCACCTTCTCAGCCTATAGATTTTGATAGGAGGGCTGGTAGGAGTGATCCTTGGGTCTGCTCTTATTGCAGCAGGAGGGGGAACAGGTCCAATGATTGTTGGGCATTGAACAGGGATGTGTCTGAAGGAAAGGTGGAATTTGATGGCAGGGTTTTCAAGTTCCCTGATGGTTCATTTGTGAAGCCCAGTGAGGGGCAGGCTCCTGTTGATTTTGTCAGGAGAAGGGGTGGTCTCAATCAAAGGAGGCCAAGGTTTGAGGAGATTCCTGAGCAGGGGAAGTCTTCTGGTAAGGATAATGGTGACGTCAAGGGAAAGGGAAAGAAGTTCAATAAGGTCTCTTTTTCCACTTCCTTTGGTGATTTGGAGTTGTATTCCTGTGGTGGACAGTCAAGTGGAGAATTCATGGCTTGTGTTTATGATGTGGAAGAAAGGAAGGTTGGAAGGCCTAAGAGCAGTTCTCAGGCCCAACCGATTTCAAATGCTTCAAAGGTGGGTCCTAAGCTGAGTGCAGCTAGGAAGAGGTACAGCAAAGAGGAGCTGTACAAGATGAAGAAGGGTATGGCTGACATGGGCCCCCCTAGTTTTGGTGCATTGGAATTGAATGGTGAGCCAATGCCAATTGAGGTTTATTCTGAATCTGAGGAGGATGTCCCTTTGGCTTCATTTCCAAAGCCTGCTGGAGTTAGAGGTTCTGGTGAGGGATCTGATTTGGTTCCTGTTAATGGTAAGTCTGTTGGTGGTGCTTTTCCTCAAGAAGCTTCTAGGACCAAGGTAGTGAAGCAAAGAGCTCCTTTTGAGAGGCCAGTAGTTTCTGGTCAAGTTAATTTTATGGACTCTGTCCTGGAAAGGATGAATAGGGGTCAGGTTTCCCTTTCTTATGGGGAATTGTATGCTATCAGTCCAGGGTTGGCTGATAGACAGAAAAATTTGTTGACCAGGAGAAGAGTTTCTTCTGGGGAGGTGGAATACATCTGTGATTCTGCAGAAAAGTTTGGTGAGGGGTTGGAAACTCATTTTTCTGCTCCTCTGGGTTATGTCATTGTCACTCTGAATGGCAGGGAGGCAAGGGCATTGGTGGATTCAGGTTCTCAGATAAACCTGATTTCTTTGTTTGAGGAAACTCATTTGGGCCTCCCCATCAAAACTGGTATTGGTGGGAATTTGAGAGGGATCAGTGGGCATGTCACTGAATTGGTTGGAACTTCTGAGTTTGTGAAGTTAGATGTTGGCGGAGCCTCAGGGAAGGTTCATTTTTATATTTCTAAGGTAACAGTTAAAGCTGTTTTGGGTGGGCCATTATTGATGGATTTTCAGGCAAGAATTGGTTATTAATTTGATTTGGGAATCAGTTTGGGGTTTACTGGTGAAGATGAAAGGAGACTTCACATGAGGTTATCATCCCCTGGAGAGGATGGTTGGGAGACCAGGCCTGGTCTATCTTCAATGTGCCAGTGCATGGATTGTTGAAGGAGAAAAAAAGAAAGTAATGAGGGCTTATCACCCTAGTGCTACAACCTCTCCCCAAGATGTGAAAATCCCAGGTTGTAGTAGGTCAGCTCCCTTGGAGATATACCAAGTGGATTTTCAACTTTCTCTTTTTAATGTTTTTCTTCTCTGCAAGTATTCATCAAGTTTTTATCAAGTCTCTGTTCTCTAACAATATTCTCAATTATTTTTAATTCAAGCTCAAGGAAGAAGATTGGTTATATATCTTTATTGAAAGATATGCGTAAAAGTTTTGAGGTGGTGATATTGAGATCTAAAATTAAGTCCTCCCGATTGTGCACCGCTAGTATTTCTTCTACACCTTTCAAAAACATTACCTGGGCCACACCTGTGAGCATTGGGGAAAACCCTGGTTATTTTTGTAGGTCAGAAGAAAACTCAAGAAAAGAAGATAAAAATTTCAAGATAATTCAAGAAAATCAAGAAAAAAATCTGAAGATAATGAAGAAAGAATATTCAAAATATTTTTGTGAAGATTGTCAAGATCAATTTTTGGGCCTCCAGCATGAGGTTAAACTGCAGAAAATTATGATGAAAGAAGATCATCAAGATCAATTTTTGGGCGTCCAGCATGAGGATAAACTGCACAATTTTAAAAGAGTTTATTCTGAAGATGAATCAAGATTTGAAGATTTGGAAGACTGAAGTGAAGATGAAGATTTGGAATTGCAGAAAAGTTTTGGAGTGGTGAGATTGGGGTCTAAAAGTAATTCCTCCCAATTGTGCACCGCTAGGGTTTCTTCTACACCTTTCAAAAACATTAACTTGGCCAAACATGTGAGAAATGGGGAAACCCTTGGTTTTTGTTCCAGGTCTGGTGGTGAAGATTTCCTGAAGATCCCTCAAGTTGAAGGTGGAGATGAAAAGTATAAGAAGGTAGCGCAGAAGAATAGGCCTGTCAATGAGCCTATGCCTGTGGGTTTGAATCCGCCCTTGAAGAGACCTCCTTTGTCAAGAGATCCATACTGTACTCCTTTGGTGAAGAATCCTCCATAATTTGTAGAGACGGCTAGGGTGACTGTGGAAAGGTTGAGAGTTGTTAATTTTGGTCCTGATGGGTGATTGTCTGAAGAAGAAAAGAAGTTGTTGTTGCACATTATTGTGCTAAGGGAAAAAGCTGTGGCTTTTTTTGAGGAGGAAAGGGGCGTGTTGAAGCACTCTTATGGGGAACCTTAATTGATTCCTGTGGTTTGTCATGAACCTTGGCAAATAAAACCTATTCAAATTCCAGCTGCTATCAGAGAGGATTTTGTGGAGATTGTTAGGGAAAGAGTCAGGACTGGGATATATGAACAATTGAAATCCAGTTACTCAAGTCTGGTTTTCTGTGTAAAGAAGCAGAATGGAAAGTTGAGGGTGGTTCATGATCTTAGAGCCTTGAATAGAGTCACTATCAAGGACGCTGGTATGCCACCAAGTGCAAAGTATTTTGTTGAAGCTTTTGCTGGAAGGGTGTGTTATGGTTTGGGTGATATTATGGGTGGTTATGATGAGAGGGAACTTCATACGGATTCATGGCCTTTCACAACTTTTGAGACTCCTTTTGGAAGATTTCAGCTCACTAGGTTTCCTCAAGGAGCAACTAGTTCAGTGGCAGTATATCAAGCACAGATGGCTTGGATTTAGCAGGATGAGGTTCCTACTCATGCTGGTATTTTTATTGATGATGGTGGGATTAAAGGACCATCCACTGATTATAGTAATGAGGTGCTAGCGGAGAACCCTGGCATAAGGAGGTTTGTTTGGGAATATGCAATAGCTCTAGAAAGAGTGTTGTTTAAGATTGAAGAGGCTGGTTTGACCATTTCAGGGTCAAAATTCTGTTGTTGTGTTCCTGATTTGGAAATTCTGGGTCATGTGGTATGTAAAGAGGGAAGGATTATGGCAAAGAAAAAGATTAATAAAGTTCAGTCATGGCCAAGGCCTAAAAATACTACTGAAGTCAGGGGATTTTTGGGTGTATGTGTATATGTCAGGATTTTTATTAAGGATTTTTCTTTGTTGGCTTCACCTATAAGGAGGTTGACCAGGAAAGATGCAGATTGGGAATGGACTGAAGAGTGTGAAGAGGCTTTTCAGAAGTTGAAAAAGCTTGTTAGGGAAGATATTGTTCTTCACAAGTTGGATTATGGTGTTGGTGCTGGAAAAATTTATCTGGCAGTGGACTCAAGCTATATTGCTGCTGGTGCTGTTTTGTCTCAGGAAGATAAAACTGGGAGGTTCAGGCCAGTAAGATATGAGTCTGTGGTGTTTAATGAGGTGGAATCTAGGTATTCTCAACCTAAGTTGGAATTGTGTGGTGTAGCAAAAAATGTTAAAGAAGCTACAGAAGGTTTTGTGGGGGAAGAATTTTGAGCTGAAGGTGGATGCAAAATCTTTGGTTCAGATGATCAATACACCTAGTCTTCCAAATTCTCCAATGACTAGGTGGGTGGCATTTATTCAACATTTTTCTTTTGATCTGGTACACAAACCAGGAAAAACTTTTATAATGCCTGATGGATTATCAAGGAGGCCACCTACAGATGAAGATTCTGAGGCTGAAGAGTTTGATGAAGATGTTCCAGTGGTTAGGGCCAGCACAAAAGGTGCTGAAGATTTTTCTGACCTCCCCCAAGAGGCTAAACTGGCTGGATCTGATCTTGATTCTGGTTATCATGATGTTTTTGTTGATGAAGATGGATTTGTTGTTTGGGACAGCTCAAATTTGGAAAAGGGTGTTTATGTTAGTGAACTAGATTCTCACAAGATTCAGTGGAATGAGAAGGAGGTGCCAAATTTTAAGGATTGGTGTCCTGGTTAGGCTGGTCAATTGGCTCATGTTCACACTGGTGATTTTGATGACAGAGTTGTACCCTTGGATGTTGTTTTGTTGGATTTTGAAGATGAGACCTGGGGTCAGTCTGGGTTTTATTTTATTATGGTGGAATATCTGTTGACCTTAGAGAGGTCAGATAGTTGTGATGATGATACTTGGTTGGCAATAAAGAAGAAGAGTCCTGGATTTTATATGTCTGGAAGAAGGTTGATTAGGAGGAGATATCCTAATCCTCAAGTTGTGGTGACTCAGAAGAAGGGTCAAGAAGTTTTGTTGAAGTCTTTGCATGAAGACCTTGGTCACAGAGGCTTTGGGGAGACTTATAGAAGAGTAGCTGACAGATTTTGGTGGCCAGGTATGAAGTTGGCTGTGCAGGGTTGGGTTCAATCTTGTAAATAATGTCAAAGAATAAGTCACTTGAGACCTAAATAGGTCAGCCGTGCTACTGGCGAAACAACTGTTTTTGGAAGAGTCAGTCTGGATGCTGTCCATATTAAAGAGGGCAGGTATAAATACTTAATTGTTTCCAGGGATGATTTGTCTGCTTGGGTTGAGGCAGTACCTCTGGTTAATTTGACTTCCAACAACGTGGCAGAGTTTTTGAATAAGGAGTGGATTTATAGGTATGGGTTGATGAAGTTGGTGACTGTTGATGGCGGGCCAGAGTTTGGTGCCAAATTTAAAGAAGCTGTGGCTAGTGTTGTTTCTAAAGTTAGAGTGGATACACCTTATTATCCTGAAGCTGAAGGTATGGTTGAAAGAGGACATCAAGTTATCAAGAATGCTTTGGTAAAGATGTGTGGGAATAGTGCTGAAAGGTGGAGGCATTATTTACCCTTGGTGTTATTTGCTGATAGGGTCACTGTGAAGAGGACAACTGGCTATTCTCCTTATGAGTTAATGTTTGGTCAGAAAGCTGTTCTATCAGTGGACTTGGAAGCTGTTTCTTATCTTGGAATTGATTGGGATGAGGTGCACTCAACAGAAGAATTGCTCTGTGCCAGGATGCAACAGTTGGAATGTAGAGAGGAATGTCAAGAGAAGGCATACTCTAGAATGATGAAGATTCGGAATCAATCAGTCAGATACTGGTACAAGAAGTTGGCTCATAGACTCAGGAATCCCTTTAAACCTGGTTGTTTGGTTTTGGTTTATAATAGAAGTTTGGAGAGTCAGTGGGGAAAATTTTTGCTGAAAGATGGAATGGACCTTACAGATTCAGATCTCAGGTGTCTGGAGGTTCTTATGTTCTGGAAGAGTTGGATGGTGCAGTCTTAAAGAGGAGAGTGGCTACAGACCAGGTGAAGAGGTTCTATCCCAGAGGCACTAGACATGAAGAAGATTGACTCCGCAATGAGGATAAACTATGGAACATTCTTTAATTTTTTGGAATTTTTTTGGTGTTTCAGAGCAACTTTTGTGTTTGAAACTTTTTGTTAGAAGGTACCCATTGGTGGGCCTTCTAGATTTTATCTTGGCAAGTGTAGGGGTAACTGATGAGCTGGCTGCTCTGTAGAACAGTTACCCCAGATTGTCTGTTTCCAACCCTTTCTCTTAATTTGGTTGAACCCTAGTATTGGTTTCTTTTCACAGGTTTTAGTCCTCTATGACATTAAACTAGAATTTCCATTGGTTTTCAAGTGTTGGACGCTTCACTCTTACTGGTTTTGGTTTATTGTGTTGGATGTTGTGTTTTTGTTAGAAGGTACCCAGGGGGGCTTCTACATTTTATTTTGGCAAGTGTGGGGGTAACTGATGAGCTGGCTGCTCTGTAGAACAGTTACCCCAGAATGTCTGTCTCAATTCTTTTGTTTTTCCTAGTTGAATTCTAGTTCTGTTGTTTATTATTCAGGTTTAAAGTCCACTATTACTTTAAACTGGTTTGGGACTGGCTTCTTTATCTTTGGTTTTTTGGGTTGGTGGTGGATCACTGGTGGTCTCCCATCATTTTCAAATATTTGAGGGAGCCCACCCAGTGATCATTTCTATGGACTGGACTTTCTCTTACTGGACCTTCTCTTAATCTGGACCATCCATGGAGCTAGACTTTCCTTGATTTTTTTAGTTATGATTTTTCTAGATAGTACTTTCAGATTATTTTCTTTTTTCTCTTTTTTTCTTTTAATTTTTTTATGGGGGTTGTTAAAATTATAAAATCAAAAATATAGGGTGTTACCACATCAGGGTCACCTGGATGTGGGCAAGCATTGGTGGGGAAAGGCTCATCAATTGGCCGGGCAATGCTATTTTATCATTTTATTTTATTTTATTTTTATTTTTCATTAATGTCATTTTTATTATTTGTTATTCTCATTATTACTTTTAATTTATATTTCTTATTTCAAATCATTTAAATTATTTAAGGGGTATCCACATAAAGGTGCATTTGGATGTGGGCAAGGTATCAGGGGATCAGCTCATCAATTGGCTGGGGTTACCATTTGTATTATTTTTTATCTTTTATTTTACTTCATTTTTTTTTATTTTATTTATCAATTTTTAATTTTAGTATGTTAGTAGACTGTAAAAAAAAATTAGAATTTACATGTATTAATTTTTTATTATTATTTATTTATTATTATGTTTTTAATCTTTTTGCAGGAGCTCATTATCTGGATTATGAAGTTTCTGGAGGCTGGTCCGGATTATGATGTTGGGGTTGTGGGAAGCACTGTGTTCTTTGAAGTGCATCCTGCTGGAAAGATTATATGGATTATAATGGGCAGGAATGGGTTTTGATGGAAGTTCAGAAGAAGAAGAAGAAGAGGCAGGGATGGATTTTTGGAAGGTGTGCTTAATGATCCAAGACATCTTCCAGTGGTTGTCCAATAGTTGTTTCCTCAAGGTTTTCTCAAATTCATTTAAAGGTCCATGGAGGGCAAAGGCTTTCAGCATGTTTGAACACATGGTGCTGAGGTGTTGTTTCATGTCTCCATAATCCAGGGTCAAAGAAGTTTCTAGAGGTTGGCCAACTCCAATAGTAGATTCAGGAGGAGGGGTGCCAAATATACAAGAAGAATTGGATCAGTAATTATTTGTGTTGAAGAAATTGGATGAATTAATGTGGTACTTACAGATTGGAAGCTCATCAAATTTGTAAGTGGCCGGAATTTGGACTTCTGAAGATTTTGGAATGGTGATAGTAGGTGGATCAATCAGGGAAAGATGTGGATTCTCTTGGTCTTCCTCTGAAAGGTTTTGAGAAGGTGAACTAGGAGTCTGATGTTCCTGGGGCCTAGTTGGAGTAGCAGGCTTGTTGTTGCTGTTGTTAATATTTCTGCTTGATTCAGTTGGATGAGGTGCTGGTGATGGAGTACCAGGGTTGTTATAAGATGGGGCAGAAGAGGGTGATCTAGAAGTGGATTGATCTCTTCTGGATGATGTTTTTGAAGGAATGGAACTGTCAGAAGAATATTTGGCTGACAGAGGAGAGGTGTAGTTTTGTTGCCTTAACTGGGGGCGAAGTTTTTGCTTGGGTGCGGTGTTGGGTGCTCTGGCTTCTTCCTGGGGTCCTCTGGCAGGTCTCCTAGAAGTTTGTGAAATTTTGGACTTTTTGGACCTTGGAAAGGTTGGCTGCATTGCTCTGGGAGCTGTGGGAGGTGGCTGCATGGAGTTGTTTTTGTTGATTGGAGGAATTTGGCTGTTTTCTGGTTGTTTTTGGAGGTTTTGAGTCTGATTTTCACTGTCTAGTGAGGTGGTCTAGAAGCCTAGGAGCTGATTTTGAAGCTTTTGGAGCTAATTTAGCAGAGATAAAAGCTGTTTCTTGGGAATTTAAAGCAGGTTTTTTTGGTGAGAGTTCTGGAAACTGAGTTCCGGGATCTTATGGATGGTGTTGAGGATAAAGATGAAGAGGCTGGACCAAGCTCTGGGGATCTGGTAGGGGATCTGGAGAGGTATTTATGAGAAGGTGAAGGAGGAGGAATAGGGTAGTTTGCATCTCTGTCACATTTCTTCTTTTTGGAGTAGCAAGAATCACAGGCCCTGTTGTAGAATTTGGCTTCAGGATTTGGAAGAGTGAATGTGCAAGGTCTTCACATATTGATGCACTGCTTGCAGGCATATTCCTTGGGAGCAGTGAAGCAAGGAAGATTGGATGGGTCAACATCAGGGGATCCAGCCATGATCTGTGGAGAGAAAAGATGATGGAAAGAGATAAGAAGGAGATTTTTTTCAGTGATGGGTAGATGATGAAGTGAAGGTGGAAGTTCAGCAGGTTGGCTGTAGGTGTATTCTGTATGAAATTGGCTGCGTCTATTTTATGCAAAATTCTGTTAGTCCATCAAGACTCTAAACTGAAAATTCTATTGTTTCAAGATTAGTCCCCCAAGACTTTAAACTGAGGATTGTTTGATGGTGTAGTCCCCCAAGACTTTAAACTGAGGAATGGGTTTTTGTTGTCGGAATGGGTTTGAAAGATTGGAAGAGGGTATCCACAGGGGGAGCCTCTGAATTTAGCAAAGGCAAGTTTGAGGGTAATTGATGGGCTGGCAGCTCGATTCACAATTACCCCAGAATGTTGGTTTTTTCTCTGTGTCTTAATGTGGTTGATCTCTGGTTCTGGGTTTATTATTTAGGTTTTTGAGTCCCCCAAGACTATAAAATGAGGATGGTCCCCCAAGACTTAAAACTGAGAGTTGTTTGTGGTTACATCCTATAGAGGGTGTGGTCAATTTTTCTTTTCTGAATCAAGCTCAAGTACTAGTGGAATTACAGAGGGAATCAAGAGATGAAATGAAGTGTTCAGAATTAGCCTTGAACTGGTGAATGAGGTGTCTTCTGTTCTCAATGTCCTGTGGATCTCTAGCAGGAGTGGATTGGAAGTAGTTTAGAAGAAGTTGTTTCTGTTGAGATGTGTGTTGTTGGAACTTGGCCTTAATTGCGGGAAAGTGGTTTGGTGTTGTTGGTTCAATGGACCCTACATTGTTATCATCACTGTCAGAAGATGAAGGAACTGAGAAGTCATCCGTTTTATAAAGTTGAAAGAAGAAATGGAAGTTTTTTTACTATCAGATGGACCAGGGATGGTGGAACTTGTTTTTATAGTGGTTTTGGCACTCTTCTTGGAAGGGTGTAGCTTTTTGATTAATCTGGGAATTAAGATGGATGGCCCAGATCTTTTGGAGCCAGTAGATATTGGAACAGGTTGAGGTGGAGGTGAAGCTGTTGCAGAAGATAATGGACCAGGTCTGTAGCAGGTCTTCTTTCTGGATTGGCAGACATCACAGGATGTTCTGTATGGATGGACAGGAGGTGTGATGTTGCAGATTAGATTATTGTCAATGCAGTATTGGCAAGGACCCATTTCAGAGGTAAATTTGGGAATAAGGTTGAACATTGTGGTTTGATGAAGAAAGAATGTGGACATTCTTAATTGGAGGGAGGATGTGGTCTTCCAACATTGGCAGGGGCATTTTTTGTGTTGTTTGGCACTGTTTGTGCATGTCTTAATTGGCATCTGTTGGAGAATTGGGTGTTTTTCTGGTTTTATTCCGTGAATATTGGGACTGCGGGTATGTAGGTACTATTATTGGATAGCCCCAGTTTTTCTATATATTTCATGTCTTGATAATATTTTTCATATTCTAAGTTTTAAGGGGTTGTTTCCTCATTCTTCAGTTACAAAAGATAGCTGTTTAATTTTGTTTTTCATGTTTTACGGGCTAACCTTAAGTCTTAGGGTTAATTACTTAGTATCATTGGATAGGGCTAATTTAGCTCTATATTTCATGTCCCAATGTTGTTATAGCGAAATTCTGTGTTTTAAGGGTTTTAGTAGTTGTAGTTAATTTTTCTAAGTAGATTAGGTGTTTTTATTGGTTTTCTGGCTTCAGGGAGGCCACGCTGCTTCAGGCGGCACCTCCGACGTCGGGCCACCTGCCTGCCTCTGTTTTAGAAGGTTGGGGAGCACTTCTGGAGGGTTTTTATTCAATTTGGCTGGTACAGGCGCCAAATTTGTTGGTGTGCATGGGCTCTTAGATAGTGGTCTGTGTGTACATAGTGAATAGGACAGTTTTGGGGCAACTTTAATTATCATACAACCATCCGGAGGTGATATCCTTGTTCCTCACTCAGTTTTCACTGTTTTTGGCCACAATTGGCTGTGTTTGTTGCAAGGTTAGTTTTTCATTTAACTCAACTTTGGCAACAGGTTCTCTGGTATAGTCTTGCAAGCTATATCAAGTATTATTTCTGTCTCTGGTGTGGATTTGCAGCCTACATCAAGTATCTTTGCTTTCTCTGGTGTGGACATTGGTCTACATTTCAGTTCTTTGGTCTGGTAGTCTGTCTGGTGACTACTTTCTTGGCTCATCAAGCAGTCAAGTGTGTTGAAAAAGGGGCTTTAGCAAACAGAAACCAACTTACTTTAGCAAGTAAATCTCACTCTATTTTTCTAAAGGGACAGGGGATTTTCTCTCTGGTTTTTCTCCAACTCCCTTGGTCAAGGCCTATAGCTAGTACTATAGGATTTTCTACATTGGTTGCTGGCTTCAAGGTATCAATGCGCTGTCGACAATTCAAAAAGGCCCACAATTTTTGGGAGGTCTTTTACGTCTAGAAGATTTTTTGTGGAGGTAAAATGGTAGTATTGGGGAGATTTTGTGATTTCAAGGTGAGTTTACATATAATTATCTTATTATTTGGATTACTCAAATTTAAGAGGTAAAATAGTTTATAATTATTATTATAATTAATGGAATAGTACTACGTTGTTGTTAATACTAGAACAATTAATAGATAGTAATAAATATTTAGTATAGTAAGTTGGTTTAATGAAAATAAGTAAGTAATGAATGATCAAATACAACCAGAAAAGAAGACCTTATATAGGCAAAGGAGAAACAAAGCACGGTGTTAAAATCCTAAATACAGTAGTATGAGAGAAGAAAAGAATATTCCAGAAAAATATTTCCAATTAATAAGGTTGTTCCATAAAGAAGGTGTCAGAAAAGTGTATTTACTGTATATGACAGAAATAAATTTATTTATTTAAAATTTACTGTTAATATCAATTTTAAATAAAAAATTTGAATTTTTTTTAGATAGTTAGTTTTATTTGAATATTAAATTTTAATTTTAATTTAAAATTTATTTTAATATAAATTTCTATTTCTTTTAACCTGTTATTGAGCATAGTGTTAGAAAATAAAAATATAAGAGACATTTTAATATTAATTTTAATTATTCACTAACTTTACCCTTTTGTAATTATTTTATTTATTATTGGTAAATTTAATGTAAATGAATTATAATTAATAAAATTAAAATGATAAGGTGTGTCTTCATCCCAGTAAGTAATTAATTATTTTACTGGGTAGGTCCAGCAGCCTGGCTGACAGGTAATCCATGAAAAATAAAGAATAAGCAAAAAAGAGAGTATATGCATGTTATACATTAAAATAAAAGACTAAAAAGGAAATAGTAAGACTAATTATTACTCAATAATTAAGGGGACATACAGTAGAAGTTTTGGGGCTAATCATGACATTATACTACGTGAAATCCCTATAAAAAATAACCAAAATTGACTGAGAAACCACTTAAAAACCCAAAAAGGGGTGTGAGATGTGGGGTAACTACATGCAATCCTTGGCAGGCACTTGCATGGGTAAATCCTTGACTAATTTAGGCAAATTTAAGCATGGTAGTGAATTAAAGTGCCACAATTGAGGTTATTTATGAAATTAATGCATATAAAGAGGCTCAATGCATTTATAATTAAGCTAGGACACTAAATAAGCGCCTGTTGCCTATTTTAGTGTGTTTCACCACAGTGGGCATAGAATTTGGGGTAATTATAGTGTGAAAAAGCTAACTTTTCTAAATATGAAGCTTTTCACATGGGAAAAATGCAGGCAGTATGTGGCCAGTACACAGAAGCCATTTCTGGCATAAAAAACACCAAATTTGAAAAGTGTTATTTTTATGCATTTGAGTAGCCAAATCAATAGCCCTAATTAAGAAAAATTAATCTTTCAAAGCACATTTTTAATATTATTAAATTTATAGCGCTTATAGTCAACTTTAAGTGATTTAAAGTGCATTTCTTGTTTTTCACATAAAACAATGAAAACAACAGCTTTAAGTCTACTTAAAAAGTATTTAGCCTTATATTTAAGGTTCTTAAGATTACTATAACATAATGCAACTTAATATTAAGTACATAATACTTATAAAAGGCTGATATATGCGTGTATGTAAGATTTTATAATAGGGGGTGTCAGTTCTGGCAAATCCGCACTTAACTTAAGTGCGGATTTCAAACCAAATCAGCACTTACAAATCAGCTCTTAAGTTTTGCAAAAAAGTCACTTATTTCAAAAATGGGTGTCAGTTCTGACCTTAAATCAGCACTTTTTTCGTGATTTTTTTTTCAAAACCACATGTTGGCCACATCATCTCTTTCTTTCCCATACCATTTTGTACTCTCCAAATGTCCTCTTTGTGTACTTCATTCACTTGGGTTTGTATTTTGGTTTGTTGCATATTCATTTTTTTTTGGAATTTACAGTGAAAATCTTTTTTTTGGATGGCTCATTGGTTTTCTTTCACCAGCTCAACATGAAATCACATATTTTCTTCTGAAATTGCATATTTTGTCAGTGATTTTTTTTTCTTTCATCCCTCATATCCTTTTCCTATTCTCCTCCAACATCCCTCAAACAATTTGGTTTCATTCATTTTGTCATCTCATCTCTCTAGGTAAGTCATTTTATTCTTTTTTTTGATTTTTTGATTACTAATTATAATTTTTTTTGTTTTTTTCTGTTTATTTTATTTTTTTTTGTAAGTGGTTATTTTGGATTTCAATGGTATAATTAACCTTTTTTTTCTCTTCCTCTTTACTTTCTTTTTTAGCTCCATCACCCTACTCTTCATCCCTCCTTGGCATGGTCATTATCCCCCCTTTCCCTTATTTCACTTTTTTTTGGCTCCATTTCATTGAAACACATACATTGCACATTCTTTATGCATTTCACTTACTCCATATTCAATTTCCCCACAATTCCAACATCAATCTTTCTCACTCTATTTTTCCTACTTTTCAATGAAGGTAAGTTTCATCTCCTTTTTTTCATGCCTATATGATATCTCATTCCATTTATGAAAAGTTCATACTTAAATATATGTATGACTCTTATCTGGATAACAGTGAACTTATAAAACTCCTTTTGATCTCATCTTCATTACCACTTTTCAAGTTTTTTTAAAAGTTTGAAAATCAGACTCAGAATTAGGGTTAGTTTTATTCAAATCTAATTTTCTTTTCACTGAAGATTCTCCTGAAGGCTACCTTTCATTTCCTACAAACAGATTTGAATTTGAATCAGTGGTTGCTGAGATATTGACCGTTAAAGTTGAGCCTTTTTTTTCCCAATTTAAATTTTTATTTCATTTTTTTATGTAACAAATTAGGGTTAGGTTTATTTAAATCACATGTCCTTTAACTGAAGATTCTACTAAAGCATATCTTTCATTTCCCACAAACAGGTTTGAATTAGGTTCAGTGGTTGCTAAGATTTTGACCTTTGAAGTTGAGCCTTTTTTCCAAATTTCACATGTCTTTTTTCACATTTTTATATTGCATATTTAGAGGATAAGGATTCTGAAACTCTTATATGATTATTATCTAGGAATTTCAATTATATAGGCATATATTCATTGCTCAAGAATATCACTAAAGCTCAAAAAGATGAAGATTTTTGCTTATGGGACACTCTTCCTTCCTTTAACTCTTTTCTTGCTCTTCGACTCAAAAAGCACTGTAATAAAGCATTTGAAAAAAATCATGAACTTGCAACCAAACTTGGAATACCAAATTGGTGTGACTCCTAATGGGAAGATATCAGCCACAAATATCTTTTATTTTCTAATTTTATTATCACTCATTCTGGATTTCACAATAAAATTCACACCAATACCAATGACCCCAATTTTCTTACTTTTGGTATATTCTTATATATCAAACCAATTACTGGCCAACCAATACCATCTCCAGCTAAAATCAAATGTCATGGTTTATATTTTCCAGACTACCGGTGCATCATTGATTTTGGTTTGGGAAATGGTATCATCAAAACTATTTGGAATTCTTCCAAGGATAATCATCAAATGACCAAGGCTCCTCCTGGTTTGGAATCCTGTCAAGATTTAACAAATTTTGGTTGCTCATTTCAAATCAGTCATAAGTTGATTCAAAGAATCAATAAGGTAATGAAAGAAGGTAAAGTTGATTGATTTAAAAAAACTTTATTTAGATCCAAAAAGTATGGGGATTAGAGTTGTCATCGAAAATTATATATTTTTTTGTAAATTTTTAATAAATATTTTTATGTATCAATTTCCTCAACAAAAGTAATGGGCCAACGACCTTGTGTTGTATAAATGGTAATCATGATAACATTTATTTGTTTCATGGGGTTCCTCTAGCCTATACCTGTGGAAAGTCCCAAACTTTTGTTTCTAGATTTGATCTGCATTTTTGCTTGAGAGATTGTCATTACTTTAAACTAGGGAAATCAATATATATTAGATATTTATTTAATAATTTACATAATTATATTAAATTTAGATGACTTCCACCACTTACTTCAATAAAATGCAGGGGGGGTATTGCCAAATTTTCAAATCTGACATGTGAAATCGATGACTTAGAAAAATTTTGGTGATATCCACCCCTTGCTTCAATAAAATTCAGGGGAGAGTATTGCCAATTTTTTAAAACAGATATAGAATTTTTTTGACTTGTAAATATTTTGGTGAAAATTTTTGATGAGAATGTGAAAGTAATTGTTTCCACCTTGAGCAGGTTTCTGGCTCAAAGGAATAGCAGTACCATCAACAAAACCAATACATCCTGGGAAGCCCTCTGCTTGCATAACCTGAGATGATTCAAGTCGCTCTTCTTTTGTTGGCCAGGTGAGAAGTTGAGATTCCAAGGAGTTGATGGCAGTGATACATTGTTTGGTATAAGTGTTAACTGAACCAAACCCTAAATCAAAGACATTTTCTAAACATTTCAAAGCGGCTCCATTACCATTTGAACCCAAACAACATAGTGTGATGGCCAATTGAATTGAAGGATGTCGTTTTTCTTTTTGAGAATTATTGTGAAATATGGGATGATCCTGAATAAGCTCAAGCAATTTAAGGAAACATTCCTGAGAAGTCCTGAAAATCTGTCTAAAACTGGGTGTAGATAGCTTAAGAAGTGTTTGGATGGTGTACTTGGGGGTATGAAGTACTTGAGGCTTTCTGCGAAGAAGGTAACGTTTCGTGGCCATTTTTGATAAAAAGACAAAATCTTCTTCTAGATCAGAATCAGAATCACAATCAGAGTCCAAGAGCAGTTCAAGAGCCATGAAAGTCATTGCTTTATGTAATTTATCACGATTTGAAAGTGAGGAAGGCATAACTCTTATATGATATGATATGAAGATGTAAGTGATGTACGATGTTTTGAGTTATGAAGTGTTATGCTGTGCAGTGCTGCATATGAATGGGATGATGCTGAAAAATCAGTGAAATGGGACATGATGGTGAAATCAGCTCTTTTGGTTGAGAAAGTGCGGATTTGAGTGAAATAAGTGACTTATTTCATTTTGAAATCCACCAGTATTGGGGCTAGTGTGTTTTGGAAATCCGCACTTATTTAAGTGTGGATTTGGTCAGATTTAAGTGCAGATTTGTAAGTGCAGATTTGCCAGAACTGACACCCCCTAATGGCATATTTTGTATTTTATCATTAATTTACTAATGTATACTATTTGTGTACTCTAATTTATTGCTCCCATGTATTGTACATGTGTTTAAAATAGCTTATAAGTACTTTTTACTAAGTCCTGTGGATATCCAGGCTGACACTGGCCCACCCAAAAATTACAATAAAAAAAATATTAAGTTATACACTTTTTTTATTTTATGTAATTTTTCAGGTATTCAGAAAATTTTGTTGCATTAAATATTAATTCTTTAAAGAAGTAAAACATAATAAATTATTATGAGTACTGGTTTTTTAACCCCTCAGCTTGCTGAACAGAAATTTATTTCTGTTTAAATTTTTTAAGAAGGGAGGATAGATTTGAAATCTCTTTTTCATGTATCCATTTATCAAATTCATTTGATTTCCCCTTAAATCTTAATAAATACTCAGTTCCCTTCTCTTTAGTAAGGATTCTTTTCTTGAGTATTTTTTCAATCTCTACTTTTTCCACAATTTCTTTAGGTTTCTTTTTAGGCCTTCTTCTTCTTTTTGGGAATAAGTCAGGATTATTTGCATTGTAAGGTTTTAATAATGAGATAGGGAAAACTGGATGTTTCCTATCATATGGGGCATATTATATGACTTCAACAGCATTATTACCAACCTTTTTGCTTAATAAAAAATGTTCTACAATGGGATCCTTCAATTTAACATTACCTTGTAAGTTAAAATGTAGTGTTGAAATTAGGACTTCATCTCCTTTTTTGAATTCAAATCCTTTATGAGATTTATCCTACCTGTTCTTTTCATATTCAAATGCTTTTTGGATGCATTCCTCTGCATTATTTCTACACATTTTTTGCATATGAATAAAGGATTTAGTACCGAGGTGTATATCTAACCTTGGTAATTTATTTAAATGATTTACTGGGGTATTTGGTACATATCCCAGCCAGAGTTCAAATGGGTTTTTTTCTCTGTTACACAATGAGTTGTGCTATTATAAGCAAATTCAAGGCCAGGAATTTATGTTACTCAGTAATGTGTGAATTTCTCATTGTCTTTTTATTGTAATCTAAAGGCAAAATATCTTATGATCATGTCTTCAAGAGTCTGTATCATTCTTTCAGCCATCCCATCAGTTTGTGGGTGGTGTGCTGTAGACAATTTCAATTGACAACCTGATACTTCCATCAATGATGTCCAGAACTCTGAAGTAGATTTAAGGTCTCTGTCAGAAACTATGGCTTTAGGAAATCCAGCAGTATTAATCATTTGAGTCCACCATAGTAATGCCAAGTCTTTTGCAGATACCTCTTTATGGGTAGGAATAAATTTACACATTTTTGTTGATCTATCTACAATTACCAGAATTGAAGCTTTCTTTTCCTGATAATGGCAAGCCAGTGACAAAATCCATGTTTTTAATCTCCCATGGAGCTTTTTGCTGCTTTATTTTTTGTTAAAACCCAGCTCTATTCCCAGTCAATCTTTTAGATTTCTGACAAGAGTAACATGTTTCAATGTATTTTTGTACATCTTCTTTCATGTTTATCCACCAGGCTGTATTTTTAACTCTGGTTAATGTTTTATTAAAATTAATATGACCAGCTAAGATGTCATTATGTCAAGTACTCAACATTAACTCTTTCATAGATGGTGGTATAACTATCACATTACTTAGATTTTTCCTGTAATATATATATCCATCTTCAATTGACAGTTTACCTTTTTCAAACACATTTTTATACTTTGGAGGCAAGGTTTTAATTAATGCACTCATAGAGGCATTACTTGGATCATTTAAAATGGTAGATAATTTAGACAAATCTTTATCAGATGAATAATTTTCTAATATAGTTTGCATAAATTCTTCCTCTAAATCCACTACATAAATTCCAAAGATATATATAACCTCATCTTCAGGTACATAAGCTGGGTTTTCAGTATCATTAGGCAAAGTTCTTCTGGATAATAAATCCACATTAGATTTCAATTTTCCTGATCTGTGAGTAATTCTCATCCTTCCTCTATACTCTTGTACAGCTAGTTGCTATCCAAACATGTCCCTATTAGGTGTTTTCATGTTTAGTAATGATTTTACTGCACTGAAATCTGTTATTAATTCAAACTTCTTGTCCTAACAATGGTAATGAAGTTTCTCCAAGGCCCACACAATGGCTAAACATTCCAGTTGGGTGGAACCATACCTTAATTCTGTCTCCCTTAAGTTTCTGGATATATGACAGATAACTACTTCAGATAATTTCCCATTTATTATCTGTTTCTGCTGTAAAGCAGCACCTTACCCTGTGAAGCTTGCATCAGTATACAAGATAAAAGGTAGGTTAAAATCTGGCAGTCCCAATATTTGAGCTGACATTAAACATTCCTTTAATTTATCAAAGGTGTGTTGTCTTTCATTATTCCAAATGAAAGCCTCATTTTTCCTGATTAATTTTGTTAAAGGGGCTGCAATGGATTGGTAGTTTTTTATATACTGCCTATAATATCCACACATACCTATAGAACATTGAAAATCTTTCACATTCTTAGGTATACTAATGTTTTTTATTGATGCCACCTTTTTCTGGTCAACATAAATTTGTAATCCAGATACAACATGTCCAAGTAATTTCAATGATTTAAACCCAAACTTAAATTTCTTTAATGCAATTGTCATATTAATTTCATCCATCTTTTGAAATACTCTTTTCAGTTGATTTAAATGTTCATCATATGTTTTTTAAAACACTATGATGTCATCAATATAAGCTAAAATCCATCCTTCAACCATTTCCTGATGAAAAATACTATCCATCAATTTTTGGAAGACTAAAGGCCCATTCTTTGTGCCAAAAGGCATTCTCACATATTTGTATATTCCCATGTGTGTGGTTTTTAGTAAGAAATTCTGAGAATTTTTTTCCACAGGAATCTGGTGGTAAACTTTGTTTCAATCCAGACAAGAAATATATTTTGCTCCTTGTAAGGTAGCATGGAAAGAAGCTATCCTTGGTAGAGGGTAAATATCATCTACAGTGAATGTATTCAGAGCTGTGTAATCACCACATAATCTTGCCTTATCTTTCTCATAAGAGATTAAGACTGGTGAAATAACACAATACTTAGGTTTTGTGTCCACTTTTTCAACAATACCCATTGCTAACAACATTTTAATGTTGTCTTCAATGTCTTTCTTTTTATCAGGAGAATCTCAGTAAGGTTTCTTTTTCAAGCTTCCAGGATTATTATCCAGATCACAACTTAAAGAGATATTCATCTAATGGTCTTTGACCAATCCTAGTTCATTTGAACCATGAGCAAATGCCATAGGATAAGATTTTATCAATCTCAAAATATTGTTTTTATCAATTTTTGAGAGTTGAGGACTGAAAGAGGCCTTTTTGATTTCATTTTCCAATTCTACCACTTCAGAGGTGGTTCTTCCACCTTGAAGTTACTCTTCTTTAGGAGCAATGGAATAAACAGAATTTTCAGGGCAAATCTATGATTTTCTTTTACCATTTACACCTATAGTAAAGCAACTACTTGCAGGATCTAGTTTGATGCCAAATTTTGTCAATAAGTCATTGCCAATAATAAACCAATCACTAAAATTATTATTATCCATTACCACAAATTCACACACTGCTCTTACATATCCATTATTATATTTAAAGAATACAGCAGTTTTGTATTTGCCAATTGGATTTAATACTGAACCAAAACCCCTCCAGCTTATTGTCTGTACAGGTTCTTGTTTTTCTTTATACTTACTATCAAGTTTCATTAATGTGTTAATAGAAACTACAGTACCTGCAGCCCCAGTGTCAAGAATGGCATTCATTTCTTTTCTACATATAATAACAGGCACTGTAATAGGTTTTATTTAATAAGTATCATGGGATACATTTTTTTAATAATTTCAGCTTCTTCAATGGAAATTAAAGATTTATCTGTATGAGTTATTGCATCATTCAGGAACATAATATCCTGTTCTAATACATATATCTCATTTTCATCATCACTGTAAGAAATGTTACTTTTAAAATCCTCACTAGATTCCTCCTTTTCATCTTCATGATTACTTTTTTCAGAATCTTTTGAGTTCTCAATAACATTTATTCTTTTCTTAAAAGTATGACCTTTAGCCCAAGGTTCATTAAATTTGTAGCAAGTGTTACTTTCCTGTCTTTTAGGGACAAGGGGAGCTGAAGGTTATTTCTTCTCCACTGGTAACTTATTTGTAGTATGTCTCACTACCTCAACACTTTGCTTGTAATTATTATACCTGGTTTCATATTTGTGGTTCAATAATATTTAATTGCCTATATTAATAAACCCAGAAGTATCTCTGATGGTTTCAGTTCTAGCTACAATAATTTCTCAGACTATTATAGGAAATATATATATTTTTTTTTCTTTCCACTGATCATAATCCATTTTTGGATCCATGGCTTTTACAATTTTTATTAAATTCATTAAAAATACCATGGGTTTAACTCCAGCATTATATCTGGCTTTCTCATACAATCTTTGTTGAGTGATTCTAAATTTTGGGCCACCAAATTGCCTTTCAATTAGTGCCTTCCATTCATTCCAGGAGTAGTTAATTCCCCCACTCAATACATATTCAAACCATAATAAGGCCACATCTGTAAATAAAGATATTAATTTTGATGTATTTTCTTCATCATGTAATTTGTATGAAAATTTTAAGTTATCAATTCTCTGAATGAATTTTGCAAATCAGACTTTGAATTCCTGTCAAAAGAAGGGTACTTATCTAACTTAGACCAGTTCTTTTGGTTAGTTTTTGCTTCCCTAACCTGAGCAATATTAAGTAATTCAATTACTTTAGAAAGATGATCATCTATTTCATCCTTTACTGATTTTATACTTTCAGGGCCCATGACACTATGTTCATTTTCAATCATTGGTTTATCATCTGAGTGTTACATAAAAGCTGGTACTCTTTCCACATAGGAGGTATTATGTTTTACTCTATCAGTATTCTTTAAAATGTTAGCTATTTCAATTTCCACTCTTTGTAACCTATCTTTTATTACAAGTACATGTGTTAAGGTATCATTCACATTTAAAAAAGACAATTTTACAAGTTCCTCTATGTTAGCCATAATATTCTGAGAATGTTCTAATTTATTTTGTAAATTCTTAATCTCAGAGTTTAATTTTTTATTTTCATTGGTTAATTCATTATTTAAATTTTCAATAATTTTTAACCTATTGGCTGTGGCACTCAACCATTGTGTGATGTTTAATAATACACTTTCTTTAATATTGTTTGACTCTCTAGAGAATTCTTCAAATTTTTCAATTCTTAATAATAATTTGCTAATGATTTTTGATTCCATTGGATTTTCTTTTAAAAAATATTTAATTTTTTCCGTGTCCAATTCAGAAGATTCATCATCAGGCTCAAAATTTATTTCATTTGGTTACATTTTAATATCGATAGTATTATCCTGATGATCAATAAAACTATGTACATTGGCATCATGTAAAGACAAGTTTAACATGTTATTTTAAAATGAATAATTTTTTAAATCTTTATCAATTATATCCACTAACTCTCTATCAATCTCATTAATTTTAAGTAATTCAATTTTAGGATTATATAACTGATCCTGAGAAGATAATTAACTTACCAAGGTCTTATTCCATTTCCCCTGCTTCTCCTTTGCTTTCCCCTGTAAGGGTGACTGCTGGAGCCCTGCTGTTGAGGAGGGTTGTTGTAGTTTTGGGAATACCAGTCAAACTTCCATTTGCTTACAGTAATCTTTTGGTCATCCTTTTGGGCTGTAGGTGTGGCTGTGGAACTGTTGAGTGCAACTGTTGTTGGTTGATCTTTTATTTCCACTAGAGCTTGGTTGACTTCTATGAAAACCTTTTCAGCTCAATTCTGCAGATTTTTTATCTGGTCTACTATGTTGTTGACTCTTATTTTTAGGGTATTTAGTAGAGTGGATAGGGAGTGAATTTTTTCTTGTAAAGTATTTCTTGCTTTCTTTATTGATACTTGCTTTAACAGTTTTTCCATTTCCTCCAGAGATATCTGTAGAGTGTTGCTGTTGGTGGGAGATTCCTGGCCCTCCATTTGATTTTCCTGTAACAGGTCTTTCAGCTCTAGCTCTTAAGTTATAAGTTTTTGCCTTATTACTCACAATATCATTGTTGTCACACATTTTTATCTGGAATTTAAATCAAAGAATTGAAATTTGATATATTAATGCTTCAAAAGGAGTTTTATCAGTATTAATTAATACCACTGAAGATAGTTTTATTTCTTACTTGTAGGTATTAAGTGAATTTATAAGCTCCAAAAGTCAAATATGTTTTTATGTGGTCACTTGATTTAACTGGTCTACAATATGTAGCTGTGTTTTTATATTTAAAAAAGAGAATCTGTCAACAATATTCTTTCTAATTATTAAATGAATTTTACAAACCAATAGAAAGGGATTAAGATTCCTGTTAAAATAAAATAATTAATCAGTTTTTATTAACTGGTTTTTTATCTGCAAAAATCACAAAATTAATTGGTCTATTGACAGACTTCCACTAATAACAATTTTTATGTTAAATAAGTATTAAAATTGTTGATTCAATACCACAATTTTATTATATAAAAGGGCTTCTTTTTCTGAAATCACTATATAAGTTACTCCAACCTTTTGTAAGTATCAAAATATTTCTATAGTGATTTTATTTACTTGTAGCCTCTTTTTGAATTTTTTACTTACTGGAAGGTAACCAACGGAATTCTTGAGGAAAGCTCCCCAATTGTCAGGCTGAGATCAAGTACAAAGACGTAAACTAGCTTGAATGGTCAGTTTTTAGAAGATTTTAATGGTCCTATATGAATACTGTAGTAAAAATCTAATAAGTATTAAAATATTACTCAATGTAAGGGTCTCAGTCATTTTAATCTCACTAATTATATATGGCTTACAATCTTATATAGTTGGTAGAAAAATAGATTTAATAAATTCAAATACTATTCAAAAGACTTTATTGGTACTATTGATATGTATTGTAATTGTATTGGCTATATTTTTTAATTGTAATGATAAAGAATGTAGAATATTAGACCAAAAACCCCCTCCTTTTATACACAATAACTTCCCCAATGACCCCCCTTGATTTACCAACCCTATATACAGTTAATGAAGCCTCATTCCAGCTAATAGACATGCCCAACAACACAAAGAGTGACCAGTAACATAATTATAATGATATCACCCGCCAAAATCCTGTAGTAATAGGGAATATTCATCAAAAGTAAAGAATAAGCAAAAAGAGAGAGTATATGCGTGTTATACATTAAAATAAAAGACTAAAAAGGGAAATTTAAGACTAATTATTAATAAATAATAAGAAGGATTAACAGTAGAAATTTTGGGGCTAATCATGACATTATACTATGTGAAATCCCTATTCAAAAATAATCAAAATTGACTGAGAAACCACTTAAAAACCCAAAAAAAGGGTGTGAGATGTGGGGTAACTACATGCAGTCCTTAGAAGGCACTTGCACAGGTAAATCCTTGACTAATTTATGCAAATTTAAGCATGGTAGTGAATTAAAGCACCACAATTGAGGTTATTAATGAAAAAAATGCATATTAAGAGGCTCAATGCATTTATAATTAAGCTAGGACACTAAATAAGTGCCTGTTGCCTATTATTGTGTGTTTCCCCACAGTGAGCGTAGAATGTGGGGTAATTATGGTGTGAAAATTTTAAATTTGCTAAAAATGAAGCTATTCACACAGGAAAAATGCAGGCAGTATGTGGCCAGTACACACAAGCCATTTCTGGCATAAAAACACCAAATTTGAAAAGTGTTATTTTTATGCATTTGAGTAGTTAAATCAATAGCCCTAATTAAGAAAAATTGATCTGTCATAGCACATTTTTTATATTATTAAATTTATAGTGCATATAGTCAAGTTTAAGTGATTTAAAGTGCATTTCTTGTTTTTCACATAAAACAATGAAAACAACAGCTTTAAGTCTACTTAAAGATTATGTAGCCTTATATTTAAGGCTCTTAAATTTACCCTAACATACTCCAACTTAATATTAAGTACATAATACTTATAAAAGGTGGATATATGCATGTATATAAGGTGTTATAATGGCATATTCTGTATTTTATTGTAAATTTACTTATGTATACTATTTGTGTACTCTAATTTATTGCTCCCATGTATAGTCCATGTGTTTAAAATAACTTATAAGTACTTTTTACTCAGTCCTGCAAATATCCAGGCAGACAGAAGCTATGGTTCTGCTTTATGTCTTATTGGCAAACACAAAACCACTGTATTCTTTAAGTATAATGGTGGTTTTTTCAGAGCTGTTTGTGAATTTTTTGTGATGAAAAATGACAACTTAAGCAATTGGTTTATTATGGGAAAAAACATTTTAACCATTTTTGGTATCAAATTACATCCTACAAACAATTGTTTCACATTGGGAAAGAATGGAAAAAGAAAATTTAAAATTTCTTGCTCTTAAAAACCTTCCGCACAACTTTTAAAATCTTGTAATTCATTGATTCATTTTAAAGGTAGTTCAACAGAAGAAATGCATATTTAATTGTCTTAAATAAATACTGCTTCATTTGGTGATTATTTAACTGGTAATCAAAAAGATTCTATAACTACTTGATTACATCTTTTCCTATGGCTTTTGCTCATGGATTTCATGAATTAGGAGTTGTAAAGGAAGAAATGAAAAAAAAATTATCCTGTAACTTGAATGAAATAGATCTCAGCCTTAAGAAAAAACCATATCATGCTTCTACAGCAAAGAGAAAAGATATTGAGGATAATATCACTACCCTCTTGAAAATGAAAATTATTGAGAAAGTTGATGTTCCCCCAAAATATTGTGTCATCTCCTCTTTCTTAATCTCTTATGAATAACATATAGCTAGATTATGGGGGGATTATAGAGCATTGAATACTTGTAAAGTGGATGATATTTATCCTTTACCCAGAATAAATTCAATACATGCTACCTTGCAAGGTGCAAAATTTATTAGTTCTCTAGATGTTAATAAGGGCTATCATCAAATCACTGTTGAAAAGAACTCTCAGAATTTCTTGCTAATTTCTACACACATGGGAGTATATAAGTATGTTAGAATGCTATTTGGCCCTAAAAATTCCCCTTCAGTTTTTCAAAAGTGATGAATAATAATTTTCATCAAGAAATAATTGAAGGATGGTTAATGGTCTATATTTATGAAATCATAGTTTTTTCTAAAAACTTTGATTAGCGCATCAATTACTTGAATAGTTTTTTTCAGAAAATGGATGAGATTAGCATGACCTTATCCTTGAAAAAGTGTAAATTTGGTTTTCAATCCTTGAAAGTCCTGGGTCATTTTGTGTCAGGTTTACAAATCTGTGTAGATCAAAACAAGGTTGCTGCAATTAAAAATTTGAAAGCACTAACTTCTGTGAGAGAAATCTAAAGTTTTTTGTGAATGTGTGGCTATTAAAGACAATATATAAAAAATTATCAAGTCATAGCCTTACCTCTTACTAAATTAACCAGAAAAGATTTTGCTTTTATCTGGGATGAAGAATCACAGAGAGACTTTAATACATTGAAAAATGTTTAATGTCTGCTCCAATTCTTGCTCTACCAGGTTTCAATAAACCTTTTGTACTCTACACAGATGCAAGTTTTGTTGGACTAGGAGCTTCTCTCCACCAAAACAAATTATTAATGATAAAAATTTAGAAGTATTTATCTCTAACATCACACAATATGGGGGTCAGACTTTCTAGCAAGTCCGCAACCTTGGACCCAAACTCACCACAGATTGAACACACATTGAGCTATTGATAAAGGAACCATACAAGTTAGGGATGAGCACCACTCAGCAGAACAGTTTTAGGTGGGTGTTCAAGTAGAGTTCAGTATGGGTTCAGTATGAGTTCAGTCTGAGTTCCACCTGAGTTCCATCTGAGTTCAGGTTGAGGACTTGCTAGCAAATCCACCCCCTATATTGTGTAGTGTAATATCTCAAGGAGCTTAAGAAATAGTGATTTGAAATATGGGGCCCCTCAATTGAAGTGTAAAGCAGTTGTATCGGCTTTGGAAAAACCTCATTATTACTTAGATGATCAAATATTTGAGTTGGTCACTGATTGTAGTGCAGTTATATCCCTATTAAACCTAAAAACATCAAAAAGACATATGTTTATGTGGAAACTAGTTGTTCAAGAATACATGGGTAGAAGGAAGATTATTCACAGGTATGGAAATATTTATTCCAATGTAGATATGCTGTCTAGATTACCTCTTCCAAATGATGACTCCAACCCAGCTTATGTACCTGAAGATGACACAATTCATATACATGGTATGTATATAGTTGATATAGAAGAGTAGTTATTGCAATTTATTCTGGATTAATATGAAAAAGATTCTGATTTAAATAAATTAGTCACAATCTTAAGTGATCTAAAGAATGCTTCAATTCAAGCATTAATAAAAACTCTCCCCCCAAAGTACCAGAATGCTTTTAATAAAGGAAAGTTTTCAATTGATGATGGCTATATTTATTACAGGAGAAAACTTACTAATTCTATTTTAATTTCTCCTTATATATAAGAAACTAAATTAAACCTTTGTCATGATGATATATTGGCAGTTCATTTTGATCTAGAAAAAACCATGGTCAGAATAAAAAGTAGTGCATGGTGGGCTAATATATCTGAAGACACAAAACTGTATGTTGAATCTTGTTATTCTTGCCCAAAATCTAAAAAATTAACAGGCAAAAAGGCAGGATTAATGCAACATATTGAAGAACATGATGCTCCATGGCAAATCATTAATATGAATTTTGTCACTGGTCTTCTTGAATCAGGAAAAGATAGTTATAATTTTTGTTGGGTAATAGTGGATAGTTCACTAAAATTTGAAGATTTATTCCCACCCATAAAGATGTTTTCACCAAAGATTTAGCTTTCTCACTATGTAATATAGGGGGTGGATTTGCTAGCAAGTCCTCAACTTGAACTCAGATGGAACTCAGGTGGAACTCAGACTGAACTCATACTGAACCCATACTGAACTCTACTTGAACACCCACCTAAAACTGTTCTGCTGAGTGGTGTTCATCCCTGATTGTATGGTTCCTTTGTCAATAGCTCAATGTGTGTTTAATCTGTGGTGAGTTTGGGTCCAAGGTTTCAGACTTGCTAGCAAGTCCGCCCCCCATATTGTGTGGTGTCTTATGGTGGTCATACATGTTTAAAATTATTGGTTTACCCAAAGCCATTATCTCTGACAGAGACCCAAAATTTACATCTGAAGTTTGGATGTTTTAAATGGATATATGTGGCTTTGAGTTAAAATTATCTACTGCTCACCATCCTCAAACTGATGGTTTAGCTGAAAGAATGATTCAAACCCTAGAAGATATTATTAGAAGGTTTTGTGCCTTTGGATTAGAATATAAAGACAATGAAAAATTTTCACATTACTGGTTTACTCTATTACTAGGCCTTGAATTTGCTTATAATAGCACTGTACATTCTGCCACTGAAAGAAAACATTTTAAGATCTGGCTAGGTTATGTCCCAAATTTTTAGCCTAGTTAATCACCCAGGAATGAGTAATCCTTATGTTTAAAAAAAGATAACCTTAATTACACTAAGCCTAGTACTTAAAAATAAGGTTAAAATACTTATATATATGGTTATAACACATATATATATAATTATTACACTATTATATGCCTTATAGTAGTTTAAATAGCTTATCCATAGCCTAATAATACTTATTAAGGTGTTACTGGAGTCATAATATACTTATCTTAAGTGATATTAAGTAATTATAGACATAAATAAGCTTATATGTATACATAAACCTCATATTCAGTGAAATATGTAGTTATATTATGTATATTTAGGTCTATAAGTGGGTTTTAACCTCTTAATAGCCTATAAACTTTAATTTTCTGCTTATTTTAGGTCATATGGATGTATTAAGTGGACCCACAATGCCTTAACAAGCATATACACCTATTTCAGGCACATATATCCAGTTTGGTCAACTTAATCTGCTTCCTTGGATGGATTTTCACAGATTTATGAGCTGGGATATGATTACTGGGTTAATATGGATGCTTGGGGACGTTATTGGGGGCTTTTAAAGTTAATTTGGCTCTTTTATATGCTATGGGTTTTATTATATACTCTTTGGATGAGTTATTTTACCTGTTTCTTTATGGTATCCACTTTGATCTGTTTATTCTATTTATTGTATGGGTCTGTGGTATCATTAATTGTGATGAAGGGTCCTTACTAGAGGTCTGGGTGTTGAAACTTCTTGAAGTGGATGCCATGGGGAGGTGATAGGCCCTCACAGTTCTTTAATTTCCGGGGATGGCAATGACATTATCTGGATTGAAGGTCTGTGCACTCCAGTGGATTTCGGTATAAGTAAGGAGGATTTGACAGGTTATAGGACATCACTTACTTACTACACTTCAAATAAACACTACAACACAATCATTATCATATATAAAAATATTATAAAGCATTTATAAATTGATATTATCTTTATATAAGCTATAACTATATTTTATTAATATATTTTCCACCACTAGCATGCATAAAAATCTAAGTATTGTGAGTTTATATTTAGAGTAACTAGTTTATTAGTCTTCCCCTGAGGTTTAATCACTAAATCATTTATCAATAAGTAGTAGGACCATTAATATTTACTATTAAATCATACTTAGATACTAGCACACACTGACACAAATAATCCTTCTTAAATTCTCAATAATAAATTACCAAAGAACTTCATCTTGGTTTTAAATCTTTTATGAAAATGCAACAACTATGCAGAAATCATGCTCAAATTTTTATTTATAGGGCATTTGAATATGAAAATAAAAGATGGGATGGATCCCATAAGGAAAACACATTTGAAAAGGGTGATGAAGTACTGATATCCAGAGTCCACTTCAATTTACAGGGAAATAAGAAATTCAAAGATCCTTTTGTGGGACCATTTATTGTTAAAATAATGGTTGGTGATAATGCAGTAGAAGCAGTATTGTATTTTCCATATTATAAAAAACATCCTGTTTTCCCCATCTCCATACTTAAACCTTATACTTCCAACAGTGACTTATTTCCTAAAAGAAAAGGTAGACCTATGAAAAATCCTCAGTAAATCACAGAAACTGCAGAAATTGATAAAATTCTCAATGATAGAATTATCACTTCTGAGAAAGGCACTGAATATTAATTGAGATATAAAAATAAATCATTTGAGCATAATACTCTTTATTTCAATTGCTTCTTTTCTTTTATTCTGTATATACACTTAGTAAAATCTAAGAGGGCCTCATTGTCCTATTGAAAGGCTTTTATTTCCCACTTTGTAGATAGCATTACTTAAATTACATTACAATTTACAATTTACCTATTTTTGTTACAAATATACATTTCTTTCTTAAAATTCTATTACTGAGAACAGTATACTAAAATTTAAGGATAAATCTATATACAAAAGTTGCTTTAAGAGCAGTTCATTTTTAATTTTTGTTTTGTCATATTCAGAGAAATAAAACTTACTTACTTTAATTAAAATAAACCCTTCACATCTAATATTTGTATTTGAAGTCCTCATCTTCTTTATAAGTTGTTGATTTCCTTTTGTTTATTCTTATAGTTCTCTTGTTTCCTTTTCTTCTTCTGTTTCTGTTTTAATTTTCTTCCTTCTTCTAGACAAACCACCAACATAAATGGTTATGTATGTAGATAAATCCTTTCATAAACCTTTACTTCAATTATTTAATTTAATTCAAAGCTAGTTTTAATCTAACCAACATATTTTACTGTTAAATTTAAAAATAAATACAAATAACTCATAAAATACATAAGCTCAATAGTTTAAAATTTCTTTAAATGTTTTGCTTTAGTTTTCAAATTTTTGCTACAATTTTCCTATTATAATATTTATTTATATTGTGTATAGTTATCAGAAGCATACTGTGAATTCTTGTGTAAAAAAGCAAAATAGTATATCATTACCAATTATTTTACTATATTACTTTCTTAGTCTTAAAGTGCATTTTAAATTAAATATATAAAATAAAGATGTATAAACTATAGGTTTAAGTTCAAAAATATCAATAAAAAATAATTATAAATCATTTTTCATATTTACAGAATAGAGCTTTAGATTGAGGTGGTGGACTCTGATGTTTTCTTAAAGAATAGAGTTCACTCTTCATTTTTTACTACCTCAATGGACAAGCTCTCAATCTATCCACAGAAATTTCTCTTCCTTTTCATTTCTGTTAATTCTATTACCACCCCCCACCGTTTTATTGCCCTCCTTATACATTCACTACACCTTCTAAGCTTCAAAATCCAAGGTTAGGCCCTCCTCACTACTCCCCTCCATTCTATTTTCACTTTTAACACAACTCCACCCCTTTTTCTTCCATCCTCAGCCCTCACAACTCCTTTCTTGCCCCTCCCTACCCTATCCCACCCCTTTAAACCTTGCCCTATCTATTTTTACTTCAACTCCACCCCACCCCTTTTACAATTAATTAAAATTCTTTTGCTTTCAACCCCCTTTTTTTCACTCTTCACCCCAGACATCCCCAATCCCACCTCAATCCACCCTTTCAATTTTACATCCCACCCCTATGGCTTTCCAAATTGCCCCCTTTTCTGCCTATAGAGTAAAAGGGGTTAGAAGGAAAGAAAAAGGAGTGATATCAAGAAACTTGAGGTGGAAAGTGGTGGAGAGGGGAGAAAATAGGGTGTTAAGGGGAGCAAAATTAGTGAGGAGGGGTGGAGAAGGGGGAATAAGGGTTTGGGATGGGAGAGTTCTTGGTAGACTTAAATAAGATGTAACATGGAGAAAATTTAAGATGGGAGAAGAATGAGATGTGAAATTTAAGGGAGGAAAGTACTTGAAAGCAACATTTTGAAACAGTAAGCACAAAAATTATATAATATAATATGAGACTTGGAAATGATAATGGCATGAAATATCTCAAAAAAAACTTAAAAATGTTTTCCAATTTTTATTGACCATTGATTTTTTTCTCATAAAAATTATATTTTTTATTCTTTTGATATAAAGGAGATTATGATAAGTTATATTCTTAATAGAATTGGGCCCATATCCTGTTTTAACTTATATTTATATGGGATGTAAATCAATCCTTATAATTGTTCTATTGATTAAATTTAATTTTAAATGATTTTAAAGAGTTTTTCAACTTCCAAAAATGTTTTGAAAATGTATAAATAACTAATAATATAGATTAATATAATGAGAAAAGGCATTTATTTCTGAATTTTTTACTGATAAAAATTTTATGAAACATATAAATTCAATAAATATTTCTTAATGAATACTTTCTTTGAATATTGGATGTTTTATCTATATATTCATAGGGTGAATATCTTATAAATTTTTGTTAAATCTCTTAAAATTCAAACTATATGAGAGTTTCATTAGACTCAAAAAATGAAAAAACTGTATAATTTCTCAAAATCTTATGAATCCGGAAGGCTAGATTGATAGTGGGGCTCATTTATTTTTTTATTCCTTTAACAAATCCTCTAATTCAAGTATAAATATTTTTTGAACTATTATTCAACTGTGGTTCAATGAAGGTTCAAATTATTTTTGAGTTTATTTCAAAGTAAATTCACTAATTCTTCATGATTGCTTTATCACTGCCTCAATGTGTGCTCAACTAGATATAAATTAGGGTTCAAGGTTGCAGATTTGCTAGCAAGTCCACCCCCATATTTTGTGGTGCCTTTAAATTTATTTTTAATACTCTTCAAATGATCAAGTTGTGTGTATTATTCTCTTGAATTTGTTATTTTATTTTTTTATATTGATTTTTATTTTGAATTTTCAGTAAAAGTCTCTTTTTCCCTGTCTCTTTGTTTATGTTCACCACCTCAACATGAAATTACATCTTTTCAGCTATTGCATAATTTTTCAGTCATTCTTTTTTTCATTCATCCCTTATATCCTTTTCCTCTTCTCCTCAAACATCCCTTAAACACTTTGGCTTCTTTTATTTTCTCATCTAATCTCTCCAGGTAAGTCATTTTTTTCATTTTTTTTCTAATTGGTATTCTTTTTCTCTTTTTTCTCATTTTTCTGTTATGTAGTTTTGTTTTGCATTTCCAAGATAAAATTAATCTTTTTTTCTCTCCATACCCTTGGTGTGGTCATTTTTCCCAGATTCACCCATCGTTGGAATGGACATATCCCCCCTTTCCCTTTTCTTTGGCTGCCTCTTTCTCCTCTCCTTGGCTGCCTCTAACCACCCTAGAACCCCCTCATATCCCCCCTTTTCAACCCCCTATAACTCCCTCAAATCCCCTCAAATATCCCCTACACCCACTTCAAACCCCCCCAAACCCTCTCCAAAACCTCTCTCAATCCCCCTTCAAATCCCCCCTACACCTGCTTCAACCCCCCCCCTGGTCCCCCTCTTATCCCTCCCCAATTTCCCCCCTTACCTCCCCAGCTATTTGTTTGTTAAGGAACATTCAAATAGCATGAGGGGGGTTCGGGGGTGTTTTGGGTTGTTTTATTGATGGTTTGAGGCAGTTTACAATGGGCTTTGGAGAATTTCTACAAGGGTTGGAAGTGGACCAATGAGGGAGCCATTAAAAAATTGAAAAAATTTTTACAACTTCATTTAACATTTATTTTTTTCTTTTTTGTGCAGAATTTACCCAAAAACTCCTCAAATTCAAGTAAAGTAATTAATAAATTTTCTAGGTCTTTTAATTTAAATTTTGTGAGTTTTTATTTAATTTAAAAGACATTGACATTTTTTTGACCAGTAAAAAAAAATTTCTGAAAAAAAAATGTCTGTTTCTTCTGATTCATACCTTACACCTCTATCTTCATCTTTATCTTCTTTATCTTCTTCTTTAAAAACTACTTCATTTCAATAATCAAAAAAAAATTCATAAAAAAAATCTGTTTCTTTTGATTCAAGCCTTAAATTTCTATCTTCATCTTTATCTTCTTTATCATCTTCTTTAATTTCTACTTTATTTCAATCTTCTTCAAAACCTTCAAACATTAAAAATGATGATCAATCTTATCAAAATAAAAGGATTATAAAAAAAATACCCTTGAATATTTGATTTGGCCATATATCAACAATCAAGTACTATAAAACAAAATTAAATAAAATACATGAATATTCCAAGAATTTACCTGGAGGTATTGAATATCTAGCCAAATTTGGAGGGGATGAAGTTAAGGCTGTAATCAGTAATACTTTGAAGCCTCAATTTATTTAGGAAAATCATTCATTCAATGGAGTAAAAGATGAATCCTTTATTCAACTATCCAATCTCATTACAACACCATATGAAACAGCTTTGGTTTGCTTACCAATAAGGAGTAAGAATTTGTTTGGTGAAATCATGATTGGTTCTGGATGGAGACCAGGATTTAGTAAAGTTTATTCTTTTGGTGAGTCTAATATTTATATTGCTTCATTCTTAAAATAGTTAACTCATTTTAATTCTATATGCATCCATTATTTTTCTCAAAAATTTATATAAAGTAGAAATAGATAATGATTTTCAAAAATGGAACTCTTTACCTTTGTCAGCCAGGCTGCTAGACTCACCCAGTAAAATAATTAATTATTCCCTGGGATGAAGCCACACCTTTTTATTTTCTATTTTTTATTAATTTTATTTTATTTACTTTAAGCTTAGGTGTAATAAATTAACTATTTACAAAGAATTAAATTTAGTAGAAATTTAATATTAATATTAATTGTCCTATATATTTTATTTTTATTTTTCTAACACCATGTTCAAATGACAATTAATGGAAATTAAAATTAAAATATTAAAATACAATATTAAAACAAGAAAAGTTTTTTAATATTTGAAATATAATTTAAAATAAAAATAATTATGTACAAAGAATAAATTTACTTATTTAAAAATAACAAGTACTGGAATTTTTAAATGAATACATTTATTTTGGCATATACAGTAAATAGAATATTCTAAAATATTCTTTATAGAACAATTCTATAATTTGAAATGTTCTTTCTTCTGGAAAATTCCTTCCCTCTCTCATACACTTGTATTTAGAATTTTTTATTCCATCACATGTCTCTCCTTTGCCTATATAAGGCCTCCCTTTCTGTTTGTTTTTGATCATTCTTACTTACTTACTTATTTTATTAAATCATTAAATCAAAATATTTATTAATATTATTTATTATTTAAGTACTTACAACATTGTAATTCTAAATTATAAATTACACTAATAATTATAAAACTTTTACCTCTTTTATTTGAGTAATTAAACTAAAATGATAAATTTATATGTCCCTTGACCTTGAGATCTTCAAAACCACCTATCACTGCCATTGGACCTCCTTTAAAGTCTTCTAGACCGTCAGAACCCTTTGACAACCTTCTTTAATTCTATTCTTGCTCTTCTCCTTAAAAAACTCTCAAATGAAGCCATTCAAAAAATTCACAAGCCTGCAAATAAAGTAGCAATACTAAATTGGTGTGATTCTGAATGGGAAGAAATTAGCAATGAGTATCTATTTTTTTCAAATTTTACAATTACTCATTCAGGATTTCATAACAAGATGCACACCAATTTGAATGATGCCAATTATCTTTCTTTGGGGATCTTCTCTTATATCATTCATATTACTGGACAACCTATTCCTTCACCTTCTATAATTAAAGGACATGGTTTATATTTTTTGGATTAAAGGTTTATAATTGATTTTGGATTAATTAATGGAATCATCATATATTTTTGGAACTCCTCTCAAAATAATCACCAGAAAAAAAAGCTCCTCTAGGTTTGGAATCTTGTCACAAGTCTACTCATTTTTGCTGCTCCTTCCAAATAAGTCAAAAGCTAATCCAAAGGATAAACAAGGTAAAAATAGAAGGTAAAAGTAATAAATTTAATAAAACTTTGTAGATCAAAGAAGTATGGGGATTTTTAAAGTCATCAATTATTTTGTATTCTTTCATAAATTTTTAATAAATATATCTGATATTTCAATTTAATAAACTAAATTAATAAGCCAATGACCTTGTGCAGTATAAATGGTAATCATGAAAACATAATTTTTTTTCATGGGGCTTATGTAGCCTATACCTGTGGAAAGTCCCAAACTTAGTTTATAGACTTGATCTGCACTTTGGCTTGAGGAACTGTCATTACTTTAAAGCTAGTAAATTTGATTTATCTTATTTGTTTATTTATTAATTTATGGAATTATATTAAATTTTAGTGATTTTCACCCCTTCAGTAAAATTCAGGGGAGGGTATTTCCAAATTTTCAAATCTGACATGGAAAATTAATGACTTAGAAAAATTTGGGGATACCTACCCCTTGCTTCAATAAAATTCAGGGGAGGGTATTGCCAAATTTTCTATACAGATATAGAACTATGTTTAATTAGCTATATTTAGACATGCAAATTGGTGGTGAGGTGATAAATTTATGATGGTGATGAGGATTTTTGCATAGGTGTCATTATTATTTTACCATCTGGAATTTTAAAAGTGTGATACTTTAGGTTCCAGTAAGGACAAACAGTGTTATCAGAATATTATGATATAAATATTTTTAATTAGATTAAAAGTGACTATTAAAGTCATTCTCCAGCCATTAACAAAATAGACAATTAATTAATTAATAAAGTCAAGTAATTTTTTAATGTCCTAATTAGATTGGCCTTTTTTTATACATTCTGTAATGAATTAGTTTTTTAAAAAATGATCTTGTTTTTTCAATTCACAACTAACCATTTCTCTTTGAAATTCATGGTCTTTTGTTTTCTCCAAGAAAAGGTGAGCTCTTTCCATCTCCTCTGCCTCAAATTTAGCCTTTTCAAAATTTGATTGAAGAAAAAAAAATTCCTCCAAATCTAAGGCACATTGATCTTTCATTAGCATATGATCAAACTTCATCTTCTCAAAGTCAAGGAAATTTTTATCAATGGAGGATTTTTCTGAGAAAATTGAATAGAACAAAAACAAATATGTTTTTGAAGAAGATATATAGTGACTAAATCTTACTTATATGTTTTTTCACAAAATAATTTTCAAGGGAGGACAAAGAGGTGATTGAAGTATTAACACTTTTTAAAAGATGGTGCAAGTTCATGGAAGTTGAGGCCCAATGCTTTAGTTTGGAGTTTGAGCTAGAGGGTTCAGGAAGCTCATCTAAAGCAGCTTGTAAAGCAGGATTGTCATTTCTGGGGTTTTTATTCTTTTTAGAGGTTTGATTTTGAGTAGGTGGAGACTAGAAAAGAAAGAATAAGCAATTTGGAAAGGAATTGAATAAAAAAGAGAAAGTAAACATACTTTGAAATTTTGGGGCTCTGAGGACTCATATCTACTCCAAAATAATTTTTCTTCTTGATAGTCAGGATCATCTTCAGGTGAGCTATGGTTAGAAGCTGAAGGTGGTTGATTTTTTTGAAGTACAGGTGTGTTGGGATGATTATTGGATGGTTGAGAACTAGAGGGTATATCCTTAGTAGTATTGTGTATAAACTAATGGTTGAAATCAACTCAGGAACTAAAAAGATTATCCATTTCCTCATATAAAGGACACATGAAATTGAACTTTTCAGAAACAGGTGTAATTCCAATCTCCAAATCATCATTATTAATACCAAAGCCAGTGGAATTGGAAGCAAAATGAGCCTTTTCATATTTGGATTGATAACTTTTGAAGCTCTCCTTCATTTGCTTAGGATTGATGTTGATTCTCCCTTTTGTTTTTTTTTTACTTCATTTGCCATCAACAAGAAGCCATTGACCTTTGGTGAAGGTGGATGTCCAAATTGGGTGGACTTCTCACATTGAAAAAATGCATGATAATTTGATTAAATTTTAAGGAAGCTTATGATGATGAGATAATCCTCCTTTTTTAGCTGTCCAGACTTTGATTTCTCTGGTGAGGGGCTTGAATTATGGGAAGACCTTTGTGATGTAGCACTTTTTTGAGTTGCCTTTTGAGTGTTGGATTTTCTGGGGGGCATTATGAAACTGGTATGTTACAAGAAAAAAGATCAAGAGGTTGAAAATTTAAAAAAAAGAAGGAAAAAAACATCCCTGGTTAAAATGTCTCAATAAAATGTTCCAAATCTCAGTGAGGAGTGTGTACCAAGGATTGATGAGAGGATGGAGGTCTGGGCATCACTTGTGACAGGAATGGGATGGGAAAGGATGGGATAATGTGGCCAAAATGTGGTTGTGAAAAAAAAATCAGGAAAAAAGTGCTGATTTGAGGTCATACTGACACCCATTTTTTAAATAAGTGACTTTTTTTCAAAATTTAAGTGTGGATTTGTCAGAACTGATACCCCCTAATGTGAAGTTTGTGGCTTTATTTTTGTGTTGTGAAATAACTTTTAAATAATTACAAATTTCTATTTTTGATAACCCCTATTATGTCCATGATTGGACAGGTGACACCCAAGGCAGGCTGCTGACAGCCCAACTTTGTAATTCATAAAAGGTGGAAGCTGAGCAAAAAAAGTAGTAGATTTTTGTGCAAACTTACCAAGATTTACTGTCTTAGCTGTACCATTTGCACTTTCCTAATGGTTTGGATAGTTCCCCTATTCAAAAAACACTTAAGAATTGAGCAGATAGTGGTATAGGGAAGCTTGTGGTAGTAGACTATCTTAACTTGATTGTTTTTTTTCAACCATCTTCCAATGACTAATACTCTGAGTTTGGTGGAATGCTGAGAATTTTTTATTGTAGAGACAAGCTTCTTGGCAAAATAAAAAAAGAGGTGGAATAAGAAGAAGAAGATAGACCAAGTTTTTGTGATGTTTTAAAAATGGGACTTAAAGCTAGTAAGAAAAAAATAAACCCACTTGCGAGAAAAGTTGAGAAAAAAAAGTAACACAAATCGAAAGAAATCACTGGGAAAAAAAATCTTGGCACCTGTTACCCCCAATTGAACTACCATAGTTCAGTCAGGGAGGAGCACCTGCTAACAGCTGCCAGCTTTTTTTTTTCTGGTAAATCTTTTTGGTATTACCAAAATGATGATTGTATAAAGGAAAAGAAAAATGATGGGAAAAAAAGCCACTCATGATGTCAACTCATTGCTAGGGATGTCTGTTATCAACATGGATCTTGACACCAACGACCACAATGTGCAAATGCACGCGTCTCCTCCCGCGCCCGCAGAAATAGTGTCTCCCCCTCCCCTCCCGCTTGACCCTCCCCTCTCTCAAGATTCAGTTTCCGTCCCTCCCTCCCCTCTCCTCTCTCCCCTTTTGCCTCTTCCACCCCCCCTCTTTAATCCCGCCTCAATATATCAAGCCCCTCCCAACCCGCCCCCTCCCCCCCCCAGGCCACACCAAATACCCTGCTCCCAAGAAGCGTCGTTACTCCTCCCCATCCATGCGACACCCCCTCCTGTCCCACGATTCCATGGAAGAAGCCAGGAACCTACACCCAGAGCTCTTCTTCTCCTCTGGCGGCCCTTCTCTCTCTGATGGAAGTGTCACACCCACCCCCTCCCCAAGAATTGCCCCTGTGCCCCTCCCCTCCAAGCCCTCTGCGCCCTCCCACGAGGCTTCTTTGGACGCCTCCATCCATAACCCTCAAAACCCTTTCAACGGGTTTGGCCTCCCCTCTTCCCCACGTGTCCCTCTCCCCTCCGCAGTCGATCCCAACTCCCCGGCTGCCCGTATTGTTCGACTGGTTGGCATGGAACGAGCCAACAATCCACACGCAATCGTGTCCTGCCTCAAAAATCTCTTAGGTACGATCAGAGACCCTCCTAGGAAGGGCTCCCGCATCACCGTCCATACAGCTACCATCTCGGACATTCGGGCCCTTGCGTCTGCTCTCTCCCCCCTTGCTGCTCATTCTTCCTTCCATCAAGAGTCCTCCCCATACCCCCTTCCCCTACTAACAAGTCAATAAATGAAAAACTTGATGAAATCATCTCTTGCCTTCCTCCCAAGGGTTTTCAACCTCCTCCTCCTCCCCCTCCCCCGGCCCCCTCATGTTGCACTTTCGCTCAAGCAACCGCTGCAGGCCTCTCTCCTCAAACTGCCACCCACCACTCAACCCCTCCCGGCCTCTCCCTCCCTTCCTTTACCATCAAACAGCTTGATCCAGCTGCTCCAGTCCTCAAGGACTTCCCCAACCCTAAACTCCTCTCTTTCATCAACAACCGCATTTCCACTAAGAAGATCACCAACCCCAACAACAACCTCCCCCTCAAAGTTAAAGGAGTCATCCGACACAGATCCAGCAACCCGAAAATCATTGTTGCCTCAAGAGAACATCACCTCGCCCTTGTCAACTCATGGCAGGAATGGATCCCCCAGGGCATGATCTACAAACCTCCCACCTTTCCAGTTTTGGCTCACGGTATCCCCACCTACTATGACCTCAATGACCAGGCTTGCATCAAGGCCTTGATTGAAGACAATCCCAAAACGCTCAGTTCCCTATACCGCATCTCATGGCTCAGACGCCCAGAAGCCAGGGCAGGGAAAAATCACTCTTCTGCTATTTTTCATCTGTTTGACCAACAACATGCTGACTCCCTTACTTCTCCCTACCCCTCTCACCCCCTTATTGTTGAAGGACAGGTCCGCCGCACGGAAGCAGTTAGCCGTGAGCGAAGCACTTGTTTCCAGTGCTGGGGAAAAGGGCACTTATCCATTCATTGCTCTCTCCCCCCCAGATGCTCCAATTGTGCCGGTCACCACAACACCAAATCCTGTAAAGCTCAAAAACTCTCCTTTCCAGTTTGCTTCCGCTGTGTGGACTTGCTCCCTCACGATCATCCTCTCAAAAATTCTACCTCTTCTCTCCCTTCTCTCCTTGAAAACCTCTCCTCAGCCCCTCCCATCTTCCATCTTCCCCAAATGCCTACTTGCCCCCATAATAAACCTCAATGATAGTGGACCCTTTGCAGTTGCCCAATCCCACCATTTCCTTTTCCTTTTTTCAACTCAATTGCCATCGCTCTTCATTTGTATTTCATTCTATTTTCAATGACCCACATATTAACTCACATGATATTCTTGTTTTTCAAGAACCTTTCTTATCTCCAGATCGCCATTCCCCTGCCCCTGAAAGAGGCTGGCATCTGGTCATTCCCCTCCATTCTCCCCCCCTCCCCTCTCCATCCCCCATCCATTGTTGTTTCTACATCAATGAGAAGCTTCCTTTTCACCTCATCACTTCCATACCTAGTCCCTCTCTTGATCTCTCACTGATCCAAATTAACTTCTCCCCGTCCCCTGTCATTTGCGCTAATCTCTATAATCCTCCCTCAACTTTCACCACTACTCACATCATTTTTTCCTCTCTCTTCCCTTATCGCTCCTTTCCCACCCTTTTCTTTGCTGACTCAAATCTCCATCATGACCTATGGGCTATCCCTGCCAAGCATCATACTAACCATCCTGCCTCTTCCCCTTTCTTAGATGCCTTATCTGACCTAGACATGTCCCTCATGTCTCAGCCTGGGGTCCCTACCTTTTGCAACTCAAGGAACTTCACCTCGGTGATTGACCTTGTGTTCGCAAATGGTAAGGCCTCAGACTTGGTCATCAGTTGCATCACTGATCATGAAGGCTCCAACTCTCATCTATCCAACCACAAGTCCATCACCACCCTCATCTCCACCTCCTCCCTGTCAAAGGCCCTATCGTAACTGTAAAGGTTTTGATAAGTCTTCTCTTCATGCTTCCCTTGCCTCTTTCTCTACCTTCCCCTCCCCTCCCCTCCCCTCCTCTCCCCCTCTTCAGTTGACCTGGCTGCTGTAACTGTTGCTTCTCATTTTATTGAACTAATGGAAGGTTCTGTCCCGCTGCAGCAGCCCAGATCAACTTGTCACGCCTGGTGGAATTGCAGTATCTTGGACCCCCTCAAGAGATCCTGCTACCGGACCCAACGAAAATTTAGGTCATCCCCAGCCCCACATGTTGCAGCTGAGTTCCATGCAGCAAGGAAAACCTTCCGCACCAAGATCAAATACCTACGCAAACAACATTGGCAATCCTACCTCTCAACTCTCACGCCTCAGTCCCTGTTTAAACCAGCTAAGTCCTCTCACCATGTCTCTATTTCTCGCTCCAATCCCCCTCTGGCTCACCCGGATGGATCCCCAATGACTGACAACCTTGCCAAAGCCCAGGCACTGTTTGACGGTACATCGGTGGCCCCTATCCAGTGTGACCTGTCAGATGTCTCCCCCCTCCCCCCTTCTACCATTCCCCCGTCCCCTCCATTTTTGGTGGAAGAAGTCCAAGCAGCCCTCCTCAATACAAAGAAAGGAAGGGCCCCGGGTCCCGACGGCATTCCCAACACCCTCCTCCATTGCAACCCCCAAGCAGTGGCCTCTACCCTCCTCCCCATCTTCCAAGCATGCCTGGACCTTGGGCACTATCCCCCATCATGGAAAGAAGCCAAAACTGTCATTATCCCCAAACCCCATTGACCTGATTACTCCTCACCTTCGGCATATTGCCCCATAGCCCTCCTCAACACTATTGCTAAACTTTTAGATTCCCTCATTACTAAACGCCTTTCCTTCCTTATGGAAACAGGTAATCTTCTCCCGGAAAACCACTACGGTGGTTGCCCCTTCAGGAGCACATCAGATGCCCTGCTTCACCTCACCTCCTGGAAGAAAGATCAATGGCGCAGAGGCAATGTTGTAGGAGCCCTTTCCCTAGATGTGAAGGGAGCTTTCCCCTCGGTGAACATTCCCCGCCTGGCACATATCCTTCATTCTCTTCCCCTTCCACAAAACCTCACCTCCCTAATCATCAGCTCCCTCGTTGGCAGGGAAACTAGTATTGCCTTCTCCTCATATGAATCTCCTCCTTCCTTCTTCCCCAAAGGACTCCCACAAGGGTCCCCTCTTTCACCAATTTTATGTATTATTTACAATTCCAACCTTCTTACCCTTCCCTCCCTTAATGGTTCCATGTTAGCTCTAGGATACATTGATGATGTCATGTATCTTTCTGCAGCCCCAGATCAACAAGATGTGCTCGCGAATCTCTCTAAGCTCGGCTCAGAGGCTATTGCCTGGGGAGTTAAACATGCTGCTATCTTTGATCTCTCAAAAACAAAATGGCTACTACTGAAAAAACGTTCTTCCCTCCTTAAGCAACCGCTTCCCCTACAATTTGACGGGAAACCCCTCCCTCCCTCACCTTGCCTCAAATGGCTGGGAACCCTCATTGACCCTACCCTCTCATTCAAACCCAATGGGAACAAGCTTATTGCATCCGGCCTTCAAGCGGCTTCGGTAATCCACCGATTAGCCTCCTCAGGCTGGGGCATCCCATTGAAACAATACAAGATCCTCATCTCATCTCTTATCCATTCACGTACCAACTATGCTGCAATTGTGTGGCACAACCCCAAAAGGACCACCCGCACCACCAGAATGCTTCAGGTAGTAGACAACAAAGCTTTACGCCGTCCTCTAGGGTGCTTCCGGACTACTCCTATTGGCACACTCCTCCATGACTCTCATTCTCTCACTTGCAAGCAACGTCTTGACCTTGCTGTCAACAAAGCCTGGGCTCAACTCCTCACCATCCCCTCATCCAACCCCATGGCCCGTCTTGCAAAATCCCTTGCCTCCTCCCCCCCTCCAAAATCCCACCAACACCAACTGCACCTCTTATCCGCACACAACATATTTCCACACTCCCTTCCTTTGGGCAACATGGACATCAGACGCCCTCTTCCCTTTCCCCCATGGTCCCCTCCTCTTTTCAAGATGATCATTGATCCTACAAAAGAGGAAGCACGCCTAAACATCATCAACATTACTCAGCAACCCCTTACATCTGTCTATTTCATTTACACGGATGGCTCTAAATCCCATCAAGGCACCTTTGCTGCTGTCTTTGATCCTCAGCAATCTCTTCCCTATGTGACGCAGCTAGGCAACCCATCTCCTTTCTCGGTATACAAATCAGAGCTAATAGGCATCCTCCTTGGGCTCCAACTCTTTTCCGCCAACCCCCTCCACCCACTTTTCCACACGCTAACCATATTCACTGATAACCAAGCTGTCATCCGTGCCCTCTCCTCTCCATCCCCATCCACTTCCAATTCCTCCATTCTTCTTTCCATTCTCACTATCACTCACAACCTTTGTCATCTTTGCCCTGACCTGACCCTCACCCTTCACTGGTGTCCAGGCCACCTAGGCATCAAAGGTAACAAGATTGTTGACTCCCTAGCAAATGGTTCCCACCCAATGTCCAATCCAGCTAAGTCATTTTTACGCTTTCTCCTACCCCCCCCTCTGTCTCTCACCTGAAATCCCTATTAAAAGCGCATGCTAAATCACTTCTTCTCACCCCCCCTCCTCTGCTTCGCTCAAGAAGCTTAGGGGCAAATTTGACCCAGCTAACATGTACAAAATGTTGTCTGGCCTCCCCAGAGCTCATGCTACTGCTTTTGCTCAATGTCGTTCTGGTCACTCCCCCCTCAATCACTACCTTCATCGCTTCAATGCCTCATCCTCCCCTAATTGCCCACTTTGTCTCTCACCCTCAAAAGACACTCCTGAACATGTCCTCCTCTCATGCCCTGCTCATCAAACTCGACGACGCGCCCTTCTTAAGGCAGCTCGTCAACACAAAGTCCCATTTACTACCTCTGGCTTGCTTTCTCACTCCCCTGTTGCCCCATTACACTACGCACCAAGTAAGATATCCCTGATGGGGATATCCAGCGTGAGTTGGGGATATTGTAGGGAGAAACATAAGGATAGAAAAATATGTGCGAGAAAAATATGTGAAAGGAAAATATGCACAAAAAAATATGTGAGAAAAATAAGTGTAAGAAAAATATCTTGCAACCATGGGAAATTTTGCTTTTTAATTGTTTTTTCTCCAAAAAAAAAAATGATTTTTTATTTCATTTTTTATTTTTTTCTGTTTTTTTACAGTTTTTTTCTTTTTGAAAAAAAAAAAAAAAAAAAATTCATGGTCATAAATGATTTTTTATACACATGCTTTTCTCGCACTTATTTTTCTTGCACTTACTTTTCTTACATTTATTTTTCTGACCTTATGTCCCTCCCTAAAATATCCCTAACTCGCGCTGGATATCCCCATCAGGGATATCTTACTTGGTACGTGGTGTTAGTAGCTGCATTTCTTGTTCAATCGGGTAGATTCCCACACAATGTCCCCCTCACCCAATAGCTGTTACATATGTGCCTCCTCTTTTATTGTCCTGTCCCTTCCTCAATAGCCTCATTCCTCATGTATTTACTACTTATTTGCCTCGTACCTTCATGCCCCTAGCTGGGTGAGATTGAATGATAATAAAAAAAAATAAAAATAAAAACTCATTGCTAGGTACTGTATATAGATTTACAGCAAAATATTAATGCTTGGCCTATTTGCAAAAAATTTTACCACTTTTTTTGCCTGGTTCAGCACTATTGTGGCCTTAAAAAAGGTTTTTTGGGTTTTTTGGGTTTTTTGGGTGATAAACCCAACCAAAAAAAAGCCACACCAGTACAAAAAGTGCACAAAAAATAACAAAAGGGCCAGGAGTTATTGTTCTTGCTGTAGCACATCACGCTATGAAAAGCATTGATTCCTAATCATCTACTCCATCACTGCGTTGCTCTTCTTCCCCAGTAGATTATGGGCTATTATAAAACTCCTACTTTTTTTTTCTATCACAGCAAAACCTGAAAAGCTTGAGGGTGTTTGGTCTCCAACCCCAACCAAAAACATGAGTTTAGGTCACTTTTGGCATGGGATAGGTGGCAAGGACACCGCAAGCTTTTCCGGCTTAGCAGTAATTCATCCAACGACACTTTTCGGCTCTCGTCAACATAAATCAATCATTCTCTCTTACAGCTATTTGGGAAAAGCTTGCTGTGTTTTTACCTTCCACTCCCTGCCAAAAACATGAGTTTTGTACGATATAAAAAAAAAAAAAAAAAAAAAAAACAAGAGTTTAAGCAGCTTTTGGCGGGGGATGAGAGGCAAAAATGAGCAAGGTTTTTCCAAACAGCTGTATGTCTCCAAATGAAAATAAATGAAATACAACATCATATGACATCAGTAATCATCTGACTGGCGTTGAGAAAGTAAATGTCAATCTGATATTGGAGCTGTCCAGGAGGGCTTCCCCTTTAGTTACATACGTATGCACACGCACAAACAAGCACGCACACACACGCACCTCGAAGGTCGCTTCAAACACACCAAACTCTGGATAAAGACACTGCAGGCAAAACTGTGTTACGTTTGCATTTCGGGTGTTAATGTCCCGCAATAGATCGTGGCACATTGCTGGAGCCTCCATGTCACGCAACTGCCTCGCAGTACATTCATTCATCACACGCACCGGACGACTCAATTACAGCTATTTGGGAAAAGCTTGCTGTCTTTTTGCCTTCCACTCCCCGCCAAAAACATGAGTTTAAGCCGCTTTTGGCGGGGGATAAGGGGCAAAAAAAGAACAAGGTTTTCCCAAATAGCTGTACGTCCCCCTACCAGCAACACGTGTGACATGATTTTTTTTTTAATTTCATACAATCTCACCCAACGAGGGGCATGAGGAAACGCAACCCAAATAAGAAAGTAATTACAACTTGAGGGGAGACAAAACTAATAAGCAAGAACTAATGGCAATTTAAAGGTAACTCTTTGACTAAAAGGCTATTGGGATAAAGGCAGATTGTTGGAGAATCAATGAGTATCAACTAAAAATTTTGCCACGGCATCCATGACAGGCAAATTTAACAAGAGAATAGAAGTAGTAAAGGACAATTTGTGTTTAGCAACTTCTTTAATAAGAGAGTGACGAATAGTAGAGTGAGCGGGGCACGTGTGACATGATGTGCATGGCTGGTGCGTGACATTCCACCCGAAACGCAAACGTGACACAGTTTTGCCCGCAGTGAGATCAGTCACACATATCTTACAGCAAAACCAGAAAAACTTGCGGGGTTTCTCGTCTCCGATCCCCCGCCAAGAACAATAGCTTAATCGCTTTTGGCAGGGAATAAGTGGCAAGAAAACCCCAAACTTTTCTCTTTTAGTTGTATATTTAATGTAGCTTTATCCGCGCAAGAGTCTCAAGTATTAATCTCATGAGATCATCCTTATTCATTCTCTAAGGTCTCTTATTCTCATAGAAATATTATCAACGTGGTGATGGGGGCGCATGGATCAGAAAAATTGATTTGCAGTTTAAAACTTTTTTTTTCCTGTCTTAGTTTACTTCCTGAGTGCAGAGAGGAGTGTTCATAGGTGGTGGTACCGCAATCAACAAATAGGAGCCGAATTTGAGTTGATCAGGAGGTGTAATCATGATAATGATTGGCAATATATCATGGCTTGTTCGGTAATTATTAGTTTTTTTTCCTTCTTTTTTTAATTTTCTCAAGTATTTGATGAATGGTATTGATTGGGGGAGGATACATGGCAACAATAGAAATCTTGATGCTGCTACTTTAGGCGAGGATTAACCTATTGCTTCTTTTACCCCCAAGGAATGGCCGGCAATTTATTTTGTCTACAGCTAAACCGGAAAAGCTTGCGATTTTCTTGCCTCTTATTCCCTGCCAAAAGCGACCTAAACTCATGTTTTACCCGCAAACTTTTCAGGTTTTGCTGTATTTAACAAAACCATAACGTTCGGAGCGCATGTTGCCATCATCATCTCGGTACGTTTACCATGCTATTGAGGCTAGAATTAGTACAGCTATTTGGGAAAAGCTTGCTCTTTTTTTGCCCCTCATCCCCCGCCAAAAGCGGCTTAAACTCATGTTTTTGGCGGGGAGTGGAAGGCAAAAAGACAGCAAGCTTTTCACAAATAGCTGTATATATTTAAAGAAATTCAGAGACGGTAGAAGTCTAAGAAATATGAAAGAGAGACTTTATGTTACAGTTGTGTAATTATTAAATAAGCTTAATAATTGTACTTCGTCCAATAATGTTGAAGTCAAAAGTGCAAATTTAATAAAATAGAACTAAATCAATTTTTAATTACTAAAATCTAGTCCAACTATCTTACTTAACTATTTACAAGAGTGTTATGTACTTAGTGTGATTCTCGCGAGTTCTGCAGTTCGGCGCAGAAGTAAACTATGAGGTACAAAGTGGGAACTTGTCCTTTACATTTCAAAAGGCGCAGTATTTATAGGCGCGAGACATTATACTGTTACAAGATAAGGCCGCAAAAGTAAAGTAGTTACATGTTGAGGACTTTATGAATTAAGTAATTAATAGATATAGAAGATTATATGATAAAGGAAATTATAGGGATGCCATCTTATTATGGTAATTAGGTAGTGTGGCATCTAATGAGTTCCGCAATGAGTCTGATTATATTAATACAACATAAAAGGAAAGAGAAATACAGCCTAGAAAGGAAAGAGATAGGAACGGAATAAGTAACCTTTCACACTACCCCTTCCTTAGTTTTTGGCGTGAGGGGTGGCGGTTGATGTTTTTGAGCTTCTTCAATTTCTTCCCTAGTGAATATTATAGTTTCATCAAGAAGTGTTCCGTCTATTTCTTCAATAAGACTAAAGGCAGCAGACATCATGTGTTCTAAACCTTTATATAATTCTACAACGTGTCTGATTTCCCAGTTATCTGAGTGTTCCATGTAATTAATCCAAGATTTGAGATAGTAGCAAAAAGTAAAAAAGAAGTTCGGGTCATTATCACCATTAGGGGGTGTCAGTTCTGGCAAATCCACACTTACAAATCCGCACTTAAATTTGACCAAATCCACACTTAAATAAGTGCGCATTTCCAAAACACACTAGCCCCAATACTGGTGGATTTCAAAATGAAATAAGTCACTTATTTCACTCAAATCCGCACTTTCTCAACCAAAAGTGCTGATTTCACCATCAAGTCCCATTTCACTGATTTGTCAGCATCATCCCATTCATACGCAGCACTCCGCAGCATAACACTTCATAACTCAAAACATCGTACATCACTTACATCTTCATATCATATCATATAAGAGTTATGCCTTCCTCACTTTCAAATTGTGATAAATTACATAAAGCAATGACTTTCATGGCTCTTGAACTGCTCTTGGACTCTGATTGCAATTCTGATTCTGATCTAGAAGAAGATTTTGTCTTTTTATCAAAAATGGCCACAAAAAGTTACCTTCTTCCCAGAAAGCCTCAAGTACTTCATACCCCCAAGTACACCATCCAAACACTTCTTAAACTATCTACACCCAGTTTTAGACAGCTGTTCAGGACTTCTCAGGAATGTTTCCTTAAATTTCTTGAGCTTATTCAGGATCATTCCATATTTCACAATAATTCTCAAAAAGAACAACGACATCCTTCAATTCAATTGGCCATCACACTATGTCGTTTGGGTTCAAATGGTAATGGAGCCGCTTTGAAACGTTTAGAAAATGTCTTTGATTTAAGGTATTGTTCAGTTAACACTTATACCAAACAATGTATCACTGCCATCAACTCCTTGTAATCTCAACTTCTCACCTGGCCAACAAAAGAAGAGCAACTTGAATCATCTCAGGTTATGCAAGCAGAGGGCTTCCCAGGATGTATTGGTTTTGTTGATGGTACTGCTATTCCTTTGAGCCAGAAACCTGCTCAAGGTTGAAACAATTACTTTCACATTATTGTCAAAAATTTTCACCAAAATATTTACAAGTCAAAAAAATTCCATATCTGTTTTAAAAAATTTGCAATACTCTCCCCTGCATTTTATTGAAGCAAGGGGTGGATATCACCAAAATTTTTCTAAGTCATCAATTTCACATGTCAGATTTGAAAATTTGGCAATACCCCCCCCCCTGCATTTTATTGAAGTAAGTGGTGGAAGTCATCTAAATTTAATATAATTACATAAATTATTAAATAAATATCTAATATATATCAATTTCCCTAGTTTAAAGTAATGACAATCCCTCAGCCGAAATGCAGATCAAATCTAGAAACAAAAGTTTGGGACTTTCCACAGGTATAGGCTAGAGGAACCCCATGAAACAAATAAATGTTATCATGATTACCATTTATACAACACAAGGTTGTGGGCCCATTACTTTAGTTGAGGAAATTGATACATAAAAAATATTTATTAAAAATTTTCGAAAAAATATAAAATTTTTGATGACAACTCTAATCCCCATACTTTTTGGATCTAAATAAAGTTTTTTTAAATCGATTAACTTTACCTTCTTTCATTACCTTTTTGATTCTTTGAATCAACTTATGACTGATTTGAAATGAGCAACCAAAATGTGTTAAATCTTGACAGGATTCCAAACCAGGAGGAGCTTTGGTCGTTTGATGATTATCCTTAGAAGAATTCCAAATAGTTTCGATGATACCATTTCCCAAACCAAAATCAATGATGCACCGGTGGTCTGGAAAATATAAACCATGTCATTTGATTTTAGCTGGAGATGGTATTGGTTGGCCAGTAATCGGTTTGATATATGAGAATATACCAAAAGTAAGAAGATTGGTGTCCTTGGTATCGGTGTGAATTTTATTGTGAAATCCAGAATGAGTGATAATAACATTAGAAAATAAAAGATATTTGTGGCTGATATCTTCCCATTCGGAGTCACACCAATTTGGTATTCCTACTTTGGTTGCAGGTTCGTGATTTTTTTCAAATGCTTTATTACAGTGCTTTTTGAGTCGAAGAGCAAGAAAAGAGTTAAAGGAAGGTAGAGTGTCCCATAAGCAAAAATCTTCATCTTTTTGAGATTTAGTGATATTCTTGAGCAACAGATACATGCCTAGATAATAATCATATAAGAGTTTCAGAATCCTTATCCTCTAAATATGCAATATAAAAATGTGAAATAAGACAAGTGAAATTTGGAAAAAAGGCTAAACTTCAAAGGTCAAAATCTCAGCAACCACTGAACCTAATTCAAACCTGTTTGTGGGAAATAAAAGATATTCTTTAGTAGAATCTTCAGTTAAAGGACATGTAATTTAAATAAACCTAACCCTAATTTGTTACATAAAAAAATGAAATAAAAATTTAAATTGGGAAAAAAAAGGCTCAACTTTAACAGTCAATATCTCAGCAACCACTGAATCAAATTCAAATCTGTTTGTGGGAAATGAAAGGTAGCCTTCAGGAGAATCTTCAGTAAAAAGAACATTAGATTTGAATAAACCTAACCCTAATTCCGAGTCTGATTTTCAAAATTTTACAAAAACTTGAAAAGTGGTAATGAAGATGAGATTAAAAGGAGTTTTATAAGTTCACTGTTATCCAGATAAGAGTCATACATATATTTAAGTATGAACTTTTCATAAATGGAATGAGATATCATATAGGCATGAAAAAAAGGAGATGAAACTTACCTTGATTGAAAAGTAGGAAAAATAGAGTGAGAAAGATTGATGCTGGAATTGTGGGGAAATTGAATATGGAGTAAGTGAAATGCATAAAGAATGTGCAATGTATGTGTTTCAATGAAATGGAGCCAAAAAAAAGTGAAATAAGGGAAAGGGGGGATAATGACCATGCCAAGGAGGGATGAAGAGTAGGGTGATGGAGCTAAAAAAGAAAGTAAAGAGGGAGAGAAAAAAAAGGTTAATTATACCATTGAAATCCAAAATAACCACTTACAAAAAAAATTTAGATAAAAAAAATAAAATAAACAGAAAAAAACAAAAAAAATTATAATTAGTAATCAAAAAATCAAAAAAAAAAGAATAAAGTGACTTACCTGGAGAGATGAGATGACAAAATGAATGAAACCAAATTGTTTGAGGGATGTTGGAGGAGAATAGGAAAAGGATATGAGGGATGAATGAAAAAAAAATCACTGACAAAATATGCGATTTCATGTTGAGCTGGTGAAAGAAAACCAATGAGCCATCCAAAAAAAAAATTTTCACCGTAAATTCCAAAAAAAATGAATATGCAACAAACCAAAATACCAACCCAAGTGAATGAAGTACACAAAGAGGACATTTGGAGAGTACAAAATGGTATAGGAAAGAAAGGGATGATGTGGCCAACATGTGGTTTTGAAAAAAAAAATCACAAAAAAAGTGCTGATTTGAGGTCAGAACTGACACCCATAGAAAAAAGATTAAGAAGTAGAAGAAATAAGTAAAAAAGAATGTAAACATGCCTGGTCAAAATATTGAAAATGTCAGGAAGGGGTGTGTGCCGAGGATTGATGGGTAGGTAGCGAGGAAGGTCAGTGTGTCACATGTGACAGGGATGGGGTAAGAAAGGAAGGGATGTTTTGTGGCCAAAATGTGGTTGTGAAAAAAAACGGGAAAAAAGTGCTGATTTGAGGTCATAACTGACACCCTTTTTTGAAATAAGTGACTTTTTTGCAAAATTTAAGTGCTGATTTGGTTTGAAATCCGCACTTAAGTTAAGTGCGGATTTGCCAGAACTGACACCCCCTATTAGGAGTACTACAATAAGGACCAGAGCGGTGAAAAATTCCCCCAGGAAGTTCAGTAGCGTTGTGATTTTTATCAATTTTGGGAAACCCTAGTAAGTCAGTGGCGTTGGGTTTGGTCATAAGCTCGATAGCCTGTTGAATCTCTTGCTTGTTGGTCTCGTAGGTGGAGTCTGGAGGAAGCATTGTAAAGAGAGTCGGAATCTCCTTTGAAAAATTTGAGATGTGAGCCATTTATGAGAGTTCTGAGTATATGTCCATTATTAGTCATTAATTGATATGTACCATTTGGGTAACATTCACGGATTTTGAAGGGACCATCCCACTTGGGATGGAGTTTAGAAGGTCAATCCTCAAATCTTCGCATAACAAGATCCCCAATTTTGAGGCCTCTTTCAGTATATTCTCGATCTGTTGATGAATATCTTTCCTGAGCTCGTTCGTTGAGTTCTCGTATTCGGTATTGTCTATCGGAATGAAGATTCCTATTTGATTGATTACAGCAATAATACATTCTTTCAGGGTCTAGATGAGAGATGTCAGGCATATGTGAAGGAAAGAAAGAGTCGGAAGGTAGTCTTACTTCTATACCAAAGGTCATGAAGAAGGGAGTTGTTTTTAGTGAGCTAGAAGGGGAACTACGATAAGCAAAAAGTGCCTTATCCAAGAATTGGTCCCATAAATGTTGTTTATTTGGAGAGACAAACCTTCGTATAGCTCCCTTCAAGGTTCCATGAAATCTTTCCACTAAACCATTTGATTGTGGATGATAAGGAGTAGTCTTGATATGACGAATGCCAGATTGATTCATGTAAATTTCAAATTGAGAAGAATCAAATTAGGGGCCGTTATCTGTAAGTATCTCGGTTGGTAATCCATGATTAAGAGTTATTGAGCTTACCAGGTCTATTACAGCTGACGTGTTTGTGTTCTCTAGTGGAACTGCATAAGCCCAACCTGTGCCATAGTCTATGGAAGTGAGTATATGTTTCTTACCAGATTGACTCTTAGGTAAGGGTCCAACAAAATCCATTGCCCAAAAAATAAAGGGAAAACCTCTGTCTATAGGAAGGATTGGTAAGTTCTCTTGGTTTGAAGGGTTTCTGTCAAACTGGCATGGGATGCACTTCTCAATAACTTTCTTAGTAAGGTTATACATCTGTGGAAAGAAATATCTTTCCTTAATTACTTTTAATACATCCTTGACATTTTGATGACCAAGTTCCTTGTGAACATCGGCAATCTTTGATTCTGCATCTTGTTCATCAGTGAGAACTAGGAGTCATTCGCCCGGATTATCTATATTGGGCATATACAAAAATCTTTCGCCATCCCAAGAGTACTGTTCCAAAGTTGAGTTTTGATTAAGGCCTTTCTGTATTATTTTTTTTATACAAGTCAGTTGTTCCCAAGGGTTTTTGTCTGTGGCAAAAAGGGAAAGAGCAGTTTCTGCTGGTTCTTTGTCTTGAGGAGCATCTGGCTTACGAGAGAGAGAATCCGCAGCTAATTGAGCTGTTCCTGGTAGATATATAATGTGAACATCAAAGTGTTCTATCTCATCGACAAACCTGGCTAACCTCCTATTGACATGTCTTTGCGTCCTGAAGTGCTTCAGTGATTCGTGGTCAGTACAGACGATAATTGGTGAGCCTTCCACATAACCTCTGAAGTGTTGAAGGGCATGAGTGATAGCCAGAAGTTCTCTTTCTTGAGCAGAGTATCGTTGTTCTGTTTTAGAAAGCTTTCTAGATTCAAATGCGATAGGTCAAATATTGATTTCTTTTATAGTTTTAGCCTAAGAAATTGGATTAAATGAAGCATTGTTTTTAGTGGATTTTGCTATGTCCTGTTGTTAATGGTGCCTATATTGAATCCAGAAGCATCTGTGTCTAGTATGAATGGATGAAAGGGTTCAGGGTGTTTAAGTAAGATTGTCGAAGTGAGAGCCTCCTTTAGAGCAAGGAAAGACGTTTCCTGCTCCTTTCCCCAGTTAATCTTTGCCCTCTTTTTCGGAGAACCCTGTGTAAGAAAATATAACGGTGAGGCAATGGTTGAAAAATTTTTTATGAATCTTTTATAATAAGTACAAAGATTTAGAAAACCTCTTACTTCTGTAATGTCTTTCCGAATCGGCCAGTTCTTTATCTTGTCAATCTTTTCTGGATTAGTTTTCATCCCGTTACCATCTACAAGATGTCCTAGCTATATTAGATTTTGTTTTGCCCATTTACATTTAGACTGAGAAAGAATAAAATTATGTTTACTTAGCAAGGAAAGGACTTCTTTAATATTGGTAATGTGAGACATAAGATCTTTTGAAAAAATGATGATGTCATCCAGGTAAACTAAAGCACAACAATCAATAACTGGAGCCAAGATATCATTCATGATCAATTGAAAGGAACTGGGTGCGTTGCAGAGACCAAAAGGCATGACCCTCCATTGATAATTCCCCGCTCTACAAGTAAAAGCCAACTTTTCTTGTGATTCTATGTCTAAAGGAATCTGCCAAAATCCAGACTTTAAGTCAAGAGAGGTGAAATATTTTGATCCTTTTAAAAATAAGTAGGCTTCATTGATCCTAGGGAGTGGGTATGCATTCTTCTTGGTAACCATGTTTAAGGGACGATAATCAACACAGACTCTGGTAGAACCGTCAGGTTTTTTTACTAATATAAGTGGTGAAGACCAAGGTGATACTGAATTTTCTATCATGCCCTTCTCCATAGCATCTTTGACAAATTGTTTGATGATTAAATTTTCAGCTGGCGTGTGTGGTCTTCCGTGAGTTTTAATAGGAGGACTAATACCAGTGTCTATTTTATGAGAGAACTTACTGTTTTTGTTGAGAGATAAATCATCCTTAAAACAGTTCAGAGAGTGCTTACTTGCCAGCTTTTCAATTTTGATGCTTATAGAATCAGGATCAAGATCAAAAGTGTAAAGAGAATTTAAAATTACAGGGAAAATTCTGTTGATCTTGTCCTTGCTGGCTATATAGACTGTGTCTGTTTTGAAATTGATCTTGGGTAAGTATTTCTTCAACCAAGGTCTACCAAGAATAAGATCAAAGTTCTTGATTGAGAGAATGTGAAAGTGGTCTTTCATTATTAATTTATTATAGACAAATTCAACATTTATCATTCCCTCTATATCCTGAAGTACCCCGTTTGCCATTCGTGCTTGTTGATGTGGAGAATCTTTCGTTCTAAAGGGAAGCTTTGAGGAAAGAGTAGAAGAGATGTAATTTGCACTCGCACCGTTGTCAATGATCGCAATTGCAGGGAGATTATTGATTAATAATTTATAAGTAGGTAAGCTTCCAGAAAAAGGATCCCCTATATTGTTTAACATAGAAATATTTGAGTGTGGACTGATTCTTACTGATGGTGCCATTTCATAGGAAATGGATGGATTGTTGAAATTTTGCAGTTCATTTATAAAATCTTCATTGAACTTTACCAAAGGAGAGAACTTGGGACTGTATTCGGAGAATTCAGGGGAAGATTTTTCTCTTTCTTCATTGTTCATCTGACTTCCAAACATCTCGTCCTCCCAGTTTTTCTCATCAAGCCACCCCCACATAGGATCTTTTATCTTCGTAGGAACTAGAATGTCATCATCCTCATCAAGAGTGAGGTCTACATAATTTTCAATATGATTAAGAGATGAATAAGATTTCTGGACTTGTTGTTGTTTTTTCTTTTTTTCTTTACAGTCTTTCTCTAGGTGTCCTTTTTTGTGGCAGGAGTAGCATTCAGCTTTAGCGACATCTATTACGTCTAGATCCATAGGAGTGGAAGTGTCAGTGTCAAAACGAGTTTTGCTTGGGGATGTTGTTTTGACGGGGGGATGGGCAAGTTTCCATTGAGAATTGGGGTTAGAGAAACCAAAGGTCTTGCGAGAAGCTGAAGAGGGAAAATTGTGGTGAGGAAAATTTCCGGTAGGCTTAACAGTTCGTTTGTGAGTGGCCTCACTGTCCCTTGCAGTACTAAAGATTTTCTCTAGGTTTGGTTGATTGCTGAAATCTAATTGATTTAATTCAAATTTAACATGATCTGGGAGCTTATCCTTGAATATGTATATCTTCTCGTCATTAGAAAGTCTTCTTGAAGGGATTTGTCCAGCAATTGTCCTGAATTTAGTGATAAAGTCTTCCATCTTCCCCAATGAGTAGGTAAGATTTTTCAGTTGGTCACGCATCTCATCAACTTTGAACCGGTGGTTGTATTTTTCCAACAGAGCGTTTTTTAATTCTTCCCAAGCTGGTGCAATCTTGTCATTATCGTCTAGTAATTGGAAATAAAAAGTCCTGGCGTCTCCTATTAAGAATCCCAGAGCTATAGCAGACCACTTATCTATCAGAATCGACCTGGTTTGAAGAATACTTTCAAATTCAATTACCCAGTGTTTGATATTATCCCCGTAACCCCTGAATTTTTGGGGCTCCACTCGAAACGCAACCTCCTTAGAGGTATCCGGTTGTTGTTGGCCCGATCTGAGGAAAGCAATTTCCTCACTTTGTCGATTGAATTGTTCCATGAGGAAGTTGATTCGCTGACAAAGCAGTCCTATGTCTGGTACGTCAGACATACTTAAAAACTATAGTTATTATTAAGGTACCTAATCAGTTATCTAGTAATCCAACTAGATAGCTACTACTCAACTAACCTAAATCAAAAAAATCCTTGGCCGAGGTTTTTCTTTGATTACAAAATTAATTAAAAGATTTAGAGAGATCTGAATGAAAGTATAGAAAAAGAATAGTTTTATATGATAATAATTTCATTAGTTTTGGTTAAGTCAAATACTTGTAAGTAAGATTTCTATAAGTTCATTAATAAAAATCCTAGTACTCACAAATACGTATTTGTGATTCTCGCGAGTTCTGCAGTTCGGCGCAGAAGTAAACTATGAGGTACAAAGTGGGAACTTGTCCTTTACATTTCAAAAGGCGCAGTATTTATAGGCGCGAGACATTATACTTTTACAATATAAGGCCGCAAAAGTAAAGTAGTTACATGTTGAGGACTTTATGAATTAAGTAATTAATAGATATAGAAGATTATATGATAAAGGAAATTATAGGGATGCCATCTTATTATGGTAATTAGGTAGTGTGGCATCTAATGAGTTCCGCAATGAGTCTGATTATATTAATACAACATAAAAGGAAAGAGAAATACAGCCTAGAAAGGAAAGAGATAGGAACGGAATAAGTAACCTTTCACATTAGCAACTTTAGTATTTATACCTGTAGAGATGCATTCACTTAACTCTGGCTCATCTCGGAGTAGTGTTACTGATATTGTCTCTATAGGTTATGGGATTTCCCATTTTATAGATGCAAATCCCTCGCCATACTGCACTAGTCATACATGAAAGCATTGTGAATTTCTTGTCCGAGAAATACTTCCAAACCCCGCTGGTAGCATTAACACCAATCCCCACGACTATATCCTGATCTACACAGTTGGATGGCCCCTCCCTCTCTTTGCTCTGTAACCCCTGACCGCTTCAAACCTAAACCTAAACTTCAACACAAAAGTCCAATCCTTCAACAAGGAGCAAAATCATCTATTTCCTCACATCTTTACTCCTCCCCTACAACAAAACCTGAACCCTCTCTGTCTTCCACTGAACAAACTCAATCAACATCTCTTCTGTTCCAAACCCCAGAACCCACTCCTGAACCTTTCAGTTCATCATCCAATTCTTCTACCAAACATTCCAACACAAGCCATTCTCACTCATCATATTTTTCTCACACTACTTCATCTCCCGTCTCTGATACAATAATGTCGTCAGATATTTCCACTCCTGACAACTATCAAGGAGAACTCAGTTATATCTTCATGGGTCATGTATTTAATGTTGCCACAAAACTTGATAAACTTGACAGAAATGGTATAAAATGGCATAACTAGTGCAAACTCGTTCTCGCAACAATGTGACAATGGGTTGGTACAACAAGATATGCTACTTCACATGTCAATCTGAATATGCCCCTATTGAAATTTGAGGATCAACTGTCCTGTACACTAATTTTCAACTCAATTGATGGAAAATTGCAAGCTGAAATAGATGAAGATGCTTCTTGCTTTGAAGCTTTCCAAATGTTGTCAAACAAATTCAAATCCTCCACACATACTTCCCATGCAAATCTTTTCCATGAACTTATTGATGTACATAACAGCACTTTCATGGACATGTTGTCTCATCTAGCAAAAGTGGATTCAATACTTCAAAAGATTAAACGGTCCAATTTTTCTTTCTCTGACTCAACCACCAAATCTTTATGGTCTCATGTGTTATTGCCCAACAATGCAAATGAGATATTCCATGCTGTAAATCATCATTTTGAAACTCAATTGGTCGTTTTGCAGCCTATAAATGGTGAAATAATCAAAGCATTAAATAACACAGCATCAACTACTGTCATCAGCAATCTTGGCATGCCTACATCAACCGCTCTCAATGCTGAAGTAAATGCACTGGCTTTTAGAAAGGGGAAGATGGACAGCTATCAACCGCCATATGCTAGACTGAAAGAAAACACTTGTTTCACCTGTGCTTCAGTAGAACACTTTTCATCCTCATGCCCCTACAATCCAAATTGTCCTGTGTTTAATATTGAGGTATGGGGTCTTATAGAAGCAAATTTATGGATGGTGCAACCTGTTCTTGAGTGGTGTAGAGAGTTCTAAACTACTAAGCAGTAGAAACAATGCAAGATGGGTTGGTTCTTCTTTTCAATTTCTAAAAAGAAGCGCCTGCCACTCTTATTTTAAAGACAGTGCAATAATGTGTAGTACTAGTATCTGACTAGATAGTTTATGAGTTGAGAGATGAGTTTAAAGATAAGGAAAAACAAATATTAATATCTGGATATTTCTATTCTTAATAAGCGCTAATATCCACAGCTACTCCCTCTTGAAGAGCTCTCTCTGAATATGCCTTATTATAGCAATAAAATAACTCTAATAATAGTTTATCCTACTGAATCTATATATTCCTTCTGTGTTGCACTTTTTCACCAAACTATATGAAATACACACACAGACACACAAACTTTTTATCAGAGTAATCACAAAATAGAAAAATCGCTATATATCACAATATATTTTGAAAGTATATAATATGAAGCTCTAATGTTTGTAATCAAAATGACTAATCTCAATAATAATTTTTTACCTCACTCTTCTTCCTACTCCTATAAGATAGCCTTTCCTTCTTACATTTTTCAGTGCTCCAGACACAGTTCCCTGGGGGATCTCCAGTGCTGTTTCTAGCACGACATTAGCAAAAAACTAACTAATTCAGTAGTAAACAAAATACACCGCTTGTAACAACTACAGCACCTAACATACCTTAAGCCTGCTAAAACTAGTATTTACTTGTTTCACTCATGTTTCACATGCGCGCTTATGATTTTACCTTTGCATTGTTTCAGCACTACTTCCTGAGTTGTCACCTTTCAGCACTGATCCTAGTCTCTTTGACTCTTGGGTAACTTTTTGATTGAGTCCCCATTCTCCTTGTTTCATTACTAAGTCCATAGTTCTGAAAATTGACTTAACTAACTATCCTCTGCAACTTACATTACCTATTTCAGTAAGTTACCACACTAGCTGCGGTGCAGTATACTATGTACTTGAGGCCTTCCTTGTGCCATAATACCTTCCTTAATGCATAACACACAATTATTGGAAAATCCAAATCCATAATGTTCAGTGCTTGCACTCCTAAGTTGATAATTCTTTATGGGGCACATCCCACTGCAAAATCCAAGTTTACAGACCCTAAATCCCCTTCCGCGCTTTTCTTTTGCTTTGTTCTTTTAAAACCATAATTACATATTTATAATAGCACTATCTTCTGCGCTATGCTTCTCCTTTGTTCTTCCTGGGATACACAAGCTTATTGGTCCAAAAGATAAGTTACCTGTGATGCACATACCACAACAGCCAAAGCAACAAATTAGAGAACCAAATGATAAACACTTGTCTTCTTCATTGGCCCCATTCACAGAACTTGATTCATCCACTATTGAAGCTCTTGCAACCACTTTAGATGGTATTGGCCTCAGAAACAAAGAATGGCTAGCAGATCATTTGTTAGACACTGATACAGGGGCTCTTTACTCAGGAGCAACTCACCCTGTAACTGGAAATGTAATGTTTTGTGTAATTTTACAGAGATATCCCCTATCAAAGTAAACATAGCAACTGATAGTGATCCTGCTTACATCATAGGTTACAGAAATATAATTATATCAGGTTATCAAGGAGAAAAATTAGTCCTGCATGATGTATTCTATTGGGAAAAGCCAAGCACACCCTAATCTCTATGTACAATCTTATTAGAAAAAATATTGTTATCCGTTTTGATTCCAACAAAAATATTATTTTCAAAAAAGATTCTACACCTGTTTTTGTGGCAGTTCTTATTAAAGAAAAGAGGAAATGGTCTATAAAATTAAATAAATCCAAAACAATTAAAAAAATATATGACAATGTAAATACTAAAAAAAGTATAGATATCCACAATATAGAGTGTTTTGTTTCCTCCCCTTTTACCCATTTTCCAAATGCCGCATTTTTTCCCCCAATTTCTCAATAAAATATGCCCTATCCACCAGCCAAACCTAACTCTCTTCTGTACTGGCATCACCATTTAGGACACACAAGTATCAGAACATTGAGGAAGATCTTAAAACTTCAATGTTGTGATGACATCCCTTCATGCATTCCAGAAGGTAATTTTTTCTGCAATTTCTGTGCTGTAGCTAAAAGTACTAGGTGCCAAACTGCCATAATTTCAAACATGGATTTCAAATTTATGGAGTTAGTGGTATCTGATGTTGTTGGCCCACTTCCCAGCATTTCTAATAGTGGCGAAGTATATGCAGTAATGTTCTGTGAGCAGTACTCCACATGTGGTGATGCTCACATCATCAGGTCAAAAAAAGAAGTTCTGGACTGTTTTATTTCCTTCAAAAACAGATTAGAAAATGTTAAAAATAGAAATATCATATTTCTTAGAACAGACAATGGAAATGAATACTATAATAAGAAATTCAGAAACTATCTTGATCAAGAAGGTATTTTACATGAGCACTCCATTCCCTATCATCACAAACAAAATGGAACAGCCAAAAGATTTAATAGGACTATTAATGACATGGCTAGGGAAGTTCTATTTGGCAGTGGTATGGATTCAAAAATGTGGAAATTTGCTTTCCTGAAGTCCTCATACATTCACAATCAACTACCCAATGTCAACACCAACAATAAAACACTGTATGAGTTTTTTTGATAAGTGTCCTTCCATTGGAAATCTCAGGGTTTTTGGTGAATGGGAATGTGTTCATATACCCAAAGAAAAAAGGAAAAAATTGTATGACAGAAGTCTAAATTTCCAAGTAATTTCTTTTTCCAATGGTGGGAACAGTTGGGTTTTCTGGCACCTAGACTCAGGCAAGATTGTTTTATCAGAAATGGCCATGTTTTCCAGAGACCTACCTGTTACTAAGTCTGAAGAGACACATTCTAAAAAAAATAAGGGATAATTATTGAATATTCTGAATTTTCTTGTCCTGGGCCATTTTTCAGCAGAAGAAGCAATATCTGCACAAGATGCCCTTGTTAACCATATTGAGATGAGTGCAGCTTCCATCTCTGAGAACATTCCCAAGTCTTGGACACAAGCCAGTAAAAAACCTGATGCAGATAAATGGAAAAAAGCTTGTCAAAATGAACTAAAGAATTCGTCAGACATGCATGTCTGGGATATTGTTGATCTTCCAAAAGGTGAAGCCGTACTGGGTGCATGCAGGGTTTTTAATATAAAATGTAATCAAGATGGCTTTATTGAAAAGTATAAGGCAAGATTTGTTGCTCAGGGTTTTAAACAATTTGAAGGTACCAAATTCTCAGACACATTTTCTCCAACTGTGAAATTTGTTTCTTTAAGAGTAATGCTTATTTTGGAATCTTTGAAAAAATGGATTGTCAAATCTTTTGACATAATTGCAGAATATATACATAGCAACATAGAAGAAACAATTTATGAAAAAAAACCCAAAGGCTTCTCAAATGGAAATCCTGTACAAGTATGTAAATTGCAAAAAGCATTATATGACACAAAAAAGCAGCTAGATGCTGGTGGAAACATCTAGCTTTAATTTTAGAAAATATTGACTACATTAGCAGAAAGCACAATGCAAGTTTCTATGTGTTAAAAAGATAAGAAGAGTTGGGCCTGATCTGGATACATGTAGATGACAGTGTGATGTGCTGCAGTAACAAAGGTTTGTTGGAGAGTTTAGAAAGAGATTTAAATGGTAAAATGAAGATCAGGTGGAATGATGTATTGAATGCAGCTGTTGGTTTGAAGGTGGAAAGATCTGAAGATGGTTTCTCAATCTCACAACCTGTTCTGACAAATAGAATTCTATGTGATTTTAACTGCGGTGGATTAAAAGCCACTTGTCCTTCACCAAACTCAATGAACATCAACTCTCTGAAAAATGAAGGGGCCTAAAACTCTACAAAATTCTTGTCCATCATTGGTGCTTTTAGTTAACTTGTTGCAGGTTCTCAACCAGATCTAGCTTTCCCAGTAAATTTTTTGACTAGATTTGCATCAGCTCCGGGTGTAGAGGAATGGTGCAATTTGAATCATCTCATCAGGTATCTAGAATTTAATAAAGACCTAAAATTGAATATTTTCCCCTCTAGAAGCTCCCTTGTTACAGAGGCTTATTCTGATGCAACTTGGGGTGGTGAGTTCCAGTGCTCAACAAGTGGCCATGTTTTGCTTTTAAACCATTGCCCTGTTCTCTGGCAGTCTAAGAAATAATCTATGGTAGCTATATCTTCTCTTGATTTGGAATATATTTCCCTAGAAAATTCAACTAGAAAAGTTCTGTGGTTGTGAAATATTATGCTTGAAATGTTCAATTCCATTCCCCCCACGGTTATGTATTGCAACAATAAGGGCACAATTGTTACTACCACAGAAAATCTGAGCAACAAGAGGGAAAAATATATTGAGAGGGCTTTCTACTTTTTCAATGAACAACTACAAGAAAATAAGATTATAATTACTTGGGTTCCTTCTGCATTACAGATTTTAGATTTATTAACTAAATCTTTAGGTTCAAATACATGGTCAAGTAAAAGAATAACATTGTGTGTTTATTAATAATAATTAAAAATTATAAATTATAAATAAAAATTAAAAAATATATATATATATTAAAAAAAAACTTAAACATATATTTGATTTATCTTCTTATCCAGCTTATTTCTTTTTTATTTTATTATTTTTATTTTTATTGTTTAGTTCTTTATTACGGGCACTGTTTACTAGAAAACTCTGAAAGGAGGGGGGTGTTATGTACTTAGCAACTTCAGTATTTATACCTTTAGAGACATTTTCACTTAACTCTGGTTCATCTCAGAGTATTGTTACTGATATTGTCTCTATTAAGAGATCAACATTATTATTCTTTTATGTCTTATCCATTATTAGATTTCCCGCTCTTCTCTAATATAATTCTAGTTGTGAGAATCTATCCCATGAAGCTTAAAAGGGACCAACCACCTTTTTTGCTGCTTTGGAGACCACCTTTCTATTTTTATTCTCAGTTGAGCATTTTAATCTTAACCAGCTACTAAAACAATAACACTAACTTCAGGAACAAGGAAAAGTAATGGTAATCTAATTCCAACCTGTAGAGAATTAAATAGTGATAGTAATTTAACACCAACCTTTACAATAGAAAAAAGCAAGGGTAATCTAAAACATTATCATCAGTGGTGGTGAGTCACAAGTGAGAGATACTACTAACTTAATAGGGGGAAACGTTAAAAATCAAAAGGTGGTCTCCATAAAGCCTCCCATATGAAAATGGTACAGCTAAGTCATAAAAGCTTGCAGAATTTTTGACAAAAAAATAAAAGTTTTTCCCACAAAAAATGATTTGCCTATTCAAAAAGAAGTGCCCCCCTATCCCTAACACTTTTGAATAGGCAAATCATTCTTTGTTGAGAACAACTTTTATTTTTTTGTCAAAAATTATGCAAGCTTTAATTAATTAGCTGTAAAGAAACCAGAAAAAAAAAGTGGGCACCTGATAGCAGGTGCCAATCCCTATATTTGATTTAAATCAGTTTCATCTTAGCTGTAATTATTATGGAAAGACTGCGCACTGAAAAATGAGCACACTAGCTCACACAGCATCAAATCTGAGTTACTCTTGAATCAAAGATGAATTGAGGGATTGGAACCTGCTAACAGGAACCAGGTGTTTTTTGTGGTGAGAGAGTATCAATTATTACTTTATGCAACAGCACTTGTTGAGACACTTATGTCTCATGAAAGGAGGTTGTACAGCCAAGTCACAAAATCTTGCAAAATTTTCAACAAAAAAATAAAAATTTTGCCCACAAAAAATGATTTGCCTATTCAAAAGGATGTACCCCCACCCTATCCCCAAATCTTTTGAATATGCAAATCATTTTTTGTTGAGAACAACTTTTATTTTTTTTTTGAAAGTTCCACAAGCTTTTATGACTTAGCTGTAACTATGTTGATCTTCAATAAAACTTACAAGCTCTAAAGGTGTATTATATCTATATTAGAAATGTTTGGTGCAGTTTTCCAAAAAACTTCAACCCTTTTGACAGAAACATTGATATCTGACAGTGATACTTGCAGATTTTGGTGCATATAGGATAATGTTACTGCAAAATGTCAATGTTTTTGTCCAAAAGTTTTAATTTTTTTTGAAAAACTGCACCAACCACTTCTAATAGGGATGTTGTTAATGTAAAAAAAGGAAAGTGTCCCCTACAGGAGTTGAATCTGTGACCACTTAAGTCATGTTAGTTGCTCTAACCACTGCGCCAAATAAACCAGTGTGAGGTGCAACCACAACACTACCCATGGACCAAGCTTGCTAAGGAAACCCCCCTACTTCAGCATGCTTGTTAAACCATATGTGCTGGGCCCATAACCTGTTACAGTAAGAAAATGAAAGTGTCCCTTACAGGAGTTGAACCTGTGACCACTTAAGACATGTTAGTTACTCTAACCACTGAGCTAAGGAAACCAGTGCAAGGTGCAACCACAACAGATGTGATACAGCTTTTTGAGAAAACCTTGCTTTTTTTTCCCCTCATCCCCCACCAAAAGTGGCTTAAACTCATGTTTTTGGCAGGGAGTGGAAGGTAAAAACACAGAAAGATTTTCCCATATAGCTGTACATGCACAATGTGTATTTGCTTCTGGCACATCATTAGCAAATAGGTTACTAAAAATAGTATTGAAAATGTCATAAAATTTCAAGCTGCTTGAAATCAGTTGTACATTGGTTTGACATCAGTTTGACAGTCTCTACCATCATTTTGGCTTATTTCATACCTTACATGCTATGAAAACCAATAGAAACCAATGTAGCCAGTTATTTTAGGGCAGTTATCTGGAAACAACCTTGATTTTATCCAGCAAAAACCAAAACTTCTAATTATAGTAATTTCCTGCATATTTTTATGTACAGTGCCCTACCAAAAGTCTGTGAATGGTCTTTTTTTGATGTCACTCACTCAATCTTTCTCAGAAAAACTTCTAGTTTTGTATTCTGGTTCAAAAGCATGTTTCTAATCAAGATAATCATATATAAATACAAAATCACTATGATAACATAAAAATTAAATTGAAATCCAAAAAGCAAATTTTTCAGCTACCATAAATAATTTTTTTAGCCAGATGAAATACATACTTTAGATAGCCCAGACATCATAGAATGTCTCCCTAAAAGGAAATTTCAAAAAAAAAATTTTAAATATAAAATTTTCAAAAATAAAATAAGTCCCCTCCCCTCTCCTCCACTCCTGTAAGCTACCAAAAAGTTGATCCTCCATGGTTATCAATCACCATTTTCATCCTTGAAGGCATTTAGTTAACTAAATTTTCTAATTGAGTTATTGGGTAGTCGTCCCAAGCTTGTTTTAATGCTTGTTGCATTTCGGTCACATTTTTAGGCTGGTATTTATCTTTCACATCACATTTGAGAGCTTTACAGACATTCTCAACAGGATTGAGGTCTGGAGATTGAGCTGGCCAGACTATCTTCTTAATTTTATGTTCTTCTCAGAAAGTTTTTGATGCAAGGGCTTTGTGCACAGGGGCATTGTCTTCCATTAAAGTTAGGATATGTCAGGGGTCTTTTTTCTTAAGAAAAGGAACAAGATTTTTCTCGTATACATTTTTGATAAAATCGGCTGACTCTCTTTGTTTAGGAGGCAGAAAGATGAGAGGAAGTTTTTTTTTGTTGAAAAATGCACCCCAAACCATTGTTGATGTTTGCCCACTCTTGAATGTGGGTTGAAGACATTGATCAATATATTTTTCTTCTTTTCTGCGCCAAACTAGAATAGCAGATGGACTTTTCCCTATCTCAATTGAATATTCATCTGACCAGATGATCTTTCTCCAATCTTTAACAGTCCAGTGAGCATTATCTTTAGCAAATTTCAAGTGTTTTGCTTTATGGGCCTTGGTGAGAAAAGGCTTCTTTACTGCAACACTTTTTTTGAAACCGAGTGAATTCCTCTTTGGAAAGTGCTAGATGAAGCAGGGGTCGCTAGTAAATCAGTGATTTCAGAGAGTTTTTGTTTGCGTTCACTTGAGACAATATCTGCAAGTTGATGGAGGTTGTGACTCTGAAGCTTATGAGGATGTCCATATCAGGGAGCTGTTTCAACAGTGCCTTGTTCAGTCCAACGTTTGAAAAGGTTAGACACAGTTGAAGGCCTTAAATCAAAAATTTCGCAAATTCTCCAATTCGGCACATCCCCCTTGAATAAACCAACAATTTGCCACATTGTCTCAGATGAAAGCTCAGTATTTTTTCACAACCTCTTTACATCTAAAGAAAAAAAATTATATATCAGAAAGGAAAGGAGGAAAACAATAAAAACAAGATACGTTAGAAGTGTTAATAAGGCAAAAAATTGTTTATGATTGTTGTGTGGTTGTTGAAATGAATGTGAGAGCACAGTTGGTGCATGCAATATGCAAATTTCAAAAATGTTACTTACAGGAGTGGAGGAAAGGGGGGAAATTATTTTATTTTTGAAAATTTTATATTTAAATATTTTTTTTTTGAAATTTCCTTTTGGAAAGACATTCTATGATGTCTGGGCTATCTAATGGTATGTTTATCATCTGTCTAAAAAATTATTTATGGTAGCTGAAAAATTTGCTTTATGGATTTCAATTTAATTTTTATTTTATCATAGTGATTTTGTATTTATATATGATTATCTTGATTAGAAACATGCTTTTGAACCAGAATACAAAACTAGAAGTTTTTCTGAGCAATATTGAGTGAGTGACATCAAAAAAAGACCGTTCACAGACTTTTGGTAGGGCACTGTACTTAGACATAAATGTACTTAGCTATCATGTGACTCCTGTATATAGACTGTAGTTTGTGCAGTTGACTAACTCCAATTCTTCTAAGAGTTCAGATACTGACACATTCTTACAGGTTATGGGACCCTTAGGACTCATCATTAAATACATTGGTTTTTTTTATTTCAAAGATTTGAATCCTGTCCGTTACAGTGTCTGACATAAAACTCCTTAGCCTTACACCAATCGTATTCTCCATTTTAGTGCCTTGAAACTACTTAGGCATCTTTTAATTATCAACTTCTCTCATTACCTTCTCACCGGATAAGGTATATTTCTTTCCACAACATATGCCATACACTTAATTGAAAGGAGAACCCCCTGTGAGTCCCTCTGACAATTATTCCAATTCCAGCCCTTTTTCTAACACTACTCCTGCCCCACCACACTTGCATTATGCCTCCTTTAAATCCCTCCCAATCTCTGACCTCATCCTTTTTTTCATCTCCTCCCCCACTCACTCTTGACGAAATCCAATGCCATTCGAAAGAACTCAGTAGTATTGGGAAAGCAACAACTTGTTTTGTCAAAATCTCTGCTGATGGTACCAACTGGCACAATTAGGACTGGCAGATCAAGGTTTTGATGAATAATCACATTGGCTCCTCCTCCTACACCACAAATGATAACATGCACACCAATGATGATTTTGTTGATAGATTACCATGGAATATAATATTTAACACTGTAAATATCTCTCTCCAATGCTTACTGTCATCCAATAGCTTGTGTTGGGAAGCATACCTGCTTCTTTTTAAGAAACTTAATTGAGCTACACACATCTCTTGAATCTCCTACTTCAAATCTCTCTTGGCTATCCCTTTTCAGCCATTCATTTCTGTTTCCAAACATTGCAAGCAATTTGAAGAATGCATTGAGGCTATCATTTGGACTGGATTTCCATTCACCAATACTTCCTTCTAGGCAATAATGCAACAAGTCCTCCTTCCAATTTCTCAAGCTGAACTCTCTACTAATGTCAGAAGAGCTATTGAATCAAAAGGATCATCACTCACCCTTTTGGCTGATGATTACCTTACATAAATTTTGAATGCTGAAAAAAACTTATCTTTGATAAAACAAGCCAATTATTTTCCCAACGTTTCTAATATCTCCCTTAATACTTTCAGGCCACAACCCAATTGACAAAGACAATTTGATTCACATCAACTCCCAAATACTCAATGTCAATGTCATGACTGTGGTGCTTTCAAACACATCTACTCCAATTTCCCATATAACATGCATTCCTCATTTTACTCTCCAATGCTGAAATTATATTATTATCTAAATCAAAAAATTTCTGAATTGGGTAAATCACCTAAAATGGCCAGCAATAATAAAGGCAAAGTAAGAGTACATATGGCAGATATGGATGAGCTGATTATTGAAGTAGATACTACCTCCATTGAAACTCTCTCAACTGTGATTATTCAAATTGATCTGAAAAGTTTCAAATGGCAAAAGGAAAATTTTTCCACAGGAACTGTGTTAAGACTAGAGAAGGCAGACTACCACTAGTGCTAAAACTAGCCTAAGATGGTACTGAATATTCTGGATACAGCAGTGAGACTAACTAAGACTGACTATTTTGAGACTGCCAACAGTGAGATAAGATGGGACTGACTATTCCAATTGGCAGTGAGACTAGAGATTAACTGGATTTACTAGATAAGTTTTCCAATGGGGAGCGCTCCATAGCGCTTGCCCCATATAACCCCCTTATGCAATATCAACTCTTCTGCCTCTTTACAATGCACAGTGCCCATAGGACTCCTCCTCCCCACCTCTCAACCAAATTCTAATATTACCCCCTCTTTTACCCCTCCTGTCCCCTGCGCTCCATCTCAAACTCCTTCAACCTTTCCTTTGTGTTCCCCAAATTTTCCACTGGCTCCCAATACCTATATCCAACCCCATAACCTTTCCAATGCACTAGGTACTGAACTTCTCCCTTATACACCCTCTTAAAAACAACCTTCTCCACTTCAAACGCCTCTTAATTTCCCACCTGTATTGGTGCTTCTGGCTCCTCTGGGCATCCTGGAATGGTATCTTCTTTATGCTTTGTGAGCAATGAAATTTTGAAAACTAGACGTACTTGCCTCATTGAGATTGGTAGCTCCAGTTCATAAGCTAAGTCAGATACAGCGCATTTGACTTTGAATGGCCCACTTTCTTGTGATATAATTTAGCGCTGGGGTGCAATGTGGAAAGAAAACATGGGCTTAACCAAACCTTTTCACCTACCTGTAGCACATGATGCTGGGTCCTTCCTTGATTGTGATTAAGCTTCATTGATTTTTGAGATAATTTGAGAGCTGATTCCAGTTCTTGGCATATAATAAATATTCTTTGGATACTATCTTCAGCTTCTGGGACTTGTTACTTAGGTGGGGTACCAATTGAGAATGTTGGTTAATATCCATATTTGGCGTAAAAAGGTGACATGCCTGTTGTAGCATGTGTCTGGTTATTGTATGAGAACTCAGCCAATGATAAAATCTGTATCCAGTCATCTTTCTGATAGTTAATTAAATGGCGCAAATATTGTTCAAGTGCCTCATTCACTATTTCAGATTGCCTGTCAGTTTACGGATGCCATGCTTTTGATAACATGGGCTCAATTTTCAATTGCTAATACGTTGCTTTTATAAATTTAGAGTTAAAACTACTTCCCCTATCTGATACTACACTTTCAGGAGTCCATGTAATTTTCAGACATGCACCACCATTAAGTCTGTGATTCCCTCTGATTTAACCTTATTAGTGGTGGGGATGAAGTGGTTCATCTTGGTGCAGCAGTCAACTACTATTAGGATAGCATTCTTTCCTTGAGAGTTGGGTAATTCCACTATAAGATTATAGGAGAGCTCTTTCCATGGATGTTTAGAAATGTTTAGTGGTGTCAGTGGTGCTGTATTCTTATTGACCCATCCTTTTTCCTGAAAAGATCATAGGGGAAGCCCAGGGAGATTTTGATTCCCTAATAAAACCATTCTTTAACCTTTCATCTATCATCTATTTTAGTTCTGTTGACTCTAGGGTTAATAATGGGATTATGTATCTAAATTTAGCTGTTGCGCCTGGCATCATATCAATGGCAAATTTATATGGTTGATGAGATGGTAGGGCTTTTACTTCTAAGTCTTCAAAAAGTAGTAAGAATTCCCAGTAAGCTTCAGGGACCATTTCCTTGAGGCTTTTTGTTGGTTTTGAGGGCTGGACCTTGACTGAGATCTTGGTGGACATGTTCAAAGCTGATGTGTCACAATCCAGTTCCTCTTCTTTCTACAGCACCCCCTCTATGTCCTGAAACTTAGTATCAAGAAGAAGTTTCAGTTCTTGTGGAATGTCTACTAATGATAATGAAACACCAGGAGACTCTTCAAGAAGAGCCCCTGACCCCTACAGAGTCCAGGGGACAAATGCTTTCTCTGAACCATCCACATTACCATCTTCTGCCTTATCCTTCCTCTTTTGTGCCTTCTCCTCCTTCAGGTGCCTCTCATCTCCCTTTTTGCCCTCTCTGGTGCTTCCAGTTAGTAACCAATCCCCAGCTTTCTGCTTAGAATCAAGGGAAATAATCAGTTCATATTGTTCCAGCCATGTCATACCCAGTACCATGTTGTACTTGTCCTTCAGGTTTGTTGCATGTGCCCTGCACTGTGACTCTTTTATATCTCACCAGAGCCTGCAAAAACCTTTTCTCTTACTTCTCCTCCCCCACCTGGGGATCTGTCAAACATAATTAGATGCCTAGGTTGGTCCTATTTTTTTCATTTTATTTCTCTGTAAAAACTTGTTAGAAATAAAACAGTCTTCAGCCACACAGTCTAGTAAGGCTTGTACATTTGTTGTGGCATCAAGGGTCATTAAAGGAAAGTTTAGTATAATGTGATTATCATTTACTTCAAATGGCTCACATTCTGATAATTCTTCTACTGAATCCACTTTATTCTTTCCCTCTAATCTTCTCAAGGAGGGCCCAACCTTCACTCCTGAGTGCTGTCTTTCACCTGTGCCTTACCTGTGCTATCCTCCACCTCACTATCCCTGATCTTCCCCTTACACTCCCTTTATAGATTGCCACCATTTCCGAATTGAAGTAATAGCCCTCTACTCATACACCTCTTTTATTCCTCACCAGATAGACTTTTCTTCTCATTAGCGCCGCATATTTTGACTGCATCAATGTCCATGGTATTTGGGTCCCTGGCACTGGCCCCGCCTGATGGGGAATAGTTGTGCAACTGACAAGCACCACTCCAACCATCCATTTTCTGATGCGTGAACTCATTTTCAATTTGTATAGCTAGTTCCATGAGCACTTGGAGGGAGGCTGGACAAGGGTGACTAATTAGGGTGTTCCTGATTTTTTGTGAGAGCCCATTTCAAAAGTGAAACATGAGTGCACCTTCTCCCCATGTTTTAACATAGCTAGTGTGGCCCCAGAATTCAGACACCCACTCAGAAACAGAGTGTTTCTGTTGCAACTAGTTGAGAGCATGCTCTGAGGTTGTAGCCAAATTGGGGTCACCAAACGCTAATTCTAATGCTGCCATGAACTGACAGAAATCTGTTTCCAACTCCTCATTTCCAAGGAGTTCCTTTGTATATGGCCTTTCTCAGCAAGCCACCTTGTCTGTGAGGTACAAGATTTCAAATCCAATTTTTGATTTCCCATCTGGGAACTGATGAAAGTTGAGAAAGACATAAAGATTTACTTATGATGCATACTGATCTGCCCGGGGACCTCACTTTCCATTGAAGATTTATGGGAAAGCAATCTTTGGGCCGTTAACAAGCGGCACTGGTGTTGTGGGACATGCCTGTGCCTCAGCTTCAGCGGTATCCAGCTCTTCTTCCTTGGGGCCGCAGTATGAGGGCATTTCCTCTGCTATACACTCCATGAGTCTGATGTTTTGTTCTTGAAAGTGTGCCATTTGCTCTTGCATTGCAGAAAGGGTTGCTGTTTCAGGTTGACCTGAAGGGTTCATTATTTTTTGGTAGTGTTCCAATAAAGAGATCAGACAAAATATTAAGACCTGAGAAGGAAGACTTCCATTAGTGCTAAAACTAGCCTAAGATGTGAGTGACTATTCTGGATCCAGTAGTGAGACCAACTAAGACTGAATATGTTGGGACTGCCAAAAGTGAGAGAAGACAGGACTGACTATGCCAATTGGCAGTGAGACTAGACTGTAACTAGACTTACTAGATAAGTTTTCCGATGGGGAGCACTCCAAAGTGCTTGCCCCATATAACCCCCTTATTCAGTATCCACTCTTCAGCCTCTTTAAAATGCATAGCGCCCATAGCACTCCTCCTCCCCACCTCTCAACCAAGTCCTAACACACTGGAGCAATCATTGATTCTGGTGCTTCTCATCATGTCACTGGATATTTGAGTATCCTCTTCAAGTTTAAAAACATATCTCTTCATATTCAAGTTAAGGTATTCACTAATGGTCCACCATCTTTTATTACTGGCACTGGTGATGTAAAAGTTGTAAGCTTAGGCTGTACTGTTCTTTTAAAAAAAGTATTCTTTTGTCCTTAAGCCCAGACAATTCTGGCTTCCCTTTTTTATTTGTTTAAAGCTGGGATGTCTTTTTCTATGTCCCCTGATAAGGAGCTGGTACTTACACATGATAACACTAATTTTTCTCTTAGACATATTGATCTGACTGAAAGAAGATGGGTTGTAAATACTATAAAATGTAATAATCCTGCTTCCTTTCTGAATAAAAATTCATCTTCACTTAACCTGTTGGCTGCAACAAAGCTCCCATTAATTTGATATGCCTTCAATCTTTTCCTTGATGATGTTAATTTGGCCAGTATTCATTGTCCCTATGCTGCACCCGGCTTTCTCCTTGATTGAAATTGATAACTAGGCCGCACCAGCAAACAGTTTTTACACAAGCTTGATATTGGGATTGGTTTTCCCTCTAAGTGAAAAAAGGTAAGATTGATTTTTCCAAATGTGTGATTGCTAAAATTTTATGAAAAACCACTTCACAATGTGAAATTGCACCTAAATCATTATTATCTGTAGTAGTTGGCCATCTTATAGAACATATAAAAGATGTACTGATAAATGTAAATTTCAAATGGGAAGCTCTATTTCACAACTCCTTCTCTACATGTGATGAAGTTTTTCTTCTTAAAAGAAAAAGTGATGCCATAGATACTTTTAACACCTTTTTTGATAGACTCAAAAAAGTTACTGGGAGGAAACTTTTAGTATTATGAACCAATGGTGGCAAGATTCACAGTAACACAATGAAAACCTACCTTACCTCAATTGGCACTATCCATGAAATTACTATGCCATATTATGCTGAGCAGAATGGCACAGCTGAACGTTGTAATCAAATAGTTGTTGATATAGCTAGGACATCATTATTTACAAGTGGTCTACCAGAGAGTTTTTGGGGTCTTTCTTAAAAATGGGCTTGCCTTTTTCACAACAGAATCCCCAACAGAAAGATTACTGATTTCACTCCGCTACAAATTGTATATGGCACTAAACCTAACTTAAACAATTTACCAACATTTATTAAAAAAGATTTTGTTCATTTCCATAAAGAAATTTGAACAAAACTAGATAACCAAGCAATTGAATGTCAAGTGGTAGCGTACACGCAGAACAGCGATGGCTGGTTATTTTGGCACAAAGAATCTGGGCGCTTTTTTGAATCTTCCATTGCCATGTTTCCCACTAATAATCCTGAGACTGTAAACCGCTCATGCCTTTCTCCAATGACTCCTGCAACCAATTCTTGCCTTGAATCTTTAGAATCTATTCTTAACTCCCTTATTCTAGGAGATTTCAGCACAGTGAAACCTATTGATGAACAATATATTTTGATTGAAACCATAAAGGCTGCAAACTCCTGATCACCCATCCCTCTTCCTAGCACATATCTACAAGCAATGAAATGAGCAGAATAAACCAAGTGGAGATCTACTTGTTCTGATGAGCTGAACAACATGTCCCAATTAAAAGTATGGTCTCCTGTTTCTCTTCTAGCAGGAATTACTCCACTCAAAGGCAAATGGGTATTTAACATTAAACAAGCACAAGACACTACTCCTCTAGAATTAAAAGCACAATATGCTGCTAAGCGTTTTAATCAACATGAAGCCATTGATTATAATGAAACTTTTGCTCCTACTGCAAAATTTGCTTCACAGTGTATCTTACTCACCTTAGCAGCTATGTATGAATGGATAGTACAGTCTTTTGACATTACTTCTGCTTATCTCTACAGTAAAATAGACAAATACATATGGATAGAGCCTCCTCCTGGCATGAATATAACAGCTCCAAATAATTCTCTCAACTTACACAATGCACTATATGGCACCAAACAAGCTTCTCAATTCTGGTGGCTCCATATAGCTGACAAACTAAAATCTCTATGTTTTATCTTCTTTAAGTACAATTCAAGTCTCTATATCTTGAAAGATAAACATTCAACTGGGGTAGTTTGGCTACACATAGATGATGGGATCATGACAGGAAGTAGTGATACAGTGTTAAGTGAATTGGAAATAGGTTTGAATGGGGCTAGAGATGAAATGGTTAGATGGATTAGATGGTATAGTAGGGATGAAAGTGAAGTGTGTTGAATGCAGTTTTGAATTATATTTTTGAAAACTGATTGATAAAATACTGGCAGATCACAATCCATGTGGTTTGAGGTGTAAAATCCCTCTACCTTCAAATACAACATTAGACTCTGCTAAAGAAGAAAACATTGGCATTGATTAAAATAAATATTTATTGATAATTGGAAGTCTGAACTATGTAGTCATAGCCACCCAAACTAACATTTCATTTTTAGTTAATTTCCTGGCTATAGTTGCCTCAAAACCTCTTGATTACCACTAGTATGCCTTACACCATTTACTTAAATATTTAGAGGCAACCAAAAATCTCATATTACAGCTTTACCCAAACTTCACATCAAAACCTACCTTAAAAGCTTATTATGATGCATCATGGGGTGGTGAATTGTCAAAATCCACCAGTGGTCACATTATTTATTTGAATGGATTCCCAATATTATGGTCCTCCAAGCAACAAACCACTGTAGCTAACTCAACTTGTTTTGTAGAATGCATTGCAATTTGCTTGGAAAAAAAATACTCAATCTGGCTTAGACATTTATTGACTGAAATATGTGGAAAAAATTAACAGTGTATCTCTGAAATGTGACAACAAAAGCACTGTGTATTCAGCCAAAAACATCCCATCCAACAAACAAACTAGACATTCAGATAGATACTTCTTCCTTGTAAATAAAAATTTATATAAGAAAAACATTGTTTTAGACTGGGTTTTGGGCATGGATTAATATGCTGACATTCTTACAAAAAACTTAGGATCTATTCTTATTGTTGATAAATGGCATTTACTAGGTGTTACATAATTTTTTCTGGTTTATTCATTACACCTTGATAGCCAAGTGGGCCACTGTTATGTACTTAGATATCACATGAATCCTGTATATAGACTGTAGTTTGCGCAGTTTACTAACTCCAATTCTTCTTGGAGTTCTTATACTGACACATTCTTACACATATTTCAACCCAACAACAACTTAAACTGCTAAATATAGTAAGGGCAGTCATCCAGTGACAGCATAGATTTCTAATTATATAAATTCCATAATAATTATACAACCTTTGACCATGCACAGCCTACTATGTATTTAGCCATGCATAGTATACAACCTACAACATTATCAGTACCTTTCCCTCAGATAAGTTAGCAGTATTGTTTGCTCAAAAAAGTTAGCAGTATCATGCCCTCAATCAAGTTGGAAGTATCACTTGCTCATTCTCATTCCTCAATGTTAGGGTTAAAATTACATCATTTTCATTGTAAATGTTGGTGTTAGTGTTAGTGTTAGTGCTAGGGTACATAGATGGTTTCATATAGCACAAATTGTGTGATACAGATTGTTGATGAATAAAATATGTATTTTATTTATGTCTAATAGGTTGTCACTGGGCTATAATATGCAGTTATTTACTATAATTAGAAGTTTAGGTCAACACTGGGTAACAATATGCAGGTGATTGCTATAATTAGAAGCTTGGGTTGTCTCCAGATAACTGCCCTATAAAATCACCTTAACCACTCTTATAGAGCTCTTAATAAGTCTCAATTCAACAAAAAAATGATGGTCTGATCAGGAAATTTACTGGAAGAATTAAAGGTGCATATTGAATTCTAATAAAATTTTCAATACTATTTTTAGTATACTTTTTCCAAAATGTGCCAGAAGTAAACACACATCATGCATTTCTCACATACCCACTAATTTCTACTATTATTCACTCTGTGATTTTATTTTATTTTACAGCTACCACACAAAATCTTCCTGTTATTTGTTGCGTAAAACAAAAGTTTCCCCAACATAACCAAGTTAAGCCAATGAAAATCCTCTTGCTTATAGCCTTAATCCATGATTCTCACCTCTTCCAAAAATTCATATTCCTTGCCTACTAACCTCGTTTCCTCTTCATTATTTTTCTTATTTCTCTTTAATCTCCCTTTTTCTTCACCTCTTATTTCTTTTTTTCTTTCTTCTTGTTCTCACTCTTTTTCTTAATTATTATTATTATTATTACTTTTTATTTCTTCATTATTGCATAGCACCATAAATCTTCTCTTCATCTACTATCCCTGGATTTTTCAAGCTGTATTCTATATTCACATAATTTTTTTTCTCTATTCTTTTCTTATTTCTCTTATCCAAAAATTGATGCCTCACTATATGCCCAATGTACAAGCCATTTTGAATTGGTTTTCAGGCAGTATGATCCATCATTCAAATTCAAGGTTGTAACATCTGCTTTAGCTGGATATTCTCTAGAAGTAATCTATTTTAATAGAAGCTCAATGGTTAGTTCTGACTCCCTCCAACAATGCAAAAAAACTTTACAAAGACACTCAAGCTGTGGTGAAAAATCCTGACACATTTCTACAGCATGGACAACCCAATTTATTAGATGATGAACAGTGAAAGCTACTTCAAGAGCTTCTTATAAAAGATCCTACCTTGTATATTAGTGAGCTAAGTATTAATCTATTGAATCATTACAAATTTGAGATCTTCCATTTAACTATACAAAACATACTCCACAAAAACCTTCACTTTACAAAAAAGGACAGTTGCAAGGTTCATCCAAACCAAGATCCTGAGAAACTCTTGGACTACATTTCTTTTATTTCTAATTTTAATCCTGAGTGGCTAGTATTTTTCAGTAAGTTCTTTTTCTCCTTTCATATAATAATATATATACTCACTTTCTATTATTTTCCAGATGAGTGTGGAATTTCTCTGGATGATGTTGCACACAATCAAGGTTGGTCCCAAGCTGGAAAAAAAATCAAACAAGTCAATCAAACTTGAGAAACACATTTCTTCAATTTTGAGCCTTAAATAAGTCTTAGTGATTTGATTACTATCATGGTGCAAGAAGGGACACTTAGTTGTTTGTATTTTGAGTTTTACTTGGAGAAAGTTTTGGTATTTGTGTTTTTTCCCTTTGTTTTTCTATTACTTAATTACATCTCTTGTTGTTAGCTGCCAATGATGAACCCTTTCCCAGGACCTTCAAGCATTTTATCTATTTATAGTGCACCTATTCATTGTAATGGTCACATTCAGGAAATTGTAGATAAGTCAGTTTGCATGCTGGTGTACTTTCAACCATATTCACCAGAAATCAACTTTATTTAAAAAGGGTTTAGCGTACTTAAATCTAATCTTAGGAAATATGCAGTGTTAACTGGTGGAGAAGAAGATGGACCTATAATTGAAAACTTTGTCTTTATGGTCTATACACAAACTTTAATCAGAAAGTTGTTTACTGGTTGTATTTACTATAACTAAAAAAATATCTCATGTAATATATTATAACTATATGGTTTAATTCCTTACATAAGCTCTTAATTTAAATAATACAAGAAATAAATCATTTTCATTTTTGAGCTACAATAAGTGCAGCAATGCCCAATAACTTAGAGAATCTCAGAAAAAACAACTCAGTTATAAAAAAAATAATATTGCTGTTAGGATTTGTTTGAGAGGTGGGAATGAGGAGCACTATTGGAACTATGCACTATAAAAAGACGGAAGAGTGGTTATTGCATAAGGGGGTTATATAGGGAAAGTGCTGTGGAGCACTACTCATCAGACAACTTATATACTAATCCATTTACTTCATATTCAGTCCCATCCCAGGCTAGCATCAGGGCTAGTAGTAGTCTGCCTGCTTAGGTCCTAAAATTTTGTCTGATCTTAATTGGAAAACTAATGGAGAAAAATAAATCTTTCAGGTCAACCTGATGCAGAAACCCTTGCTGAAATGCAAGAACAAGATTCCAGACTCATGGAACATCTAGCAGAGGAAAGGGATTCATATTGAAGCCCCACTGAAGTGGAGCTGGAGGCCGCTGAAGCCAAGGCATAGGCATCACCTATGACACCAGTGCCACTTTTAAAAGGCCCAAAGATTGTGGTCCCAGAAATATTTGATGGAAAACAAGGTCCCCAAGCAGACCAGTATGTCTTGCAGGTAAACCTTTATGTCCTGCTCAATGGGCATCAGTTTCCAGACAAGCAAGCAAAAATTGGGTTTGCAATATTGTACCTCACAGATCAGGTGGCGCGCTGAGCAAGGCCCTACACCAAGGAGCTCCTTGACAATTCTCAGTCAGCAACAACTTTCCACAAGTTCATGGAAACATTTGAGGTAGATTTTGGTGGCCCTGACATGGCCACAACTTTTAAAGCATGCATTAAACAAATTACATGAAAAACATTCAGTGTTCAAGTATGTGTTGAAATTCAGGGGCCACTCCAGCTATGTCACAACATGGGGAGAAGGGGTGCTCATTTTTCACTTCAGGAATGGGCTCTCATGAAAAATAAGAAATTCCCCAATCAGCCACCCTTGTCCAAAATCCCTCAAAGAACTCATGGATCTGGCTATCTAAATTGATAACCAGTTTGTGAACTGGAAAATGGATGGTTGGAGTGGTGCTTGTCAGTGGTGCAGCTATGCCTCATCAAGTGGTGCCAGTGCCAGGGACCCAAGTGCCATGGATATCAGTGCACTCAATGCATGGGTGCTAGTGGCAAAAGAAGTTTCATGATGAGGAATAACAGAGGCATATTAGCAGAGGGCTGTGCCTCTGATGTGGGATTAGTGGTCATCTGTTAAGGAAGTGTAGGGGGAAAATGAGGGTTAGTGAGGAAGAGGATAGCACAGGTAAGGCGCAGATAAAAGAAAGTGCTGGGGAGTGAAGGTTGTGCCCTCCTAAAGTGTATTAAAGAAAAATAATAAGATGAATTTAGTAGAAGAATTATCAGTGTGTAAGCCACTTGAAGTAAATGATAATCTTATTATACTGAACTTGACTTTAATGATCCTTGATTCCACAACAAATTTAAAAGCCCTACTGGACTGTGGGGCCACAGAATGTTTTATTTCTAACAGGTTTTTACAGAGAAATAAAATGAAAAATAAAAAATTGGTGCACCTTAGGCCTCTAATTATGTTTGACAGATCCCCAAGTGGAGGAGGAGAAGTGTCAGTATAGTCTAGTATATAAGTATGATATAATAGTGTTTATTTATGGTCCTACTACTTATTGATAAATGATTTAGTGATTAAACCTCAGGGGAAGACTAATAAAATAGTTATACTCAAATAAAACTCACAATACTTGGATTTAAATGCATGCTAGTGGTGGAAAATAGATGAATAAAATATAGTTATAGCTTATATAAAGATAATATCAATTTATAATGGCTTTATAGTATATTTCTGAATGCTAATAATTGTATAGTAGTGTTTGTTTGAATTTTAGTAGTAGAATGATGATAAATAACCGTCAAAATCCCTCCTTACTTATACCCAAATCCACTGGAGTGCACAGACCTTCAATCCAGATGATGTCACTGCTATCCCCAGCAATTACAGCACTTTGAGGGCCCATAACCTCCCTATGGCGTCCACTTCAAGAAGATTCAACATCCAGACCTCCAGTAAGGACCCTCCATCACTATTAATGATAACACAGATCTATACCATAAATAGAAAATCCAGATAAAAGCGGATACCATAAAGAAACAGGTAAAATAAACAATCAAAAAGAGATTTAATGAAACCAAAAGCATATAAAGGAAACAAATAAAATTTCCAAGCCCCCAATAACATCCCCAAGCATCCACATTAACCCATAAATCTGTGAAGAACCATCCAAGAAGTAAATTTAGTTGTCCAAACTGAGTGTATGCGCCTGATATAGATGTCTATGCTTCTTTAGGCATTGTGAGTCCACTGATTTCGTCCATATGACGTAAAATAAGCAGAAAAACAAAGGTTATAGGCTATTAAGGGGCTAAAACCCACTTATATACCTAAATATACATAATATACTGCATATTTCACTGAATATGAGATTTATGTATACATATAAGCTTATGTATGTCAATAATTACTTCATATCACTTAAGATAAGTATGTTTTGACTCCATTAACACCTTAATAAGTATTATTAGGCTATGGATAAGCTATTTAAACTACTATAAGTTATATAATAGAATAATAATTATATATATATATAATAATATAATAATATATATTATTATTTTAACCTTATTTTTGAGATATAAGCTTAATTTACTTAAGTTTATCTTATTTTAAGCATAAGAAATACTCAGTCCTAGGGATATCTAGGCTGACAAGAAGTAAGAGAGAAATTTTTTGCAGATTCTGGGGTGATGAAAGGGAGTCTCAATGCAAGGCATATGCAACAAATCTGAAAGACAATTACAATATGGTACTGGGGATGACATGGAATGAAAAGTATAACACACAAATTTACTGGAAGTAAAAGAAGGTTCATATGGGAAAAAAAGAAATTGCTGGTGCTAAAGTATCAGCCCCATGGCCCATCCCAGAGAGTCTTCTAATGTTTTGTTATTGTCAGTTGATTTGCCGCCAGAACTAATTCTTTCTCTTGACTCTAAGCAGTAGTTTGTGGATGGATCACTAACAAGGAGCAACAGAGAGGGCCAGAGGGGAGATGAAATGCACCAAAAGGAGTAGAAGGCACAAACAATGAAGGAGAAGGTAGGAGAAGGAAAGAAGGATGGGGCAGAGAGATAATTCTCCCTCTGGCCTCCTCAGGGGTCAGGGGCCCAGCCTGGAAATTCTCCTGGTGTTTTATTATCCTCAGTAGACTTTCCACAAGAGCTTAAAATTTCTCTTGATGCTTAGTCTCAGGGCTTTGAGGGGGCTCTGGAGGAAGAAGAGGAACTGGATTGTGACTTAACAGCTTATAACATATCTTCTAAGATTTCAGCCAAGCTCCAGTACTCAAAGCCAACTATAAGCCTTAAGGAAATGGTCCCTGAAGCCTATTGGGAGTTTTTATCACTGTTTTAAGATGGAGGAGTCAAAACCCTAGCATCTTCAAAGATTGAATAGGGATATATGTGGTGGTGTACCTAGATAGCATCCTGTCTTACTCCAGATCAATGGATGAACACCAGATATGTGTAAAAGACTGTTTTCAGCACTTGAGGGAAGCCCAAGTATGGTTAAAACTGGAGAAATGTGTCTTTTCAGAGGATGAAATCCCCTACCTGGGTATGATCATTTCAAAGAATAGGGTGAAAATGAACCAGGAGAAAGAAAAGGAAGTAACATAATGGCCAACACCAACATAAGTAAAAGAGCTCCAGTCATTGGTAGGGTTTGCAAATTTTTACTGCCATTTTATTGAAAATTTATCCCACATTTTCCAAGCATTACAAAACCTCACAACAAAGGAAGCCAAATAAATCTGGACAAGTAGCTAACAAGATGTGTTTGACTACCTGAAAAGACAATTTGTGACAGCTCCTATTCTTGCTATCCCTGACTTATTAAAGCCATTTGTCCTGGAATTCAACTGCTCATATTTTTATTAGGTGAAGTACTATCCCAATACAATGCTTAAAATGTCTTTCACCCAGTAGAATTTTTGTCACAAACACTGCTAGGTGCCAAATTTAACTATGAAATATATCATAAGGAGTTATTGGAATTAGTAAAACTGGTACACACCTGGTTCCACTATTTGGAAGGAGGGCCTCACCAGTTACAATTTATTATCTACATGGATCATAAAGTCTTGGAAACCTTCTAGACTACTAAAAAGTTGACTTTCTGGAAAGCATGCTGTGAAGAACTGCTAGTTAGCATTAATTTTGTTGTTACATTACAAACAGGAAAGATAGGTGGAAACCCTGATGTGCTATCACAATGTACTCACTTCCCTCCAGAACTGGGCCAGCTACATACTGTTGGCACAATGTTATTGAGGGGGGACCTCAAGAAGGGGTTAATTCTAGATGAGGTGGATTTGGAAGATGAAGATTTGATGGAATGGGTAAGAAGGGAGCAGGAAAACAATAAGGGGGTTCAGGAGTTGGTAAAGGTGCTGTTATCAAAAGAGGTATTGGTAAGGAAAGGATTTCAGGAGTATCACCTAGAATAGAAAGAACTCTATTGGAATGGGAGGATAGTGGTGCCAAATGATGAAGAGCTCAAGAGGAAAGTGGTCAAATCAAGGCATGATTCCACAATGGCAGGACACCCAGGACCGCTGAAGACTGTAAAGCTGGTAAATCACAACTTTTACTGGAAATCCATGAAGGCATATGTCCAGTGCTATGTATCAGCATGTGACTCTTGCCAGAGAAACAAGGTTAGTCAAACAACAACATCACTGACCCCACTAAACATTGCCAAACCACCAGGGAAGAAACTCTCCTATAATCTTATAGTGGAGTTACCCAAGTCTCAAAGAAAGAATGCTATCCTCACAGTAGTTGACGACAGCACTAAGATGGTGCACTTTGTCCCCACTACAACAAAGGCTACATCAGAGGGTATTTCATACTTAATGGTGGTGCATTTCTGGAAGCTAAATGGACTACCCAACAGTATAGTATCATACCAGGGAAGTACTTTTAACTCTAAGTTATTAAAAGCAATTTATGAGCAACTAAACATTAAGCCCATTCTGTCAACAGCATGGCATCCACAGACTGATGGGAAATTGAAAATAATGAACACGTAAATTGAACAATACTTGTGCCACTTCATTAACTATCAGAAAGATGATTGGGTGCAGCTACTGCCATTGGCCAAATTCTCATACAACAACTAGACATATGCAGAAACTTGCATGTCTCCATTCTATGCCAACTATGGATATCACCCAACATACTCAAATGATACCCCATCCACATTACAAGCTCCAGAAGCTGAAGAAAAAATTCAGAATATACTAAGTATATGTCAGGAGTTAGAAGCAGCTCTTAAGCTATCCCAACAGTCAATGAAGCACCACCATGATCAAGGGAAGACTCAATATTGGGTGTTAGAGGTAGGTGAAAAGGTCTGGCTAAGCTCATATTTCCTTTCCACATTGTTCCCAAGTTTCAATTTAGATCACAAGAAAGTAGGCCCATCCATTTAAGATCAAACATAAGGTATCAGACTCAGCATACAAATTGGAACTACCCATCTCAATGAGACAAGTGTACCCAGTGTTCAACATGTCATTACTCACAAGGTTCCAAGAAGATATGATACCAGGGTGCACAGAAGAACCACCAGCACCAGTCTATGTGGGAAATGAAGAGGAGTTTGAGGTTGAAAGGATTATTGCTAAACAGGTGTACAGGGGAAAGGTCCAGTATTTGGCGCAATCAAAAGGTTATGGAGTAGGGGACAGGTCTTTGGAACCATTGGAGAACTTGGACAATGCTAAGAGGAAGATGAAAGATTTTGATAAGGAGCACAGGGAGAAGGAGGGGTAAAAGAGGGGGTAATGTTAGGATTTGATTGAGAGGTGAGGAGGAGGAGTGCTATGGGCACTATGCACTATAAAGAGATGGAAGAGTGGGTATTGCATAAAGGGGTTATATGGGGAAAGTGCTGCAGAGCACTCCTCATTGGACAAGTTATATAGCAATCCAGTTACTACTTCTTAGTCTCACTGCTTAGTAGCATAGTCAGTCCGGTCCCAGGCTAGCATCAGCACTAGTAGTAGTCCACCTGCTTAGGTCCTAACAATTTACTTATTTTTGACTTAATAGTTTTTTTGCCTTACTAGAAAAAATGTGAGAATGGTATTGGCAAAAACTTAGAAATTATTTGATAATTGCCTTTGAGAAAATTTTTAAGTTAATTTCTCTCAGAACTCAGATAATTATTTTGAAATGATTATTATGATTGCACATTTTTATATTTCTTATAGGAAATTAGAGTAACGTGTATTTAAATTATAATTAAAAAGTATATATATTAGTAATCAAATATTGTTATTTTGATAAAGATATGCACCAAAAGTTTTAGATGCACGAATTAGAACAAAAGCTGGGCTTTCTGGAATTCCAGCATTCACCAATTGCTCAAGTGGGAAATCAATGAAGTATGTCCAATGCATCAATTGAAACTTTTTCAAACCATCAACAATTTGGCAATCATTAATATTGACTTTGGAAAATTTGACAAAGTCTTCAATAGTTGCTTCTTCATGAACTTTGGAGGTGGAAGGCACATGGGTGTTAGCTGGAACCAATGGTGGAATGCTTCCTCCAGATGTGGGTGATGCAACACCAGGAATTCGAGCCATTGGTGGCAACCCAAAATTGAAAGGGTTGAGGGGATATGTTTAAGGCAGGTATGACCAAGGCATTTGCTGATTGGAAATCAGAGTTGTGATAGTTTGTTGAGAAGCAGTCAGTAATAGTTTTTTGGCCGTGAAAGCAAATAAAAGGGATATTGGAGGATTCATACTTGTAATTTCTTTTGGGTTTTCCTGCTAAAGAAGAAACTTAAATGAATAAAAATTATAAACAAAAAAAAACAAAAAACAAAAATTCAGACTTACAATAGCTTTGGCCCATAGAGCAGCTTTATCCATTGATATCTTATAAAATTCTTTTGGATTCTCTGGATTAACAAAAACTGGAACTTCTGGAGAATTCTCTTCTTCAAAGTCATAATGTTCAGGAAATTGCATAGACCAACTGTCAATGGGAAAAATTGAATTGCCTAATATATTTTGATATTACAACGTTTCTTCCCCCTAATAAGAGATTGTTAGTTAAGAAAAGAATAGAGAAAAAAAACTTATGAGAATATAGAATATGGCTTGAAGAAGCCAGGGAAAGTAGATAGAACAAAGATTTGTGGTGCTGTGGAATAATGAAGAAATAAATAATAATAATACCAATCCACAATTAAATTAATTGCAGAAAATAATCTGCATACCCCAATTATCTTCCGCAATTATTTTTTCTAATAATTGGGTTATTAGACACTTTACATGTAAATTTTCACCTCTTATCCGAAATTTTTTTACTCAATTTTTCATAACCACATCTTGGACAACTTTCTGTCATAACCACATATTGACCTACTTTCTGCCATAACCACATCTTGGACTACTCTCTGGATATTCCTTCTACCTTGCTGCACACACACATTCTCATCCCATCCTATCCATTCTATCCTCTCAGAACCCCTCACCATCTCATCTGCTTGTTTCTGCTCCTCTTCATCTCGCTATCTCATCTGGTTGTTTCTGCTACTTTTCATCTTCATTTATATTTTAACATGCCTCGTTGTCCTAGATCTTCTCAAAGGCAGCCATCACCCAGTTGTTCTTTAAATCCCACTACTCCCTCTTTCCCCCGCTCAGCCAAGAAATCTAAGGCCGTTCAATTAAAAAAAGATGGTCATCTCATTCTTATCAACTGGCCAAAAACCAAATCTAACTATGATTCTTGTTTTGGTACTGAGTATGCAACTAAAGTAGGACGGCCCCCATCATCAAAAGTTAATGGCTATCTTCTAATGGCAAATGAATTACAAAATAAGACCAAGGGAAGGATTGATCTTTTGCCTGAACAGATGTCTGAACGCTTCAAGCATTACCGAGCCAAATACAAGAAGGCAAAGGCTCTTTCATCTTCCACTGGGTTTGGGGTTACCGGCATTGATATAAATAAGGGTATCAGATTCATAGACAATAAACTTGATTCTTTATGTCCTTACTTTAAAGAGATGGATGGAATTTTTGGAGAGTGAGCCAATGTTAATCCTGTAAAAATGTTTGATGGAGAAGATCCTATCTCCAAAAATGATATTGAAGCAAATCTTTTCCCATCCTCTTCCTCCACTCAAGCGTCCCCTCATTTGAATGAGACAAATCTAGATAGCTTTTCTGTAGATCCTATTGGTGATTTAACCCAACCAAATATAACTCAGGTCTGTTTCTTTTTTTTTATCTTATCAATTCTATTTTTTATTTACTTATCTTTTTCTTATTTCTTAAAAGGCTGACAAACAAACCCAGGATCCTAAATCAACTGAGTCTGAATGTAGTGACAGTGATGAGGAGGAAAATATGACCTTGAAAAAGAAGCATAGGGCTTCATGTAGTCTAAATTTCCACTCATAAAGAAGAAGAAAAAGTGATACTTCATCACAAACCCCTATTTTGTCTATGGAACAATTTTTAGAGAAACGTGATGCTGGTAAGTGATACCATACCTCTTATTACTTTACTCTACTTTTCTTCTACTTTATATTAATTTTTATTACCACTCTAGAACAAGTAGAAATTGCTAAAGAGACTCTAAGCTTTGAAAAGAAGAAATAGGAGCTCTCTTTAAGGAGGGATGATAGGCTACAAGATTTAGAAGAGAGGAAGTACTAGCTCTCTTTACAGAAGGATGATCGGGCCCAAGATTTGGAGGAGAGGAAGTATGAGCTCTCTTTATGGAAGGATGGTTGGGCCAAGATTTGGAGGAGAAGAAGTTTGAGTTAACTCTAAGTATTGAAAAATCAAAAAAAGAGGAGAAAACACTTGAACATCAAAACCTATTAGAGCAGATGAAATATAAGTTTGATCATGAAAAAATTTCAAAAATAAAGATTTCTTGATAGAATGTGTTAGATCTAATAAATCTCTTGAGGAAATTGAATGTTTAAAGAAATTGTTGGATGACTAGTTTTTTTTATTTCTCTCACACTTCAACTGTTCATATTTATTTGTACATAAAATTTACAATAATTTCCTGTATTTCATTACTCTATCAATCATTACTTGAATTTTTGTCTTTTAATGTTAAATATTCTTTTTTTAAATAAAATTTTCATGTCTCCTTTGAAAATTTGACGATCCCCCACCCCTGGATTTTTTTGAAATAAGGGGTGGGTATCACCAAGATTCTTTCATGTCATGAATCTTGAAAGTCTTATATGAAACTTTGGCTTTACTACCCCCTGCATTTTACTGGTATCCCCAAAATTCTTACATGTCAAGAATTTCACAAGTCTTATAAGAAATTTTGGCAAAACCCCCCATGGATTTTATTGAAGTAAGGGACGGGTATCACCAAAAAAATTTCACCAAAATATTTACAAGTCAAAAAAATTCTATATCTGTTTTAAACAATTGGCAATACTCTCCCCTGCATTTTGTTGAAGCAAGGGGTGGGTATCACCAAAATTTTTCTAAGTCATCAATTTCACAAGTCAGATTTGAAAATTTGGCAATACCCCCCCCCCCTGCATTTTATTGAAGTAAGGGGTGGAAGTCATCTAAATTTAATATAATTACATAAATTATTAAATAAATATCTAATATATATATCAATTTCCCTAGTTTAAAGTAATGAAAATTCCTCAAGCCAAAATGCAGATCAAATCTAGAAACAAAAGTTTGGGACTTTCCACAGGTATAGGCTAGAGGAATGCCATTAAACAAATAAATGTTATCATGATTACCTGTTATACAACCAAAGGTCATTGGCCCATTACTTTAGTTGAGGAAATTGATATATAAAAAATATTTATTAAAAATTTATGAAAAAATATATAATTTTTGAAGACAACTCTAATCCCCATACTTTTTGGATCTAGATAAAGTTTTTTTAAATCAATTAACTTTACCTTCTTTCTTTACCTTGTTGATTCAAAGAATCAACTTATGACTGATTTGAAATGAGCAACCAAAATGTGTGAAATCTTGACAGGATTCCAAACCAGGAGGAGCTTTGGTTGTTTGATGATTATCCTGAGAAGAATTCCAAATAGTTTCGATGATACCATTTCCCAAACCAAAATCAATGATGCACTGGTGGTCTGGAAAATATATACCATGTCCTTTAATTTTAGCTGGAGATGGTATTGGTTGTCCAGTTATTGGATTGATATATGAGAATATACCAAAAGTAAGAAAATTGGTGTCATTCCTATTGATATGAATCCTATTGTGGAATCCAGAATGAGTGATAATAAAATTAGAAAATAAAAGATATTCATGGCTGATATCTTCCCATTCAGAGTCATAACAATTTAGTATTCCAACTTTGGTTGCAAGTTCATGATTTTTTTCAAATGCTTTATTACAGAGCTTTTTGAGTCAAAGAGCAAGAAAAGAGTTAAAGGAAGGTAGAGTGCCAATAAGCAAAAATCTTCATCTTTTTGAGCTTTAGCGATATTCTTGAGAAACAAATATATGCCTATATAGTTTAAATTCCTAGATAATAATCAGATAAGAGTTTCAGAATCCTTATCTCTAAATATGCAATATAAAAATGTGAAATAAGATAAGTGAAATTTGGAAAAATGGCTCAACTTCAAAGGTCAAAATCTCAGCAACCACTGAACATAATTCAAACCTGTTTGTGGTAAATGAGTGATAGGCTTTAGTAGAATCTTCAGTTAAAGGACATGTGATTTAATTAAACCTAACCCTAATTTGTTACATAAAAAAATGGAATAAAAATTTAAATTGGGAAAAAAAAGGCTCAACTTTAATGGTCAATATCTCAGCAACCACTGAATAAAATTCAAATCTGATTGTAGGAAATGAAAGGTAGCCTTCAGGAAAATCTTCAGTAAAAAACATTAGATTTGAATAAACCTAAACCTAATTCTCAGTCTGACTTTCAAAATTTTACAAAAACTTGAAAAGTGGTAATGAAGATGAGATCAAAAGGAGTTTAATAAGTTCACTGTTATCCAGATAAGAGTCATACATATATTTAAGTATGAAGTTTTTATAAAAGGAATGAGATATCATATAGGCATGAAAAAAAGGAGATGAAACTTACCTTGATTGAAAAGTTGGAAAAACAGAGTGAGAATAATTGATGTTGGAATTGTGGGGAAATTGAATATGGAGTAAGTGAAATGCATAAAGAATGTGCAATGTATGTGTTTCAATGAAATGGAGCCAAAAAAGTGAAATAGGGGAAAGGGGGGATAATGACCATGCCAAGGAGGGATGAAGAGTAGGGTGATGGAGCTAAAAAAGAAAGTAAAGAGGGAGAGAAAAAAAAGGTTAATTTTACCATTGAAATCAAAAATAACCACTTACAAAAAAAATTTAGATAAGAAAAATAAAATAAACAGAAAAAAACAAAAAAAATATATAATTAGTAATCAAAAAATCAAAAAAAAGATTAAAATGACTTATCTGGAGAGATGAGATGACAAAATAAATGAAACCAAATTGTTTGAGGGATGTTGGAGGAGAATAGGAAAAGGATATGAGGGATGAATGAAAAAAAGAAACAGTGAAAAATTATGCAATTTTAGAAAATATGCAATGTCATGTTGAGCTGGTGAAAGAAAACCATTGAGCCATCCAAAATAGAGATATTCACCATAAATTCCAAAAAAAATGAATATGCAACAAACAAAAATACCAAGCCAAGTGAATAAAGTATACAAAGTGGAAATTTGGAGAGTATGAAAACAAAAAATTAAAAGGGTTGTGTGCCAAAATGGTGGAGGGTGATTGGCATAATGACAGAGCGTATGCCAGTTGAATGAATGTTTTGTGATTCAAGGGATGGGAGAGCAGGCACTGGTTCAGGATCCTCTTCTTCATAAAGATCATTCCACTCATCCTTTATATCAGCTGGGATATTGTGGAGTATAACGCAAGTCATGATCCAATGATTCACACTTTTGATCTCCAATTTTTTTTGAAATTGGATTCGGAGCTCTCAAAGACTAGAAAATTTTCCCTTTAAAGTACCTATAGCATGTTCAATCTGTACTCTTGATTGGGCAAGGTGATAATTAAATTTAGTTTTGGGGTCATTTTCTAAGGTTGCACCACGGAAAGCAGGTATAATGTACTTCCCACTTGCATATGCTGAGTCTGCAAGGAGGTACTGAGATTCGTCAAAGTATGAGTCTGGGGTTTGAGAAATCCTCATTCTTTGGAAGATGGAAGAGTCATGATATGATCCAGGGAAGCCACTGTGAAAAGCAATAAATTTTTTATTGACATCACATATAAGTTGAACGGCAATAGAGTATCTAGAAGGAAGATAAATAGTTAGTTCATGAATGATGAGAAATTGGAGAAGATTTTGAACAAACCTTTTTTTGCAATCAAAATAATGGTTCCCATCATGAGCAGGCTTTTGACTCAAAGGTATAGTTGTGCCATCAACAAAAACTACACAGCCAGGGAAACCTTTGGCTTGCATTACTTGAGAGGATTCAAGTCGCTGTTGTGGAGTTGGCCAAGCAAGTGTTTGAGACTTGAGGGAAAGGATAGCAATCATACAGCACTTGGTGTATGATATCACTGTACCATATCCTATGTTAAATAGATTATCCAAACTTCTTACAGCAGCACCATTTCCATTTGAGCCAAAGCGACATAGTGCAACAGCAAGTTGAATGGTAGGATTATGCTGTTTGTTATTGGAATTGGTATGAGAGATAGGATATTCAGAGATGAGTTGATAAAGTTTGAAGAAAGAATTGGGTAAAGTTCTAAATAGCTGAGTGAAGTTTAGTTGGGGAATGTTGAGAATTGTTAGGATTTGGTTTGAGAGGTGGAGAGGAGAAGAGCTATGGGTGCTATGCATCGTAAAGAGGCGGAAGAGTGGATATTGCATAAGGGGGTTATATGGGGGCAAGCGCTGTGGAGCGCTCCTCATCGGACAACTTATTTAGTAATCCAATTACTCTCTTGTCTCACTGCTTAGTTAGCATAGTCAGTCCTGTCTACCCCTCACTGTTGGTAACCCCAACATAGTCAGTCTAGTTAGTCTCACTGTTGTAACTCAACATAGTCAGTCCCGTTTAAGGCTAGCATCAGCGCTAGTGGTAGTCTACCTTCTTAGGTCTTAACATTTTGTCCAATCTTAATTGGCGCACTACCGAAGAAAAATGGACCCGCAGGTCAACCCGATGCATCGCGCCTCACAGCAATGCAAGAGCAGATGGCACGCCTGCAAGAACAGAACGCTAGGCTCATGGAATGCTTAGCAAATGCCGAGCCCTCATATTGTGGCCCCACCAAAGCAGAGCTGGATGCTGCCGAAGCCGAAGCCAGAGCACAGGCGCCACCCCTCACACCAGCGCCACTCGTCACAGGTCCAAAGATTGCAGTCCCAGAAATCTTTGATGGAAAACAAGGCCCCCGGGCAGACCAGTACGTGTTGCAGTTAAACCTCTATGTCCTGCTCAATGGACATCAGTTCCCAGACAAGCGAGCGAAAATTGGGTTTGCAATATCATACCTCACAGACAAGGCAGCACGCTGGGCAAGGCTGTACACCAAGAAGCTCCTCAAGAACTCTCAGGCAGAGACAACCTTCCATCAATTCATGGCGGCTTTTGAATTAGCCTTTGGGGACCCAGATGTGGCCACAACCTCGGAGAATGCGCTCAATCAGTTGTGACAAAGAAACTCGGTTGCCGAGTATGTGTTGGAATTTTGGGGCCACACCAGCTATGTCACAACCTGGGGAGAAGGGGCGCTCATGTTTCACTTCAGGAATGGACTCTCGGCGAAGATAAGAAATGCCCTAATCAGCCACCCTGGCCCAACCTCCCTTCAAGCACTCATGGAACTGGCCATCCAAGTCAACAATGAGTTCACACATCAACGAACAGATGGCTGGAGTAGCGCTCATCCATGGCGCAGCTATGCCTCATCAAGCGGGGCCGGCACTAGGGACCCTAACGCCATGGATATCGATGCAACAAATGCACGTGGCGCTAGTGGGAGGAAAAGGTTGTCGGATGACAAGTATCAGAGGCGCATGAGCAAATGTCTGTGTCTCAGGTGTGGGAGTAGTGGTCATCTGGCAAGGGAGTTCAGGGGGAAGGTGAGGATTAGTGAAGTGGAGGATAGCACAGGAAAGGCGCAGGTAAAAGACAGCGCTTGGGAGTGAAGGTTGTGCCCTCCTGGAGTGGAGTAGAGGGAAAGGATAAGAGAAATTTAGTAGAAGAATTATCAGCATGTAAGCCAATTGAAGTGAATGATAATTGTATTATACTAAACTTGCTTTTAATGACCCTTGATGCCACAACAAATGTATGAACCCTACTGGACTGTGGGGCTACAGACTGTTTTATTTCTAACAAGTTTTTACAGAGGAATAAAATGAAAAAAGAGAAATTAGACCAACCTAGGTGCCTAATTATGTTTGATGGGTTGCCAGGTGGGGGAGGAGAAGTAAAAGAAAAGGTTTTTTGCAGGTTTTGGTGTGATGGAAAAGAGTCGCAGTGCAGGGCATATGCGACAAACCTGAAGGGCCAGTATGACATGGTACTGGGGATGACATGGCTGGACCGCTACAACCCACAAATCGATTGGAAGGAGAGGAGACATGGGCACTAAAGTATTGGCCCCCTGGCCCCTTCAGGGGTCAGGGGCCCATTCCAGTGAGTCTTCTGATGTTCTTTTATCATCAGTTGACTTGCCGCCAGAACTGATGCTTCCTCTTGATTCTAAGCAGCAGGCTGGGGATAGGTCGCCGACAGGGAGCACCAAGGAGGGGAGAAAGCGCAGCAAGAGAGGGAGAAGGCGCAACAAGGATGGGGAAAGGCGGATGAGGGAAAGGTGGATGGTGCAGAGAAATCATTTTCCCCCTGGCCCCTTCGGGGGTCAGGGGCCCTTCCCGGCGAGTCTCCTGGTGTTTCTTTATCATCAGTAGACTTGCCGCAAGAACTGACACTTTCTCTTGATGCTAAGTTCCAGGACTGGGAGGGGGCGCAGGAGGAGGAGGAAGAGGAGGAACTGGAATGCAATGCAACAGCTTGGAACATATCCTCCAAGATTTCAGCCAAGTTCCAAACCTCAAAGCCAACAAGAAGCCTCAGAGAAATGGTCCCTGAAGCTTATTGGGAATTCTTACCACTGTTCAAAGATGGGGGAGTCAAGACCCTGCCACCTCATCAACCATATGACTTTGCCATTGATCTGATGCCAGGCGCAACACCTCAATTTAGCCGCATAATCCCTTTGTCAACCTTGGAATCGAAAGCTCTAAAAGAGATGATTGATGAAAATCTGAAGAATGGTTTCATCAGAGAATCAAAATCCCCCTGGGCTGCCCCTGTGATCTTTGCAGGAAAAAAGGATGGGTCATTAAGACCTTTTATGGATTTCAGGAGGTTAAATGCGCTGACGGTAAAAAACAGATACCCCCTTCCTCTGACTAGTGAGCTAATTTATAGTCTTCAAGGCGCGGAGATCTTCACATCCTTAGATCTTAGGGCAGGCTACCATAACATACGGGTGAAGGAAGGCGATGAACACAAACTGGCATTCTGCACTAAATTTGGTCATTTTGAATGGTTGGAAATGCCATTTGGTCCATGTAATGCGCCTGCCATGTTCCAACATTTCACCAATAGCATCTTTAGAGATAGAATAGGTATAGATGTAGCAGTGCATCTAGATGACATCTTGATTTACTCCAGATAAATGGAGGAACACCAGGTACGTGTGAGGGACTGTTTGCAGCGTTTAAAGGAGGCCCAAGTGTGGTTGAAACCAGAGAAATGTGTCTTCTCTGTGAGTGAAATCCCCTATCTAGGCATGATTATCTCAAAGAATAAGGTGCAAATGGACCAGGAGAAATTAAAGGCAGTAACGGAATGGCCAAAACCAACTTCAGTAAAGGAACTCCAGTCATTTTTAGGTTTTGCAAATTTTTACTGCCGCTTTATTGAAAAATACTCCCACGTCTGTCGGCCATCGCATGACCTAACAAAGAAGGAAGCCAAGTTTATCTGGACAGAAAGCCAACATGATGCGTTCACCTACCTGAAAAGAAAATTTGTAACAGCCCCTATTCTTGCAATCCCTGACTTATTGAAGCCATTTGTTCTTGAATGTGACTGTTCAGATTTTGCACTTGGTACAGTTCCATCCCAATATGATGATGAAAATGTCCTCCACCCAGTAGCATATTTGTCACGTACACTACTAGGGGCCAAATTGAACTATGAGATTTACGATAAGGAGTTATTGGCACTAGTAGAGGCGGTACGCACCTGGCACCATTACTTGGAAGGAGGGCCTCACAGGCTCCAAGTCATCATCTACACAAATCATAAAAATTTGTAAACCTTCCTGACCACAAAAAAGTTGACTCGCCAACAAGCGCACTGGGCAGAACTGCTGAGTAGCATTGATTTTGTTGTTACATTCAGACCAGGGAAGAAAAGTGGAAAACCTGATGCGCTATCGCGACATTCTGATTTGCGCCCAGCACCGGACCAGCTTCATATGGTTGGCGCAACTCTATTGAAGGGGGACCTTGAAGAGGGGTAATCCTAGATGAGGTGGAATTAGGGGATGAGGAGTTGATGGAATGGGTAAGGAGGGGACAGGAAAAGGACGAGGGAGTACAGGAGTTAGTGAAGGCACTCTTATCAAAAGAGGTATTTGTAAGGAAAGGACTGGAGGAGTATCATCTAGAAGGGGAAGCGCTATATTGGAATGGAAGGATAGTGGTGCCAAATGATGAAGAACTCAAAAGGCAGGTAGTCAAATCAAGACATGATTCCCCAATGGCAGGGCACCCAGGACCGCTGAAGACAGTGGAACTGGTTAATCGCAATTTTTACTGGAAGTCCATGAAGGCGTATATTCAGCGCTATGTAGCAGCATGTGACTCTTGTCAGAGAAACAAGGTTAGTCCAACAACGACACCACTGACCCTGCTAAACATTTCCAAACAGCCATGGAAAGAGCTCTCCTATGATCTTATAGTGGAGTTACCCAAGTCACAAGGAAAGAATGCTATCCTCACAGTAGTTGACCGCTGCACCAAGATGGCGCACTTTGTCCCCACCACCACCAAGGTTACATCAGAGGGTATTGCAGATTTAATGGTGGCGCATGTGTGGAAATTGCATGGATTGCCTGATAGTATAGTATCAGATAGGGGAAGTACCTTTAACTCTAAGTTGTTGAAAGCGATGTATGAACAACTGAATATTAAGCCCATCTTATCAACAGCATGACACCCACAAACTGATGGGCAGTCTGAGATAGTAAACAAGGCAATCGAACAATACCTGCGCCACTTCATTAACTATCAGCAGGATGATTGGGTACAGCTATTACCACTTGCAGAATTCTCGTACAACAATAGGACACATGCTGCAACAGGCATGTCACCATTCTATGCCAATTATGGGTACCACCCAACATTCTCAATTGGTACCCCATCCATATTACAAGTCCCGGAAGCTGAAGAGCGGATCAAGAAGATACTGAGTATACGTCAAGAACTAGAGGCAGCGCTTAGGTTATCTCAGCAAGCAATGAAGCATCATCATGATCATGGAAAGACCCAACACCGCATGCTACAGGTAGGTGACAAGGTTTGGCTCAGCTCACGTTTTCTTTCCACATTACGTCCCAGCGCTAAACTAGATCACAAGAAAGTGGGTCCATTCAAAGTCAAGCGCAAAGTATCTGACTCGGCTTACGAACTGGAGCTACCAATCTCAATGAGGCAAGTACACCCAGTTTTCAATATTTCATTACTTACAGAGCACAGAGAAGATACGATCCCAGGGCGCCCAGAAGAACAACCAGTGCCAATCCAGATGGGAAATGAGGAAGAGTTTGAGGTGGAAAAAGTTGTTGCAAAGAGGGTGTATAGGGGAAAGGTTCAGTATTTAGTGCATTGGAAGGGTTATGGGGTTGGAGATAGGTCTTGGGAGCCGGTGGAAAATTTGATGAATGCTAAGGGAAAGTTGAAGGAGTTTGAGAAGGAGCGCAAGGGGCAGGAGGAGTAAAAGAGGGGGTAATGTTAGGATTTGGTTTGAGAGGTGGAGAGAAGGAGCGCTATGGGCGCTATGCATCGTAAAGAGGCGGAAGAGTGGATATTGCATAAGGGGGTTATATGGGGGCAAGCGCTGTGGAGCGCTCCTCATCGGACAACTTATTTAGTAATCCAATTACTCTCTTGTCTCACTGCTTAGTTAGCATAGTCAGTCCCGTCTACCCCTCACTGTTGGTAACCCCAACATAGTCAGTTTAGTTAGTCTCACTGTTGTAACTCAACATAGTCAGTCCCGTTTAAGGCTAGCATCAGCGCTAGTGATAGTCCGCCTTCTTAGGTCTTAACAAGAATCAAGCGGAGATCATATCGGGGATCATGATAAAGATTTGGCACCCTGAAAATGAGGTAACACTTTTTGGAAAGAAAACACAAATAGGCTAAGGCATCTCCCAAATCAGAGTCAGATTTATAGTAGAGAGCTAAAACTAAAGTGATGGCATTAATAGTGGAGTGAAGTAGCCATCTAGTAGAGAAATGCTTCATTCTTGTCAGTAGTATAGGTGTTGGTAAAAGGTTTAGGTGATGAGTGGGAAGTGGGAATTTGCTGCCAAATGTGCAGTTGGGGTGTGTAGATAGAAAAAAAACTTAAGTGTTTGCCACCAAAATTAAGTAGCATTGAGTGAGGAGAGACTTAAGGATGGCATCAGAAATTATATGTCATGTGACTTTCTTAAAAATCCATCATGAATGTGATGAGTTTGGGATCAGGAATTAGGAACGGAAATTGGGGTATAAGAGGCAGGATAATGCATTATCATGGATTCCTTATCCACTAGCGCCGGGGCTAGTGGATAAGAATCTTCTGCAATTAATAATGTCTGATCCCTAATTGCGGATCCCTGATCATTGATACCCCCTAATAATAATAATAATAATAATAATAATAATAATAATAATAGGGGGTATCAAAGTTAGAAATTTCTAATTATTTTAAATGTATTTGGCAATGCAAAAAGAAAGCCACAAACTTGACATCAATTCTCAGTAAAAAGCTGTTTTTGGGGCACAACATGGCATATTTTAAAAAATAATCATGGTTAATTTGGGGGAAAAAAGAGGTATTTTGAAATGGAAGATTTCTAACTTTGATACCCCCTAATAATAATAATTAAGAAAAAGGGTGAGAAAAAGAAGAAGGAAAGAATGAAGTAAGAGGTGAAAAAAAAGGGAGATGAAAGAGAAATAAGCGAAATAATGAAGATGAAAGGAGGTGAGTAGGCGAGGAATAGGAGGTTTCGGAAGAGGCGAGCATCGTGGATTGAGGCCGTAAGCAAGAGGATTTTCATCAGCTAAACTCGGTTATGGTGGGGAAACATTTTGTTTTCTGCAACAAAAAACAGCAAGCATTTGTGCGGTAGCTGTATTTTTAGAGAGAGAAAGAGGGGGGGGGGGAATAGATTATTGATTGAGATTTCACTCAATCGAGGGGATAGATGATTAAAAAATGAATCATTTTTTTGTGTTGGTTTTTTGTGACATCATGTTACTATCACGATTTTTTTTTATTTTTTTTTATTTTATTTTTTTGTGTGTGTGTGTGTGTGTGTGTTCTTGAGAACGGGATCAACTTGAGTTTACAAGTTGCAAAGGGGCCAACATCGTACAGCTATATTAGAAATGGTTTGTGCAAAGTCTGGATTTATCAAAAAAAATTCAGACTTAGTTTGTGTCAGTAGCTGTCACCTGCTGCACATCCTCACTATTGACTGAGCATCTACTCAAGAGACACGTCAGCACCAGCCAGGCTCCCTGCCCCATCATTTCCCGCTTGTTCCCATCCCACCATTTCCTGCCCGCTCGTTCTCCGCCGTTTCCTCCTCGCTCCTATTTCCAGATATCCTGCTCGTTTCATCACCATTCCATGATTTCCTCTTTCTGTTCAACTATTCGGCATATCTTAAATAAATGCCACCCATTTTTAATTTGACTTTTTTTTCATTTTAATGTGTTTTTTGATTTTTTAAAACTAACAAAATTCTAATTTGCATCCTTTTTTCCTTATTCAAAAGTGCAGAATATCATGCTTCATGCTTAACTCTTTCTCCTAATCTACCAGAGGATAGGAATCATTATTTTTGCTTATGAAAATAATCTTAACATTTATAAAATATATATATATGTATATATATATATTTGCTACACTTTTTTTAATTGTAATTTATTGGTGAAACTAGACATGATTAGCAAATGTAGAAAAATTGAGAAACAAATCTATTTAAAAAATATAAATTTGAAACAAATTCAGACATTTCTATCAAACTTCACTAAACAATGAGGAATAATCAGCAGAAAAACCAAAGTAAGAAATAAATCATGAGTGAAAGAATTCCAGATAAAGATAGGAGACCCAAAACAACATTTAAAAAAACATGATAAATGATCTCATTTTCACAGCTCTTCTCACAAATCAATCAAGGCAAATCACATGAAACTTTTATTAACTCTTATGGAAGATGCCTACTAAAAATGCTTCATATTTAATCACATATCTCGAGAGATTTTTCTTTCAAGCACTATGAATCATTTTTACCGTGCCTCAAAATACATTGTATAAATTTGTCCAACAAGTGTTTTCTATTTGTAAGAAAATACAGTGTGTTTAAGATAATATACATTTGTTATAACTATCTCTTAATCCAATTGAGGTGGAGCCGGATATTATTTTATTTTATTTGTTGTACATATATCTGCTGATGCAATTCTTGACTAGGTAAAATTTTGGGCGGGTTAATATTTTTCCAGTAAGGAGTAAAATTCCAAAAAAAGGTGGATAAAAACATTAAAATTCAAAAAATTCAAATTAAAAATGGGTGGCATTTATTTAAGATATGCCGAATAGTTGAACAGAAAGAGGAAATCATGGAATGGTGATGAAACGAGCAGGATATCTGGAAATAGGAGCGAGGAGGAAACGGCGGAGAACGAGCGGGCAGGAAATGGTGGGATGGGAACAAGCGGGAAATGATGGGGCAGGGAGCCTGGCTGGTGCTGACGTGTCTCTTGAGTAGATGCTCAGTCAATAGTGAGGATGTGCAGCAGGTGACAGCTACTGACACAAACTAAGTCTGAATTTTTTTTGATAAATCCAGACTTTGCACAAACCATTTCTGATATAGCTGTAATACTATTGATTTACGCAAAATCTCAGACCGAATAATGGGATGACTAACCTGATATTTAAACTCAAGGTAGTCTATATGCTCTATTGGTCAAAACCACTGCGACCGACTTAGCCCTTGCATTTTTATGTGAGTTTAAGGTTTTGAATACATCACATAAGCAGGGGAGAAGAAGAGTAGGTGAAAACATGATGAATTCTTGAAACATTTTTTTTTTTGCATGAACAAATTCGAGTGGCAATTTCTAAACATTCGATGACCTTCTCGCCGGCTATAGCTGTGATACATATGTATATAATATGGTGACAATAGGTATAAAGACTCTTTCGATCCTTATTATATGGGATGAGATTATAGGGCAGGTGTTATAGAGAGGGTAGAACGGAGAGAGGCTGTGAAGTGAAGTGAAATGAAAGAAAGCAAGGGTGATTTGCTAAAAGTAGGTCGGTCGGGAAGTTAAAGGAAGGAGAAATGCGAGATATTGAAGGGTATAACATTTTAAATGAAGAAAGTGAAAAACACGGACAAGGAAGAAGAATAGATGAAGAAGCAAGTGAAGAGATGGAAAGAGAGTGGGATGGATATTCAAACATTCCGAAGAAACAAACCCCCAGATAGTATGCGTATGTGGCAGGTGAAAAATAAGTTACGTGAATGTTTATTATGACATTATAATACTCTATTGAACGTGGGGGAAAAGATTAAATTGCAAAATAACGGTGGGTTGTTCTATTTGGGACTGCATCAACCGAGGGCGACCAGCTAGGCCGAGGGTATGTGAGTGTCCGATTTCCATGCACCCCAAGCACACAACACTGCGCACAAGAAAAAGGAGAAAGGGAGATTTTCTCTTTGTACAACTGCAAGTTTTGCCCGTAACTGTGAGATGAAAATGGATTTGTTGGAGTTCGTGTTACTATGCAACTTTTACATAATCCCTGCTAGTATGTACAAACCCTAATAAAATACTAAAACACTTACTCTAGCCATTATCTGTCTGTTCTGGTTAGTTCGATATATGTAGAGAATGATGCCTTGCAGAACCAGGGAAAGGTCTCCGATGTATTCGGAGGCTACACTATATACTGATGAGAGACTAGCTAAGTACATAGTATGGTAACACCATAACATCCCCCCCACTTAGTTAGACGAACATCACCCTACACTAATAATAAAAGATTGTAACGAGTGACAATGAAAGGGAATAGTAAACTAATTTAAAAAGAGTGTGTTAAAAATGTTAAAAGACAATACACTAAGAAGCTAAATTATTCCAGTTTGTAGTTTAAAAGTATTTAATGAAAATAAAGAAAAATTATAAGAAAAATTTGTACATCCCCCCCATCAAGACATCAACAAATCACCAAGTATTGGAGTAGAAATTGAAGGAAAATAAGAAACTTGATGGAGTAGGTGAGGTGAGAGTGAACTGAGATTTGAGATATTCGGTATGAAAATTGAGGATTGAGCAAGAAGGGAATTGTGAGCGGTGTGCGAAATGGTAGATTTCCAGACTTGCTTCTGATTGATTGGTGACTTTAGAGAAATGAGATAATGGGGTTTTGGGAATGCTGCCTGTTGAGGCCAGCATGTGGCGAAGGTACAAGATTTAGAGAAAGGGGTGGTTAACGAGGTGGGTTTTGAGAATAGTTTGTGGCAAAAAGTTTTGCTTGTATCGTCGCAAATCACGATGAGGGAAGATGCCTCACACACCATAGCGGAGCGGATACCTTTCTTAGGCAGGATGATAAGATGGCGCCCATACACCAAATTTAGAGAGGAAAATGCCATTTTTTGGCTGAGGCGAGAACAGCGCCCATACACTGTTTTGAGAGTAGAATTGAGAATATGGCGCCCATACACCATGAGGAGGAGGGAAATTGCAGTATCGTTGCAATGAACGGGGTTCTACGAAGGGTTCTCCACGAGCGAGACGGCCCATAACCTGTAGAGAATGATGCCTTGCAGAACCAGGGAAAGGTCTCCGATGTATTCGGAGGCTACACTATATACTGATGAGAGACTAGCTAAGTACATAGTATGGTAACACCATAACAATATATAGACCAACATTCCTTCATTAAAGTGCTTTTGTTGTTGTTGTTGTTGTTGTTGTTGTCATTGGCCCATCCACTGATCGCCTTTTTCTCCCAACTTCCTTTATTCTTTCATTTGGCCCTATTTTTTTTCTTCCATCTCTAATAATTAGCTTCCTTGGGTCCTGTTCCTTAATTTTCTTATAGTCATCTTTCTTCTGTTCTTAATACTCACTATATTTACTTTCCATCGGTTCTTACTTGACCCTTATCATCATGAATCGATTTAAACCAAGAAAACCAGCCCCCAAACTAAAAACCGACCTTCACCGTAAATTAGAACACTCGCTACAGGAAAAAACAGATTGCTCTCCCACTTTATCTTTACCTGATGATCAAAGCTTTAGAACTTCACTCATCTTGGTCAGTGTGCCATGTCCTGGCTAATTCATGCCCCCATCCCATCTCTCCTTCTGGTTGTCCCGCCCTTCTTTGTTTTCACACTTTCTTCATCTTCTTCATTTCATATGATTACTCCTTTTCTGTTCAGATCGCATTGTTTTTTTGATTTGATTTCTCATAAGCTGCGTGAATCAAATATATCCTGACACGCACGTTCAAAATTGAATTACTTGTGGTAAAATGTCTCATAAATAGCTTGCTAAGGACTCACATTCTCAGTCCATGGTTTTATCCGAAATTGCCTCCCTTTCTTTCTTCATCATTGTATAGATAGATTTTCTTTTTCTTTCTTTCTTTCTTTTGGTCTCCTCAGATGTTTCTCCTTTTGAACACACACACTGACGTCCCTGTATTTCTCATCTGCACTTGTTAGCCTGCTTTAACTCGGCGATTTACGTTGCTGCGCAATCCAGAGGGACATCTGGTTTCCCGTGGTAGATTTCAAGCGCACTTGGAGTAGGTGTCTATTTCCCCCGCGTGATGAAATCACACATTAATGCTCAAACCTATTTATCATGCTCAGACGGCAAAAAGAGGGCGGGAAAATTACAGCAGAGGATGAAGAGATTCTACTCGAGCAGTATGAGCGTCAACGGGAATGTGAGGGACCAAGATGCGGGCCATCTAGCTCAGATCTGTCCCTGGAATTGTCTCCCTCAGCCAGCAAGCCTGCTGCTGAAACCAAGAACAGCGGCTCAGGCTCAGGGGACGTGCCCACGAATAGCAACGGATGCAGTAACACACTCTTTTCTGGCGGATCTTCTGCAAGAGATGTTGCTTATCTTTACAAAGTTCAGAAGGCTGTCATGTCTTCTGGTACTGGTCACTCGGCCCATCCTGCTGATGCTGCTCAGCCACTACGCAGTCGGCAAGTTTTGGCCCATCCCACTGAGCCTGCTATTTCTGAATGTGCATCTGAAGACAGTTCATCTCCACGTGAACTTGGCTTCCCTCCAGCCTCAAGTCACGCTTCTCTCAACAACCTCCCATATTCTCACCACCCCTCTACCTCTTTTCTCATGAGCTCTCAAGAGTCTGCAGTAACCACTCGTCAGTTGAAGCGGCTGTCACGTGCTCTGGATCGCATGCTGGATGACTCCCAAAACATTGATCTCAACTTGAGAGTGGCCTCAGAATCTGACTTTTCAGATTGCGCAAGACCTATCCAGACTCTCACCGACTCCGATCCTATCTCCCTTCATACAGCCCAGTCAACCTCTTCCATGGATCATACCCCAATCACGGGCGACTCTATTGTTTCCTCTCACTCTGATGTTGTTCATGCTGCATTCTCTAATTCTTTGGACCGCAGTCCATCTTCTGATTCTTTTCAGTTGTCTAATTTCTTAATCTCCACTGAGGATCATCGATTAGTACACATGCCTTCTAGATCATCTTTTTGTGACTCTCTCAACTCTCTGTCTAGCGGGGAAATAGATCGTTTTTATAATGACGTCAATCGATCCTTGACTACGGCTCCTATTGGTGACAATGTTAAAACACTAGCCGACTCTTCTCCTCCTGAGAAAGTTGTGTTGTCGGCTTTGAAAATGTCTTATCAAGATCTTGCTTTTGTTCAATCGGTTTTAATTAATTCGGCTGAAGTACGGTCTGAAGACGATTTGGATTTGACACAGACCAATCGTTCATTGACCAGCAATTCTAATTACAGTGCAATGCCATCATCCGGAATCCTACTGCGCAACACATCTACATCCACTTCCTCAAGCTTTACTGGGGATGCAGCATCTGGCCGTCAACCTTCCCGCGCTCGATTCACACTCGATCAGCACCCTGGACGTAATCTTTCTCGTCGTGCTATATCAGAACGTAGTTTAACGTCCGGTACTGGCTCATGTGATCCAATGCAGTCTGGCGGAAATGCCGAGCGATATCATTCTCAAACACTCTCTGATGATAGCTTTTCGCCAGGGTTGTCTTTATGTACTAATGAAATCAGCCCCAACGTCCAATCGTTTCCTCCCACTCCCCCATCCCAGTCACTGTCTTTATTTCCTCACATTTCTTTAGAGACTGGTAAAAGTAAGCGTACCTCTTAATGAAGAGTTGTTTTTCATCTAATGATTTCTTTTTTTGAAAATAGATGATCGTGGCATGACGAGACCTTCGGGCTTTGATAAGCAGGATATTGTGGAAGTTGAGGAAGAGTCCGAAACTCAAGATACTCTGATGGCTAATCATTGGGGTTTGAAAAAAGGTGTATCGTCCCCAGTCAAGCATGATTCACTGAACATTAAGCCTGCATCTTTGAGCTTACATGATGAGTACAATCCTCAACCCCGTCTCCGCCCTCCGCTTTCTCGTCAACTTAGACCACCTCCCGACTCAATTCTCTTTAGAGATGTTGAGGCCCAAGCGCTAGCTGCCAATGCTGCTTTACAAAAAATAATGTCCCAACCATCTCGGCCCAACTCTCCTGCTGTGAGCAAGAAAAAAAAGACCATCCTCCGTTCCCAAATAGGGGCTCCAACTTTAGTCTCTGCGTCAGCCCAGCTACCCGTCTTTGAACTTGACCCTAAACAGTCTGCAGAACAATCAAATAAATCACATCAGCAAGCTTGCTTGCCTAGCTCAGAGACCGTTTCTCCCAAAACTCAGCGGAGTGAATCAGGAAGTTTTCGGTTGAGGTTGAGGAAGAAGCGACCTAATGATCAAGGCAAACATTCATCTAAAACTGATACAGTCAAGTCATGTGACGATTCCATATATGATAACACGCAAAGCATTGTAACGTCTAATGAGCAATCAGTTTCATTGGCTTGCGGTGATGTATCCATTACTTCCAATCGATCTTCATCGATTTTATCACACTCTATGACGTCTATCAAGCCGCCACCTGAAGTTAGGTCTGATGTGGTCAATCAAAACCTTCGCCCACCTTCTTCATACACTCTTGTAGCCGGGGGACCAAGTGTCCCTAATGTTCCGCATGGAAACAAACCTTTCAAGTCTCTACGCAGATTTATGTCCCGTAGCTCTAAACATGCTACTCAAATCACACCTGATTTGATTGGTCCGCCCATCCTTTCAAGCGGGTTGCCATCAGATCCTGTTTCGGAAAGAATTAAGTATGAGGAAGTTGCTCCCTTGAATATTGTCAAAGGCAATAATAAAGAAGGACTTCATTCCTCAGTTTCAGGTCATGACGGTACTTCACTACAAGTCGTCAATCGGCCTACCTCAGCCGATTCTGTGCTCAAATTATTTGACGACTTGGGATTATCAGTCAACGGTCGTTTGAATCCAGGCAACCTACCACCCTTACGACGCTCAGTCTCGATGCCAGGAGATCGGAGGTCGTTTAATTCAGTTGGTTCGCAAACGCAATCTCTGAATGGTAAGAGTGTCTCTCATGGCACCAAGGAGCCAACAAGCAAACCAGGTCGAAAAGTGCCCCACAACCTTTCGCATAGTTTTCTGCCTGAATCTTCAACACAAGGTACTAATCCCGATTTCGAAAATCATGAAAGATCGCCATCATCACACTCAGTTGTACAATCAACAGCTAAAGATTCCCGAGGCAACAATTACCCCCTCTCCGAAACTTGTTCTTCTGCATGTCCAAATGAGCCTTCACTTGCATCAGATTCACACGTTATCAAGAAGGCACCTATTAATGTGATATCAACTCAGGACCAATCAGCAGTTGTGGTTGACAGAAGTTCATATATTTTGTTATCATCCTCTTCTCAACCAAGTTCTTTGAATCATTCCACAGGATTGCCTGAAAGTAGAGTGCCTGACATTTCCCTCTCCAGATTAACCCCTCAAGGTGAAATCCGCGAAGGACATGATGGAGCAGAGGAGGTTTCAATCGCAAGTCATAATGAAAACGATGGTAGTGATTATGCAGCTTCGATTTTAGATTTTTATGCTCACGAGGAATCTCCGGAAGTATCAACTGCAACACCTCTAAGTCGATCAGTCAATGGACGCGATGATGTCATGCTAGCAGTCAATCAATTACATCGATCAACGCGATATTCCAACGTGCAAGATTTTGATGATGATTCCAATGTTGATGATGTGTGGAAAAAAATTTTACAAGGCCATAGGACGGGTTTGTCACGTAGCTCGGGCTTAGTACTGTAATTGTGTATCTTTGCTTCAGTCTATTTCAAACCCGTCGCTGCCCAAAACTTTGAGCATAATCATTTTCAACTATTTCGTGTTTATTATTCCAATTGTTTTTTTTTTTTTTTCTTTCTTTTTTTTCTTTTTAGCTTATGACGATATTGTCTATAAACTCTGCCAACGTGTCTTAGCTTTTCAATATATCCTGATGCCACATATTTTCAATTATGTTATCCCATTGCTATATGTTCCTTGTATCTTAGATATGACGCTCCAATATTTCAACAATAAAATGTTTAGGTAGAAAAAAAATTGTTTGATCTATATATATTATATATCTATCCTTCTATCTATATGCACTCATTTTTCATCAACAAAATAACCTATTTTACTCATCGAGTTTTGTAGTATGAGTGATATGAAAAAACTGTTCAGTGTTTATTGGGTGGCAAATGATGGTTGATTTGACATTATCTAAGTCGTCCTAAATATATATCTTAGGAGGGAAAACACCCATTGCGATTGAGTATCGCAATTTAGAGTGATTGAAGTATTATTACGAGCGGGTAGATGAAAGATAACATAAACTTGAAGTTTAAGGTTTTCGTTTAAGACTTTTATAAGAGACATCAAAAGTGATTAGGTGTATAATATACATATAAATATAATTGAAGTCTGAGATACGGAAAGGGTTAGAGGATCCTCGATCGATTAATGAGTGATGAGGTTAGAGAGAAATGAGTTCCAAGTAGCTTTACAAGTTTGAGTGAAAGAACGAGAGTGATGATTGGATTTATTGTGGTTATGATTGGAATGATGGTAATTGGAATGTAAGTGAGAATGAGAAGTGATTTGAGTAGAGGAGGATAATAAATCTTGGGATAAATTAGTTGAAGATGTGTGGATGTAAGAGTGGAGAATTGTTGCTGGGAGTGCTATGGTGAGCTAATTTTTTTTTTTTTTTTTTTTTTTTTTTTTTTTTTTTTTTTTTTTTTTGGAAGGAGATGATGGGGTTGAATTTTAGTGATAGTGATAGTGATAGTGATAGTGATAGTGATAGTGATAGTGATAGTGATAGTGATAGTGATAGTGATAGTGATAGTGATAGTGATAGTGATAGTGATAGTGATAGTGATAGTGATAGTGATAGTGATAGTGATAGTGATAGTGATAGTGATAGTGATAGTGATAGTGATAGTGATAGTGATAGTGATAGTGATAGTGATAGTGATAGTGATAGTGATAGTGATAGTGATAGTGTTAGTTATAGTGTTAGTGTTAGTTTATGGATGGGAGATGGGATACACTCACCGAGCCCCGTGCAAAGGAAGTGAGAAAGGAAGACATCGGGAAGTTGGAGCGCAGGAAGTGGAAAGAGTGGATGTTTGAGAGTGGAGGAGGAAAAGCCACGATGAGATTCGATGGAAGTATAAATACTTTATGATTCGAGTATTATACACTTACAAATAAAATACACTAACGTAAGATAATATAATATAACATACTAAAATAATTCAACATGTCAGATCAGATAACACAACTAGCACTGCTTTTTTCATTTAGACTGCACTCTTCAACTCAACAAAACACTTCATCTTTCTGTCTAAACGGAATGGTCGCTCCTCTTGTTGCTCGTTGGTTGGTTCATGTCATCACTCCGGTAAGTCTTCTCTTTTTGGTCTTGGTTTGTAGTACCTTTTTTATTGTTACTTTGATTAATATTGTTATTACTATATTACTATTACCAATATTGATACTATTAACATTATTATTATTATTAATATTATTATTAATATAATTATTAATATTATATTATTATTATTAATATAATTATTACTGTTATTATTATTATTATTATTATTATTATTATTATTATTATTATTATTATTATTATTATTATTATTATTATTATTATTATTATTATTATTATTATTATTATTATTGTTATTATTATTATTATTATTATTATTATTATTATTATTATTATTATTATTATTATTATTATTATTATTATTATTATTATTATTATTATTATTATTATTATTATTATTATTATTATTATTATTATTATTATTACTATTATATCATGCTGATTACTTCTTGTCTTTCTTCTCCAACAGTATTCTCATCCTCAATCCCTTCTGCCCATCGTCCATGCTGTCCTCGACGCTTTTCCTACTCTTTCCCCCAAAACTGATTCCTTTAGTAATTTTCTTCATCCTCTTTTTCTTTTCATCATCGCTAACATCGATCTTTACTTCTTTCCACCTTTCAAAACGTTTGATCTGAATTTGTTTCGTTTTATCTGAAGCCTTCGATGACGGTAGAACTGCCCTCTTGCTTTGTATTTCCGGTACATTGCCTCTCTCTTATCGAGGTTCTCGTTACAATATCCCAATTGCAATCTGGCTCCCTCATCAGTTTCCAATGGTCCCTCCAATCGTCTATCTCACTCCAACAAGCCATATGATCATCAGTAAAACTGATCATGTAGACCCAAGTGGAAAGTGTTCTTCTCCTTATCTCTCCCAATGGGCTGCGAAACCTGAGGTCTCTCTCTTTCTCCCTTTTTCATTATTTCTTTTCTTTTTTTGAGGGAGGAGTCTGATTCGATTTACAAATCATATCCTTTTCCTTTTGTTCTTTTCCTCATCTTAACATTCGTTTGGGTTGATGTTTTGAAGACTTGTTCCTTGGTTCACTTGCTTGAAGATTTACAAGAGATCTTTGCTCTTGCTCCTCCTCTCTACGCAAAACCTGCTCTCCCTCCTGCTCCTTCAACTTCCACTTCAACTTCGGCTTCACCCTCTCCTTCAGCTTCCACTTCCACTTCTAATTCTACTTCTACTTCAACTCCTCCTCCTCGTCCTCCTCTACCTGCTCAGTTATCCTCATCTCGGTCACTTCCTCCTCCTCTTCCTCCTCCTCTTCCTATTAGCAGTCATCCTACATCTTCCGGAGTCTCAGAACCAGCTTCTTCGTCCTTTTTGGCTCAAAAAAAGCTTCCCCCTCATTATCCCGGTTTAAGCCTACCTGTTCATTCATCATACTCACATCCATTGCAACATTCCTTATCATTTGATAATCAATCTAGATCATCTTCCATTCCACCTCCTGTTCAAAGACCTGCTTCCGCTGTGATCCCTAATTTACTTGATGATGTTTCAGATCAAACTACAGTTACTGCACTAGACCGTCTTTCGTTATCTTCTTCTTCTTATAGTAATCCTGCGCCTCCAAGACCGCCTAATCCCTCAATACTCGCTTTACGTCATGCTGTTTATACTAAATTAACTGATTCATTGAATCATTTGATTACTGCCACCCGTGCAGAACATGATCAATTGATAGTGTTACAACATGATTTACTTAAAGGTGAACCAGCTATTTTGGATGAAATTAATCGTCTGGAAGCTGTTAAATCAGTTTGCACGACTGTGGGAGGTCGCTATCGTGAGTTATGTGACGCTGTAGAAAAAAGATTGGAAGAGATGGATAAAAAACCTCAAGTACCGGTGGATGAACTAGTATGCTCTACTACTGTGGTGTATAATCAGTTGAGTTGATGTTTCTATCTCTTGAATTCGAAATTATCTTATCATTTTTATTTATTTATTTTTTGAATGTTTTAATGTTTTTAAAGATTGTTGGAATTAGTGGCTGAAGATTGTGCGATCGAAGATACTATTTATCATTTAGCTAGAGGTCTCAATAACCCTGATATTCCCAGCGTAGATCTTGATCGGTTCTTAAAAGTAGGTTCTTTACTATCATTATGATTTATTTATTTTGAATCATGGAAAAATGGTTTGATTGTTACTTAATGGTTTATCACTTGAATTGATGGGACAGAGAGTTAGAGCTTTAGGTCGTGAACAGTTTATGAAGCGATGTATGATTAATCGGATCACGTTAGAATTGGCACTTGTTGGACATGGTCATCATGATAATCGAAAGCCTATAGCTGGAGATTGAGGCTGTATGGTGGATGATGATTTTATTTTTTATTATATTTTTTAATATATTTATGTTTATGTATAAATATATACATAGATATGTGATTTAATATATTAAAGTAAAAACAAATTATGATGCTGATTTATTTTTAGAGGTGAAGGAGTAATAGTACTAGTGGAAGAAAAAGAAAAGAGAAAGAAGAACTATCTTGTCAACATTGGTAGGGAAGCGGGAGGAGGTTAGGAGAAAAAGTTTGAGAGGAGGTTATTTATTTTCTAATTTTTATTTTATTTACCCTTTTTATTTTTCATTTTGTATAAAATATATGTATATGATAGTATATATTAGATGTTAGATCTGAGGAGAGAAAGAAAAAGAAAAGAACAGTGAGAAGGGAGAAGACAGTTGTTAGTTGATAAGTTCTATATGATTAACAAGTCATAAATCATTTCATGGTTATAGTTGTTAGGTAATTTTAGAAAAAATTATATTATTTTGAGTAATAGGAAACTTTTAGGTGAGGATATGTCATAGGTTTGTGAACAGTTAATGAGGATATATATATAAATATATATATGTTTGTGTGTAAAGTTTTTAGAAACATTCTCATCACTACATTATAATTATTATTCTTATTATCATTTGTTTAATTTTCTGCCCTTCTCTCCTTTCTTTAAACCACCACATCTATCATGGCGATCCTGACAAATCTTACTAACCAATCCTGATGACTACTTTACTAGAGATTCTCTGTGTCGGTCAGTTGTCTAGAAGAGGGAAAGAAAAGGGGCAAAAAAGAAGAGAAACAAATAGGAAAAGATACTAAAGGTAAATAGAAAGATAAAAGTAATACTAGAAATAATTTATTTAAAATGAAGCAATGATGAGTGAGTTGGGAGATGAACAATTTGAGGTTTTATTTAATATTAATATTATTTAAGTAAGAGTTCTGCGCGGCAAACACTATAATTCCTATCAGACTTAAGGCAACCTTTAATTTGTTATTGAGAATTTTTAATTAGCTTGTAGTACTAATAAAAATAATAATAAACGTGATAAAATTATCTTTAAAATTGTTGAGTGTATAGTAAGTGATGATGCTACAGGGGATTATCCAAGGCCCTTTTATAGGCAATGGGTCCTCTGAAGCGCCACTATGTTTGTAAATACAATAGTTAGAATAGAATAAAACAAATATATCAAAGAGTAAATGAAACATAACAATGTAGAGAAAAACATGAAACAAATAATTAAAACACCAATTAAGAATCCAATTTTCCCACCATTAATTCCCAAATCAGTAAGTAAAAATAGTGAATAACTAAACAAGATTGGAACATAGGAACTATGAGAAAAATAATTCCAAACAGATAGTACAGTCTGATTTAAGGATATTTTAAGTGAAACAAAAAATACTTTGACGCAACAAAACATGTAATTAATCTCAATTTAGTATAAATTAATTAATTGGTTTTTCCTGACACAATTAAGGGTCAAAAGAAGCGTCATTAATTATTGTTTAGTATTATATGAAAGGTGTTATTTAATATATAAATTTAAATAATTAATTTACATATATTATAAGTCAATTTTACACTTATAATTATAATATATGTTTTTCAATTAATTAAATATAAATTTATAATTATTAAGTAACATAAAAATGCGCCATTATTTGTAGAATATATTATATTATGTTCAATTTAAATGTATATAAAAATTTATATAACCAATAAAATTAATATAACACTTGTATATAATAAAATACTTATATAATTTTATTATGCAATAAAATAATAATTTATATTCATTAAATACAATTCTTACCCACTCTTTCAGGTTTTATAAGTTACATATCATTTACTGGACTCCTGGAATAGCCTGGCTGACACTCCCTCACTCTAAAAAAAACAATAAAAAAAAATGCTAAGATTTTTTCTTTTTGTACTTTTTCAACAGAGTAGGCAGATTTGAAATCTCCTTGCCAGGTATCCATGCATCATGTTCAGATGATTTGTTCTTATATCTCAATAAATATTCAGTACCTCTTTCAGAAGTGATAATTCTATCATTGAGAATTTTATCAATTTCTGCTGTTTCTGTGACTTCCTGAGGGTTTTTCTTAGGTCTTCCTCTTCTTTTTGGAAATAAGTCACTGTTTGAAGTATAAGGCTTAAGCAAAGAAATGGGAAAGACAGGATGTTTCCTATCATATGGAGAATACAATACAACTTCTACTGCATTATCACCAACCATTCTTTTAACAACAAATGGTCCTACAAAAGGATATTTTAATTTGTGGTTACCTTGTAAATTGAAATGGACAGTAGAGATAAACACTTCATCACCCTTGTTAAATGTGTATTCTTTATGGGATTTATCCCATCTTTTCTTTTCATATTCAAATGCTTTATCAATACAACTCTGAGCATGTTTTCTGCATAGCTGTTGCATTTGCATAAAAGATTTTACACCAGGGTGTAGTTCCAACTTGGGTAATTTATTATTGAGAATCTGAGCAGGAGTGTTTGGGACATAACCTAACCAAAGCTCAAAAGGCTTTTTCTCAGTGACAGAATGAACAGTGCTATTATATGCAAATTCAAGACCAGGCAAAAGAGTGACCCAATCATGAGTAAATCTGTCATTGTCTTTATATTCTAAACCAAAGGCACAATACCTTCTAATCATATCTTCCAGAGTTTGAATCATTCTTTCAGCTAGACCATCAGTCTGAGGATGGTGAGCTGTAGACAATTTTAACTCACAGCCACAAATATCCATCAAAGAGGTCCAAAACTCAGAAGTGAATTTTGGATCCCTATCAGAGATAATGGCTTTTGGAAAACCAATAATATTAAACATGTAAGACCACCATAAGAAAGCTAATTCTTTGGTGGATACATCTTTGTGGGTTGGAATAAATTTGCACATTTTTGTGAATCCATCTACTATTACCCAACAAGAGTTAAAGCTGTCTTTACCTGCAAAAGGAAGACCAGTGACAAAATCCATATTAATGATTTGCCAGAGAGCACTAGGTGCTTCAATATGTTGTAATAACCCTGCTCTCTTACCTGTTAACCTTTTAGATTTTTGGCAGGAATCACAAGATTCAACATATAATTTTGTGTCTTCAGACATATTAGCCCACCATGCAGTGTTTTTGATTCTAATCAATGTTTTTTCAAGATCAAAATGACCAGCTAATATGTCATCATGACAAAGTTTGAGGATAGTTTCTTTCATTGAAGGAGGAATTACAATTACATTGGTAAGCTTCCTTCTATAATATATATAACCATCTTCAATAGAGAACTTTCCTTTATTTAAAGCATTTTGGTACTTTACAGGAAGAGTTTTTTTTAATGCCTGAATTGAAGCATTCTTAGGATCATTTAAGATAGTAACCAATTTATTTAAATCAGAATCTTTATTATATGAATCCAGTATTAATTGTAATAACTCCTCTTCCATATCAACTATAAATATACCATGGATATGAACAGTATCATCTTCAGGTACATAAGCAGGATTTGAGTCATTATTTGGCAGAGGCAATCTGGAGAGCATATCAACATTAGAGTGAACATTTCCAGATCTATGGATAATTGTCATCCTTCCTCTGTATTATTGAACAGCAAGTTGCCACCTGAACATATGTCTGTTAGGTGTCTTTAGGTTTAAGAGGGACTTTACAGCACTACAGTCAGTTACCAACTCAAATTTTTGGTCATCCAAATAGTAATGAAGTTTCTCAAGAGCCCAAACAACTGCTAAGCACTCCAATTGAGTGGCACCATATTTCAATTCACTATTTCTTAAGGTTCTTGAAATATAACAAATTACAACCTCTGAGGATTTATCATTAATAATTTGCTTTTGGTGAAGGGCAGCACCCAGACCAATAAAGCTAGCATCTGTATAAAGGACAAATGGCTTGTTAAAATCTGGAAGAGCCAATATAGGGGCTGTCATTAAGCAACTTTTTAATGTATCAAAAGCTTTTTGACAGTCATTATTCCAGAGAAAAGCAACATCTTTTCTGGTCAGTTTTGTAAGAGGCAAGGCTATGACCTGATAATTTTTAATATATTGTCTATAATAGCCACACATACCCAAAAAACTTTGGATTTCTCTTACAGAAGTTGGTGCTTTCACATTTTGAATGGCAGCAACTTTATTATGGTCTACACAAATTTGTAAGCCTGACACAACATGGCCAAGGACTTTCAAAGATTGAAAACCAAATTTACACTTTTTTAAAGATAAGGTCATATTGATTTCATCCATTTTTTGGAAAACTCTATTCAAGTGAATCATATGTTCATCAAAAGTTTTAGAAAAAACAATAATATCATCAATATAAACCATGAGCCAACCTTCAATAATTTCTTGATGGAAAGTGTTATCCATGACTTTCTGGAAAACTGAAGGAGCATTTTTAGGGCCAAATGGCATCCTAACATACTTATATATTCCCATATGAGTAGCAATAAGCAAAAATTTTTGAGAATTTTTCTCAACTGGAACTTGATGATAACCTTTATTACCATCCAGACAACTAATAAATTTTGCACCTTGCAAGGTAGCATGTATTGAATTAATTCTGGGTAAAGGATAAATATCATCAACAGTATAAGTATTTAAAGCTCTGTAATCTCCACATAATCTAGCTTTATCTTTTTCATATGAAATCAAGACTGGGGAGATGACACAATATTTGGGGGTGACATCCACTTTCTCAATGATATTCATTTTCAATAATGTTTCAATATTATCTTCAATATCTTTTCTTTTTGATGGAGAAGCAGGATATGGTTTTTTCTTAAGGGAAGGAGGAATATCACTCAAATTACAGGATAAGGTAATTTTCATCTCTTCCTGAACAATTCCCAAGACATGAGAACCATGAGCAAAAGCCATAGGGAAAGAGCTAATAGAGGCAACAATAGAATCCTTTTGTTCACTAGTCAAATGATCACCAAAAGAAGCGGTATTTATTTCATGTAATAAATCATCCATTTCAGTTGTTGTTCTACCTTTACATTGGGTCAGTGAGTTACAAGATTTCAACAAATGCCCAGAAGGTCTAGGAGAAGAAATTTTGAATTTTCTTTTCCCATTCATTCCTAAGGTAAAGCAATTATTTGCTGGGTCCAGTTTCACACCAAACATGGTTAAAATATCATTTCCCATAATAAACCAATTGCTCAAATTATCATTTTTCATGACAACAAACTCACAAATAGCTCTGACAAAACCACCATTATATTTGAAGAATACAGAGGTTTTGTATTTGCCAATAGGAAATAAGGTAGAACCATACCCTCTCCATTTTTCAGAAGTTATAGGCAATAATTTACTCAAATATTCCTTATCCACTGAAGCCAAAGCTTTTTCAGATACTACACTTCCTCCAGCACCAGAATCAAGAACTACATCAACAGTTTTACCATTAATGATAACAGGTGCCTTTAAAGGGGATATAGGAATAGAATTGTTAGTAATATCTTTAATTATTTCAGCATTTTCTACTGAAGATAAATTCAATACACAATCTTCAGATATATTATTTAAATAATGGACATCATGTTCCAACATTAAAACATCTTTAACAGATTCATTGTCATAGGAGATATTACTTTCACAGTCACTGGAAGAATTATTGACATCAAGTTCAACTTCATCAGTGTCTTCATTTTGTTCAACAAGATGAATTTTCTTGTCACAAATATGACCCTTCTGCCACGGTTTGTTACATTTATAACAAGTATATGTTGCATATTTTTTAGGTGCAACTGGGGCAGAGGGTTTACCAGATTTTTCTGGGAGCTTTATAGAAGGTTTATTCTGATCATTATAAGATTTACTAAGGTAATTCTTTGGTTCATATCTATGGTTGAGTAGTACTTCATTACAGATATTAATGAAAGAAGAATTTTCCCTTACATGCTCAGCTCTAGCAACAATCAAATCCCTAAGAGAATTTGGTAATTTATACAAGATTTTATCTCTCCAAATATCATAATCCATCTTTGGATCAATTGCTCTAAGGATTTTAGTTATTTTCATCAGAAAAACAATGGGCTTTTCAACAGAGGAGGATACATATCTAGTATTCTCATACAGTCTCTGCTGAGCTAACCTGAATTTTGAACCACCAAACTGATTCTCAATCAAGGATTTCCAATCATTCCATGTATAATGATTGTTATCTAAAAGAACAGATTCATACCACATCAAGGCTACATTGGAAAATAAAGAAATTAGCTTAGAAACAATTTCCTCATCAGGTAGTTTATAAGATCTCTTTAAATTATCAATTCTTTGGATAAAGTGTTGCCAATCAGAGGAAGAATCACCATCAAAGGTAGGATATTGGTCTAACTTAGGCCAATTTTTCTGACTACTGGGATGGTCCACTTTTTGGTTTGAATTATTCATTATTAATAATTCCTGAAGTTTATCCAGGTGTTCAGAAATTTCATTATTTACAGAAACAGCTGGTGCATGACCATCACAAGATTTTTTGCTAGTAGCAAAAGATTTTACAGACTCATTGTCAGTTTGTTTAATGGTTGAAATATGAGGAAGAAAGGATGAACTTTGCTCAGGTTTTTTCCCTTTATTTTTATGCAGCTTATTTACAGAAATCTCATTTAATTCATTATTGATGGTTAAGTTTGAGAACTTTTCCTGCAGGTCAGACACATAGTTTCTTATTCTTGGAATTTCAGACATCTGGTCATTTACTTTTGCAAGAGATAGAACATTTCTGTCCTCAGAAACTGAGTGTTTGGTACTTAGTGCATGGAAATCATTTTTTAGCTTCTTAAACTCATTTTGCAGAGATTTTATTTCATTCTTGAATGAATAATTTTCCTCAATAAGGGGTTTCAATTCACTCAAGGTCTTATGTAGACTGATATTTCTATCTGAGATAGCTCTATGGTCACTTCTTATTTGTTTTTGTTGACTAAGAACAATATTCAAGGTTTCTATAATTTTTAAATAAGCTGTATCTTGTACAGAAGAACTGTCAAGGGTCACTTCTGGTCTAGAAGCTTTGGTACGGTGTAATATGAAGATTTTACGGATTATTTGACTCTCAACAGTAAGGTACGTATTTCTTAATCAAGTATGATTTCTTTTTACTCAAAGTAAGAGGTAGATTTAAATATTTTATGTAAGTTATAGATTAGAATTACGTTTGTTGTAAGTACTAAAGATATAAAATATAAGAAATAAGTTTTAATTGTTGTAGTTGTAGTAAAATGAGTTGGTAAAATAGAATGATCAAAAGACAACAAAAAGAGCGGCCTTTTATAGGCAAAGGAGAGACAAAGCACGGAAATCAAATTCTAAAAACAGTAGGAAGAGAGAGAGAAAAAGAACATTCCAGAAAGAGTATTTCAAATAATAAAGTTATTCCAAAAAGAAGGCGCCAAAAAGATGTATTTACAGAGTATGTCAGAAATACATCAATATGTTTAATATTTACTATAAATGTCACTCCTAAATAAGAAATTTGATTTTTTTGTATATATTTAATATTATTTGAATATTTAAATCTTATTTTATCTTTGTATTTTATTTTTTAAATATAAAGTTTTATTTTTTCCCAACCTGTCAAATGAGCACGGTGTTAGAGAAAAATATAAGGGACAAAATTATAGTTTTAATTTTACTTATTTATTTAATTAATTAATTTTAATTTTAACATTCTGTAACTAGTTAATTTATAACTAATTTTAATGTAACTAGATGATAATTAAATAAATAATAATCAAAGATGATAAGGTGCGGCTTCATCCAGTAAATAATTAATTATTTCACTGGGTAAGTCTAGTAGCCTGGCTGACACTCCCTCACTCTAAAAAAAATAATAAAAAAAATGCTATTATTTTTTCTTCTTATAATTTTTTAGTAGAGTAGGAAGATTAGATATCTCCTTCCCAGGTATCCAAGAATCATATTCAGATGATTTATTCTTGAATCTCAATAAGTATTCTGTACCTTTCTCAGCAGTGACTATTCTGTCATTTAAAATTTTTTCAATTTCTGCTGTCTCAGTGATTTCATTTGGGGTTTTCTTTGGTCTACCCCTCCTTTTTGGAAATAAATCACTATTGGATGTGTAAGGTTTCAAAAGAGATATTGGAAAAACAGGATGTTTTCTGTCATATGGGGAATACAGAATAACTTCAACTGCATTATCTCCAATCATTCTTCTGACAACAAAAGGACCAACAAATGGATCTTTTAATTTGTTATTACCTTGTAATTTGAAGTGGACTGTAGAAATCAACACTTCATCACCCTTTTTAAAAGTGTACTCTTTATGGGATTTGTCCCATCTTTTCTTCTCATATTCAAATGATTTTTCAATACATTTTTGAGCATGATTTCTACATAGTTGTTGCATTTGAAGAAAAGATTTTACACCAGGATGTATATCCAATATAGGTATTTTGTTATTGAGAATTTGGGAAGGAGTATTAGGAACATATCCAAGCCAGAGCTCAAAAGGCTTTCTTTGAGTAACAGAATGAACAGTGCTATTATAAGCAAATTCTAACCCAGGAAGTAAGGTAACCCAATCATGAGTGAATCTGTCATTATCTTTATACTCAAGGCCAAAGGCACAATATCTTCTTATCATGTCCTCTAAAGTCTGAATCATTCTTTCAGCTAAACCATCAGTCTGAGGGTGATGGGCAGTAGAAAGTTTCAGATCACAACCACAAACATCCATCAGAGACATCCAAAATTCAGAAGTAAATTTAGGGTCTCTGTCAGAGATTATGGCTTTAGGAAAACCAGCAGTATCAAACATATGAGACCACCATAAGAAAGCTAATTCTTTAGTGGAAACATCCTTGTGGGTAGGGATAAATTTACACATTTTTGTGAATCTTTCCACAATAACCCAACAAGAGTTATAACTTTCTTTACCAGCAATAGGTAATCCTGTTACAAAATCCATGTTTATTATTTGCCATGGAGCATCAGGAGGTTCAATATGTTGCATTAATCCTGCTCTTTTACCAGTTGAACATTTTTGATTTTTGGCATGAATCACAGGATTCAACATATAATTTTGTGTCCTCAGACATATTAGCCCACCAAGCAGTGTTCTTAATTCTGATCATTGTTTTGTCAAGATCAAAATGTCCAGCTAATATGTCATCATGACAAATTTTCAAGATGATTTCTTTCATAGAAGGAGGAATAACAATAACATTACTCAACTTTCTTCTATAATATAGATATCCTTCATCAATTGAAAATTTTCCTTTTTCCAACCCTTTTTGGTACTTTGGTGGAAGGGTTTTAATTAATTCTTGTATTGAAGCATTCTTTGGATCATTTAATATGGTGCATAACTTTTTCAAGTCAGTGTCCTTATCATATGATTCCAGAATAAGCTGTAATAGCTCTTCCTCCATATCAACCACATATATCCCATGGATATGGATAATTTCATCCTCAGGATCATAAGCAGGATTTGAGTCATCATTTGGTAAGGGTAACCTTGATAACATATCCACATTTGAGTGACAAATACCAGCTCTGTGAATAATTGTCATTCTCGCTCTGTATTCTTGAACAGCCAGCTGCCATCTAAACATATGTCTATTAGGTGTTTTCAAGTTTAAAAGGGATTTAACTGCACTACAGTCAGTGACAAGTTCAAATTTCTGGTCATCTAGGTAATAATGAAGCTTTTCCAGAGCCCATACTACAGCTAAACACTCTAATTGAGTAGCACCATATTTCAATTCACTATTTCTCAAGGTTCTTGAAATATAACAAATTACTACTTCTGAAACTTTATCATTTATCACTTGTTTTTGATGGAGGGCAGCACCAAGACCAATAAAACTGGCATCAGTGTACAAAACAAATGGTTGATCAAAGTCAGGTAAAGCAAGAATTGGTGCTGACATCAAACAGTGTTTCATAGTGTCAAAGGCTCTTTGTCTTTCACTATTCCAGACAAAAGCAACATCCTTTCTAGTTAATTGGGTAAGGGGTAAAGCTATGACTTGGTAATTTTTAATATACTGTCTATAGTATCCACACATTCCCAAAAAACTTTGGAGCTCTCTCACTGTTGTAGGAGCTTTCACCTGTTGTATGGCTGCCACTTTGTTCTGGTCAACACATATCTGTAAGCCTGAAACAACATGACCAAGAACTTTTAAAGAATGGAAACCAAATTTACATTTCTTCAAAGCAAGTGTCATATTTATTTCATCCATTTTCTGGAATACTTTACACAGGTGTTTAAGATGGTCCTCAAATGTTTTTGAGAATATAATGATATCTTCAATATAAACCATCAGCCAACCTTCAATTATCTCTTGATGGAATGTGTTATCCATTACTTTTTGGAAAATAGAAGGGGCATTTTTAGGGCCAAATGGAATCCTAATATACTTATAAATACCCATATGAGTGGCAATCATCAGAAAGTTCTGAGAATTTTTCTCAACAGGTACCTGGTGATATCCCTTATTACCATCCAAACAGCTGATATATTTAGCACCCTGTAAAGTAGCATGTATAGAGCTGATTCTAGGTAAAGGATAGATATAATCAACAGTATAAGTATTTAGTGCTCTATAATCACCACATAACCTGGCTTTATCTTTCTCATAAGAAATTAGGACAGGTGAGATAACACAATATTTAGGTGTTTCAACTACCTTTTCAATAATATTCATTTTTAAAAGGGTAGAGATATTATCTTCAATATCTTTTCTCTTTGTGGGAGAAGCAGGATAAGGTTTCTTCTTTAAACTAGGTGGTATATCAGTTAATGGGCAAGACAATGAAAGTTTCATTTCCTCTTTAACTAATCCCAGTTCATGTGACCCATGAGCAAAGGCCATAGGAAAAGATTTTATCAAGTTAATGATGGAATCTTTATCCTCACCAGAAAGTTGTTCTCCAAAAGAGGTATTGTCAATTTCAGACATAAGGGCATGTATTTCCTTTGTAGATCTTCCTTTATATTGAACCACAGAATTACATGTGTTCAATTCTGGTTAAAATAATAATTTAGGGGAGGAAATTTTAAATTTTCTCTTCCCATTCAACCCCATTGTGAAACATTGGTTTGAAGGATCCAATTATATGCCATACTTGGTTAAAATATCATTCCCTACAATAAACCAATTGCTCAAGTTATCACTTTTCATGACAACAAAATCACAAATAGCTCTTACAAAACCATGGTTATATTTAAAAAACACTGTGGCTTTGTATTTACCAATGGGGGACAAAACAGAGCCATACCCTCTCCAATTTTCAGAAATGATAGGAAACAGTTTAGATTTATAGTCTTGATCTACTGAGGCAAGTGCTCTTTCAGATACTACACTTCCTCCAGCTCCAGAATCCAGAACAACTTCAATGCTGGTTCCATTAATCAAGACTGGTGCCTTAAGAGGGGCAATAACAATTGAGTTATCCTCAATGTTCTTTATGATCTCAGCATCCTCAACTGTAGATAAATCATTATTATCAATGTCAATAGTATTTAAATAATGAATATCTTCTTCCAGCATCAAGATTTCTTGTTGAGATTCATATGAAATATTGCTGGCACAATCACTTGATGTATCATCCAGTGCCACTGTGTCATCAGCATGCTCCTCTGTTTGTTCCACAAGATTTATCTTCCTGTAACAAACATAGCCTTTCTGCCAAGGCTTGTTGCACTTGAAGCAAGTGTTTGTTGCATACTTCTTTGGTGAAACAGGGGCAGAAGGTTTACCAACCTTTTCCAGAGGTTTTTGTTGGTAAGTGGAGGGTTTCTCCAAAGGGGTCCTAGGAATGAATCTTCTTGCATCATACTTATTGTTTAGAAGTATCTCATTGCAAGTATTAATGAAAGAAGAGGGTTCTTTGGAGAACTCAGTCCTAGCCACAATCAGGTCTCTCAGAGACATTGGTAATTTATAGAGGATCCTGTCCTTCCATAAATCAAACTCCATATTTGGGTCCATTGCCCTTAAGATTTTTACCAGTTTCATTAAAAACTCAATAGGTTTATCAGTAGAAGAGCTATATCTAGTTTCCTCATACTGCCTTTGTTGAGCCATTCTGAACTTGGAGCCACCAAATTGTGCTTTAATTAATTTCTTCCAATCCTCCCATGAGTAGTCATTCCCATCCAGGAGAACAGATTCATACCACATCAGGGCAACATTAGTGAACAAAGAAATTAATTTGGACACAATTTCCTCATCTGGGAGTTTGTAAGAATTTTTTAAATTATCAATTCTGCAAATAAATTGTTGCCAATCAGAGGAAGAATCACCATCAAATGTTGGGTACTGGTCAAGTTTTGGCCAATTCTTTTGATTTGAAGGAGTCTCCTTAGTACTAGCTTGTTTCTGAGTAAGAAGCAGCTGTAATTTCTCTAATTGTGCTGAAATCTCATTGTTTAATCCTTCTGTTGCAGATCCTGGTGCATCATCAGTTTTTGATGGAAACTCAGTGTCATCAACAGGTATTTCTGGATCAATTTTTATTTTAGATGAACTAGCCACAGGTACTGGTTGAGCATCCTGCACTATATGTTCCTTCACAGAATTGTCAGAATATTTTTGGTCATTTAACAATGAGTTCAATGTTTCTTCAATGGTTGTTAGTCTTGTTTTCATTCTTGGAAGACTAGATAAACTTTCATTGATAGTTGCAAAAGATAATTGGTTTTTATGTTGAAAAGATGACAAATGGTCACTCAATCTTTTCAGATTTATCTTATCTATTTCTACCTCCTGGCAACAGGCAGATACAGTATCTTTTAGTTTAGACAAATCATTTTTTATATTTTGCCATAAAGCAATTTTCTTTTCATGGGTTGCTTTGTAATGAGACAATTCATCAGAGACTCTCTGTGCTTCACTTTTTAATGCTTGATAACCCTGATCAGTTAACAAACTATTATATCTCCGAGTCAATTGCATATTGTTCATTATATGATTTTGCTTGGCAATAATATCTCTCAAGTGCTCATCATTAATTCTTGCTACATCTGGAGTGTTTCTCAATAAGGAAACTGAGTAACTTTCCAGACTCTCATAGAACTCAGGGTCAAGAGTTTCATCAATCACAGCCATATCAGGATTAATCATTGAGGTAGCAATTAAAAGTAATGGATTAGATACATGAGATAACTGTCTACTATTCCCAGCTTCTATAGGTCTCAAGGTTTCATCCTGCCTTCCAGATTTACCTGAAGGAACAGAGTCAGCCACAAGAAAAGGCACTTGAGAATCAATAGAGGGACGTACCAGGGTTTGCTGGGTATCACCATATTGGGCTTCCTTCTTCTTTTGCCTCCTTGATAAGGGTGGGGAGGAGTGGGGTTGGCCTGGGTGGGCCTTGATGGACCTACCTGAGGTAATTGATGCTGATTTTGAGCTAAGTAGTCCCACTGTGTGTTGAGCCAGTCCCACTGCCACTTGGACACTTCCACCATCTCTTGGGATTGGGGAGCCAATTGTTGTTGATCCCTGGGAGGAAGAGGTTTCCTTTTCTCTTGGAGAGAAGTATTTATTCTTTTCTCCCTTTCTTCCAAGGCATCTACCCTTACCTTTAGTTTTAAGCTGTCTGTCTTTAACTCCTTTATGTGGGTTGACAGATTCTTTATCTGCTGGGACAACGGCATCTTTTTTATCTTGAAGCCTCTTGGAAGCTCTTCTGGTGGGTTTGTCCTGGGCTTCTGATCCTGAGTATTGTCCACTAGGATTTCTACTTCTTCCATTTCCACATCCTGTTTGGGGCAAGGATTTATTAGTTTGAGAAATTCTTCTTGTTAAAGGAGAACTTACAGAAGTAGGCTCATCATAATCAATTAAGTCTAGTTCTTCTTCACGTGCAGCAAAACCACTTTGATCAGTAATTTTAAGATTCTACTGAAATGAGGGAAAAGAGACAAAAAATTAATTAGTCTTTATTTTTAATTTTTATTTAACAGAAAAAATAAAATAAAAATAATAAAAAAAATCTTTTTAGGATAAAAATCAACTTAAATAAAATTAATAAAAAAAAATTTAAAACCAGGATAATGCAATCAACTGTAGAAATAAATTAGAATTTCTATTAATTTTTATTTTCAGGATTTAAATCAACTAATTTATTACCAGGATTTATTGTCAACTGAAATAATCAAAATATGAATCTTTATTAATAAAATTATTTTAACTGATTACCTAACTACCAGGACTTATTGTCAACTGAAGTAATTTAAATATGAATTATATTACTTAAGAAGATTTATTGGATTACCAGGACTCAAAGTCAACTGAAGTAATAAAATGTTAATTATTTATTAAAAAAATATAATTGTCAGGACAATTTGTCAACTGGAACAATTAATTAATCAGGACAAATGTCAACTGAAAAATTATAATAATTATTTATTTTAATAAAATATATTATTGTCAGGACAGTTTGTCAACTGGAACAATTAAAATTAAAATTAATCAGGACAATTGTCAACTGAAAAATGATAATAATTAATATTAATATATAATTATTTTATTACCTCTGGGACTAAGAACAGTTATTGCTCTATTATTGTCAACCAGGAAAAATAAAAATAAAATATAATAAATTCCAATTACCAGACACCTCCCCCTGCAAAATGAGAAAATTAATGCCACTTACAGAGTGCTGAGTAAAAGGAAATACGTATCAAATGAAGAGTGAAGAGTAACCCACAAATAGTAATCACAATAATTACCACGATATATACGATCTTTAGTCAGTATATGAACTTAAGTTTTGGAGCGCGGTTCGATTCCCGTTCGCAGCAAAAAACTTTTATCACGTGACGTATGACGTTTGTCGTTTTCTCGCCTCCACTCGTCCTTTACAGGTGCTTGTACGCCAATGGTCCCCTCGATTACGCCTCAAGTAATGTTGCGCCGTCAATATTTCGGAAAGGATCCCAATTGTCAAGGGTCACTTTTGGTCTAGAAGCTTTGGTACGGTGTAATATGAAGATTTTGCGGATTATTTGACTCTCAACAGTACGGTACGTATTTCTTAATCAAGTATGATTTCTTTTTACTCAAAGTAAGAGGTAGAATTAAATATTTTATATAAGTTATAGATTAGAATTACGTTTGTTGTAAGTACTAAAGATATAAAATATAAGAAATAAGTTTTAATTGTTGTAGTTGTAGTAAAATGAGTTGGTAAAATAGAATGATCAAAAGACAACAAAAAGAGCGGCCTTTTATAGGCAAAGGAGAGACAAAGCACGGAAATCAAATTCTAAAAACAGTAGGAAGAGAGAGAGAAAAAGAACATTCCAGAAAGAGTATTTCAAATAATAAAGTTATTCCAAAAAGAAGGCGTCAAAAAGATGTATTTACAGAGTATGTCAGAAATACATCAATATGTTTAATATTTACTATAAATGTCACTCCTAAATAAGAAATTTGATTTTTTTGTATATATTTAATATTATTTGAATATTTAAATCTTATTTATCTTTGTATTTTATTTTTTAAATATAAAGTTTTATTTTTTCCCAACCTGTCAAATGAGCACGGTGTTAGAGAAAAATATAAGGGACAAAATTATAGTTTTAATTTTACTTATTTATTTAATTAATTAATTTTAATTTTAACATTCTGTAACTAGTTAATTTATAACTAATTTTAATGTAACTAGATGATAATTAAATAAATAATAATTAAAGATGATAAGGTGCGGCTTCATCCAGTAAATAATTAATTATTTCACTGGGTAAGTCTAGTAGCCTGGCTGACAAGAACTCACTTTACATTGCAAGTGTAAATTATTTAATCTATCATTTTCATGGATTAACACATCTCTCACATGTTTGTCTTTCACAATATTAAAATCAAGGGTATCTTTCAATATTTCCTCAGAAGTTTTTTCAATTAAGGTATAGATTTCAGGGGGAACAGAATCATTTTTAATTGCAAGAGAAGGGTTAATTAAAGATTTAGAATTTAAATGTAAAGGTTCATCAAATGACAATTTGCTAATTACATCAATAGGGCTACTAGTTACAGGAAGCTGTCTTTTAACAGGTTTAACTGTTCTTTCACCATGTTCAATAATATTACCTGCAGAAGAAGATTTATTAGAAAACATACCCAAGTGAGTATCAACCAAATTACTTACCATGGCAGAGGAGGAAACTTCCCCTGGGACTGGGTTTGGGATTGTGTTTGGGCCTTCTTTCTCCTGCCTTGTTGGTAGGGATGAGGAGGTGGATGGAAATTGGGTGTTCTGGATGGGCCAGGCTGATGATGAGGAGGGTGTTGCACATTCTGTTGGTAGTGACTCATTAGATAATCCCATTTCCATTGCTCTACTTCCATAGTATTTGGATTTTGGATGGTTGAGCTGGGTGGCTGTGAAGGTTGAGCCTGAAACTGGGGCTGATTGGGAGGCAACTGAGGAGGGGCCTGGGCCTGAATCTGGTTCCTGAGTTCTTGGAACTGATCCCACAAGGTGTCTACCTTTGCTTTGTACGTCTTATTTTCTGTCTTCAACTCTTTTATATGACTGGATAGGTTGCTGATTTGTTGTGGCAGAGGAAGCTTTTTTATTTTGAAGCCTTTTGGAAGACCTTCTTGAGGCACTAGAGGCTTTACTTCCTTCTGTGGTACTGGGGGAAGGGGGTTTGGTTTGTTTGCATTTCCTGTCATTTCCACATCCTGCAGTATGTGAATTCTTTGTGTTAGCATAAGATTTTTTATGTCCAACTTTAGAAGAACTTACAGTGTCAGCATCATAGTCAATTTCAATTTCATCCACTTGCATGTTATCCATTTTGTCAGCCAAATTGTTGGACATACTAGTGGGAAGATTTTAATTTACTTCTTATTTTTAAAAAAATAATAAAAGTTAGTTAATAATTGCTCCAAATAATAAAAAAAAATTTTATTAATTAAATTATAGAAAAAAAAATTTTCAATATAAAGTAATAATTATAAAAAATTAATTTTTAAAAAAATGGATTGCAAGGTTAAATTGGGAATAAACAATCAAGTTAATTCAACCAATTAATTACCAATATTAAATATGGCAATATATTTGGGACTAAGCACAAAGTACTTTTAAGTCAACCAAAATTAACAATAATTAATAATATAAAAAAAATTAAATTAATAATTCAATTTGTATTAATAAAAAATGTCAATTCTTCTAGGACTAAGAGGATTTAACACTCTATAATGGTCAACTAGGAAAAAAAATTTTTAATAATTGAACACTTACACTCAGTGAATCAGCAATTAAGCCACAATCACTGTTATTGCAGTAAAAATATAGTAATATGAGTGAGAGGTGCAAAGGTGAACTTACTATAGTGATTGAAAAATCACTTCAAAATAATATAAGAATTAATATAGTATAAACCTAAGAAATTGAACCCAAGTTCGAAACAAAGTTGCGGCAAAAGTTTTGTTTTTTGCTAGGTGGTCCGTGCGTTTGTCGTTCGTCTCCAGGCTCGATCGTCGTTGTCGTTTGGAAAGGCCCCCAGTTGTCGGTCAGTTGTCTAGAAGAGGGAAAGAAAAGGGGCAAAAAATAAGAGAAACAAATAGGAAAAGATACTAAAAGTAAATAGAAAGATAAAAGTAATACTAGAAATAATTTATTTAAAATGAAGCAACGACGAGTGAGTTGGGAGATGAACAATTTGAGGTTTTATTTAATATTAATATTATTTAAGTAAGAGTTCTGCGCGGCAAACACTATAATTCCTATCAGACTTAAGGCAACCTTTAATTTGTTATTGAGAATTTTTAATTAGATTGTAGTACTAATAAAAATAATAATAAACGTGATAAAATTATCTTTTAAATTGTTGAGTGTATAGTAAGTGATGATGCTACAGGGGATTATCCAAGGCCCTTTTATAGGCAATGGGTCCTCTGAAGCGCCACTATGTTTGTAAATACAATAGTTAGAATAGAATAAAACAAATATATCAAAGAGTAAATGAAACATAACAATGTAGAGAAAAACATGAAACAAATAATTAAAACACCAATTAAGAATCCAATTTTCCCGCCATTAATTCCCAAATCAGTAAGTAAAAATAGTGAATAACTAAACAAGATTGGAACATAGGAACTATGAGAAAAATAATTCCAAACAGATGGTACAGTCTGATTTAAGGATATTTTAAGTGAAACAAAAAATACTTTGACGCAAAAAAACATGTAATTAATCTCAATTTAGTATAAATTAATTAATTGGTTTTTCCTGACACAATTAAGGGTCAAAAGAAGCGTCATTAATTATTGTTTAGTATTATATGAAAGGTGTTATTTAATATATAAATTTAAATAATTAATTTACATATATTATAAGTCAATTTTACACTTATAATTATAATATATGTTTTTCAATTAATTAAATATAAATTTATAATTATTAAGTAACATAAAAATGCGCCATTATTTGTAGAATATATTATATTATGTTCAATTTAAATGTATATAAAAATTTATATAACCAATAAAATTAATATAACACTTGTATATAATAAAATACTTATATAATTTTATTATGCAATAAAATAATAATTTATATTCATTAAATACAATTCTTACCCACTCTTTCAGGTTTTATAAGTTACATATCATTTAATGGACTCCTGGAATAGCCTGGCTGACACTCTGACTAGGTAACAAGTCATCTAAAACAGTTTTAAAAAATATGTGAAAAAGATTATTCTTAGCTGGAATTGTTTGGGAAGATGTGTATTGTTGAAAGATAACAATGATAAAACATTTGTTTGAATTGGGGTGTGTGGGGGGATGAGGGCAATAGACAATTTTTTTTCTTCATTTATTTATTTGTTTTTTTAATTTTCATTTTCATTTTTGATCACTTTTTATTCAGTCTTTTTCATTTTTTTTATTTTTTATTTTTATCAATTTTTTTTCAATTTTTTTTTAATTTTTTTTTTTTCAATTCTACTTTATTTTTTTTTAAATTTTCTTTAAATTTTTTTTTTTTTCAATTTTTCTTTATTTTTTCAAATTTTCTTTCAATTTTTTTTCAAATTTTTTTTTTTTTTTTTTTTTTTTTCCAATATTTTTTCATTTTTCATTTTTTATTTTTTCAAATTTTCATTCAATTTTTTTTTTTTTTCAACTTTTTTGGTTCAATTTTTCTTTATTTTTTTTTTTCAATTCTTAACAATTTTTTTAACATTTTTAGTTTCATGTTTCTTTATTTTTTTCAATATTTTTTAATTATTTTTTTTTTTCAATTTTTCTTTCTTTCTTTCTTTTTCTTTTTCTTTTTCTTTTTTTTTCAAATTTTCTTTCAAATTATACTTTTTTTTTTTTTTTTTTTTTTTAAATTTTTTTTAATTTTCCATCATTTTTTCAATTTTTAAAAAAATAATTTTTTTTACACATTTTTATTTTCATTTTTGTTTATTTTTTTCTTTTTTCTTTATTTTTATTTTTATTTTTTTACATTTTTATTTATTTTTTTCAATTTTTTTTTTTTTCAATTTAATTTAACATTTTCTTTTCCATTTCTCTTTTTCTTTTTTCAATTTTTTTTTTTTTACTTTTTTTAAAAATTTTTTTTTTACTTTTGATTTTTTTCAAAGTTTTTTTTTTCAATTTTGATTTTTTCAATTTTTTTTTTTAATTTTTCTTTATTTTTTTCTTTTTTTTTTTAATTTTTTTTCAATTTTTTTTATAAATTTAACTTTTTCTTTATTTATTTGATTTTATTTTTTTCAATTTTTCTTTATTTTTTGAAATATTTTTTTCAATTTTTTATTTTATTTTATTTTATTTTTAAATATTTCTTAATTTTTTTTTTTTTTTTTTTTTTCAAATCTTCATTATTTTTTTCAATTTTTTTTCAATTTTTTTTTCACATTTTCATTTTCATTTTTGCTTATTTTTTTTTCAATATTTTAACATTTTTTTTTTGCATTTTTTTTTATTTTTTTTAATTTTTTAAATTTTTATTTTAATTTATTTTAATTTTTTTTTTCTTTAATTGTTCTTCTTTTTTAATTTTTTTATTTCAAATTTTAATTTTTCTTTATTTTTTTGAATTTTTTTTTTCAATTTTTATAAAATTTAATTTTTCTTTATTTTTTTTAATTTTCAATTTTTTTTCAATTCAATTGAACATTTTCTTAATTCATTTTTTATTAAAAAAAAATTTTTTTTTCCAATTTAATTTATCATCTTCCTTTTCATTTTTCTTAACTTTTTTTCAAATTTATTTAAATTAATCTTTTACTTGTTTCAATTTTTTTCAGTTGTTTCAAATTTTTTCAAATTTTATTTAATTCATTTTTCAGATATTTTAATTTTTTTAGTTGTTTTCAGTTTTTTTCCAATTTTTTTGAAATTTTATTTAAATTTTATTTAAAATTTATTTAGTTTTTAATTGTTTTTAAATTTTTTTCTCATTTATTTATTTTTATTCAGTTTTATTTCAATTTTTTTTGAATTTTTTTGAATTTTTTTCTTCATTTTTTTCATTTTTTTCATTTCTCCACTTTCATAATTTTCTTCATTCTCATGATGTTCTTCATTTTATGCCATTTATTCCATTTTTATTCAATTTTATTAAATATTTTAAATTTTTATATTATTTTAAATTATAATTTTTTTCAATTTTCATAAGTTTTTATAACTTTTTAAAAAAATTTTTTGAATTTTTTTTTGTTTTTATATTTTGATATTTTTTTTTTTGATTTTTTTGATTTTTTTTTCTTTTTTTTCTATTTTTTCAATTTAAAAAAAAAATTAAATTTTTTTTTATTTTAATTTTTTAATTTTTTTTTAATTTTGTTCATTTTGTTCATTTTTTTATATTTAATATTTTTTTTTTCAATATTTTTTCACTTTTGTACAATTTTTGTCAGCCAAACTGCTAAACTTACCCAGTAAAATAATTAATTATTTACCGGATTATTTTAATTTTATTAATTATTTGCATTAAATTTACCATAAATTACAATAAAAATTTAAATAAAATTAACTACCTACAAAAAATTCAAATTACTTATTTAAAATTGACATTTACAGTAAATTTTATATACATTAATTTATTTCTGTCATATACAGTAAATACACCTTTCTGACACCTTCTTTTTAGAACAACTTTATTTTTTGAAAATACTCCTTCTTGAATATTCTTTTTCTCTCTCTCTCATACTACTGTTTTAGAATTTTATTGCTGTGCTTTGTCTCTCCTTTGCCTATATAAGGCCTCTCTTTTGGTTGTTTTTTGTCAGGCTGAGGTCAAGTACAAAGATGTGAACTAGCTTGAATGGTCAGTTGTCTAGAAGATTTTAGTGGTCCTATATGAATACTGTAGTACAAATCCAATAAGTAATAAAATATAAGCAAAATTAAAGGTTTCAGAAATATAATTCTCACTATTTTTATATATGGCTTACAATCTTTGTAGTTGGTAGAAAAATAGATTTTATAATTCAGATACTATTCAAAAGTCTTATAAAAGTACTAATTGATATGTATTGTAATTTATTTGGTTATATTGGTAAATTGTAAATGATAAAGAATGTAGAAATACAACCAAAATCCCTCCTCCTTTTATACACAATGGGTTCCCCAATGATTCCCTTGACGTACCACCAAAAACACAGTTAATGATGCCTCCAAACAACTAATATACAAGCCCATCAACATTCCCAGTATCCCATAACATAATTAGAAGAATAACAACCGCCAAAATCCTGTATTAATAAGGAAAATCCATCAAAATTAAAGAATAAGATAAAAAGAGAGTATATGCTTATTAAACAAGGATATAAAAGACTAAAAAGGAAATTTTAAGGTTAATAATAGCTTAAGAATAAGGGAGATTCACTGTAGAAACAATGGGGCTAATCCTGACATTATACTACGTGAAATTCCCATTTAAAAATACCCAATATTGACTGAGAAACCACCCAAAAACCCAAAAAGGAGCGTGAGATGTGGGGTAACTATATTCAGTCCTTGGCAGGTGCTTGCACGAGTAAATCCTTGACTAAATTTAGGCAAATTTAAGCATGGTAGTGAAATAAGGCGCCAAGAGTGAGGTTATTAATGAAATTAGTGCATATAAAGAGGGTGAATGCATTATTAATTAAGCTAGGACACTAAATAAGCGCCTGTCGCCTATTTTAGTGTGTTTCCCCACAGTGGGCGTAGAATGTGGGGTAATTATAGTGTGAAAAAGCTAACTTTGCTAAAAATGAAGCTATTCACACAGGAAAAAAGCAGGCTGTATGTAGCCAGTACACAGAAGCCATTCTGGCATAAAAAACACCAAATTTGAAAAGTGTTGTTTTTATGCATTTAAATAGCCAAATCAATAGTCCTAAATGAGAAAAATTGATCTGTCAAAGCACATTTTTAATATTCTCAAATTTATAGCGCATATAGTCAACTTTTAAGTGAAATAAAGCGCATTTCTTGTTTTTTGCATAAAACAGTGAAAATAACAGCTTTAAGTGTACTCAAAAATTATGTAGCCTTATACTTTATGTTCTTAAGATTACCCTAAAATATTCCCACTTAATATTAAGTACATAAGACTTATAAAAGGTGGATATATGCGTGTATATAAGGTGTTATAATGGCATATTTTGTATATTATCATAATTTTACTAATGTATACTGTTTGTGTACTCTTAATTATTATTCCCATGTATAGTTCATGTGTTTAACATAACTTATAAGCACTTTTTACTCAGTCCTGGGGATATACAGGCTGACATTTTTCATCATTCCTTACTTACCACATTAACAAACAACTTATTCTATTTAATTCTTTATTACTATTTACATTCACATAATTCTCATTTATTAATTATAATAATAATTTATATTCTTACCTCTCTATATTGAGTAAAATAATCAAAAAGATAAGGAAATACATACCCCAAACTTGAGATCCAAAAATCCCCTTGTCACTGCCGTTGGACCATCGTTAAAAACCTTCTAGACTTTAAAGACCCCTTGACAATTTTTTTATTCTTTTTTTTCAATTTTTTAATTTTTTTTAATTTGTTTCATTTTTTTCTCATTTTTTTTCAATTTATTCCATTTTATTCTATTTTCTTTCATTTTTTTCAATTTCTGTCAGGCTGAGGTCAAGTACAGAGACGTGAACTAGCTTGAATGGTCAGTTGTCTAGAAGATTTGAATGGTCCTATATGAATACTGTAATTATCGGCCAGTCGTCTAGAAGAAAGATAAGAAGATGGGAAGATGGAGAGTAGGAAAAGGGAATATAAAGAAAAGGGTTGACAAGAGGTAAAAGTAATAAATTAATGAAATGATTTAGGTATTTTTAAAAGGAAGCAACAACTATTTTTTGAGACTTTACACAACAGTGAGGGTTTATTAATAATAATATATTTATTTAAGTTAGGATTTATCTTCAATGCACAGAAAACACTTATAATTACTATTAGACTTAGAGCAACTGTAGAATATTTATTTACTTTTAAACATGCTAATAAAAATAAAATAAACGTAAAATAATTAAAAATGTATTTTAGTTGAGTGTTTATTAAGTGATAGAGCTACAGGGGGTTTCCCAGGGCCCTTATATAGGCAAGGGGCCCTCTGAAGCCCCACAAGAAATTATGTTCTACAAAAAATAAGATAAGAAATAATTAATAGTTAAAATTAAGTGTACCAAATCTGTAAGGGAAAAATATAAAACAATTAATTAAAAAATAAGTAAGAGCCCAAAAAATCCACCAATTTAACCCCAAACAAAACTTCAAAATAAGTGAGTAATTAAATAAGATTGAAACACTTGAATTATTAACTAATTAAATTTATAAAATGTTTGATAATAGCCCATTTTAAGTGAAACATAAAAATTAAACTATTTTAATATAATAATTAGTGTAATTAATTAATTAAGTCTGGAACATAAGATATTAATTAATATAACCCATTTTATTAGTGTAAAAATTAAATTAGGTTAAAACAATTTATTAAATTAATATTATTACTAAATTTTAGAATACAGCATTTGTAATTAATTAAATAAAATGTTTTAACTAATCTAATACCTTAATGACATAATTATGATTCAAAAAAGCACTCAATATTCAGAATTCATATGATATAAAAGTTTTATTTTAATACTTTAATTTTATTTATTTATTTAAAAATATTATAAGTTAATATTTTGATTTTTTAACTATAATATATTTAATAAATTAATTAATAATTTATAAGTATTAAATACATGAAAAATGCACCAAAAGTTTCTAGAATATAAAGTATTTTATGAGTTTTAATTGTATCTATAATTTATTTAATAATAAATTTAATAGGGGGTATCAATGTTGACCGATCCGCAATTAAATTAATTGCGGAAAATAATCTGCATACTTCAATTATCTTCCGCAATTGTTTTTGCTAATAATTGGGTTATTAGAGACTTTACGTGTCAATGTTCATCTCTTATCCAACATTTTTTTACTCAATTTTTCATAACCACATCTTGGACAACTTTCTGTCATAACCACATCTTGACCTACATTCTGCCATAACCACATCTTGGACTACTCTCTGGATATGCCTTCTAAATTTCTGCACACTCAAATTCTCATCCCATCCTGTCCATTCTATCCGCTCAGAACCCCTCACCATCTCATCTGCTTGTTTCTTCTCCTTTTCATCTTCATTTATATTTTAACATGCCTCGTCATCCTAGATCTTCTCAAAGGCAGCCATCACCCAGTTGTTCTTCAAATCCCACTACTCCCTCTTTCCCCCTCTCAGCCAAGAAATCTAAGACTGTTCAATTAAAAAAAGATGATCATCTCATTCTTATCAACTGGCTGAAAACCAAATCTAACTATGATTCTTGTTTTGGCACTGAGTATGCAACTAAAGTAGGATGGCCCCCAGCATCAAAAGTTAATGGCTATCTTCTAATGGCAAATTAGTTACAGAATAAGACCAAGGGAAGGATTGATCTTTTGCCTAAAGAGATGTTTGAACGCTTCAAGCATTACTGAGCCAAATACAAGAAGGCAAAGGCTCTTTAATCTTCCACTGTTTTTGGGGTTACCGACATTGATATAACTAAGGGTATCAAATCCACAGACAATAAAATTGAATCTTTATGTCCTTACTTTAGAGAGATGGATGAAATTTTTGGAGAGCGAGCCGATGTTGATCCTGTAAACATGTTGTATGGAGAAGATCCTATCTCCAAACATGATGTTTAAGAAAATCTTTTCCCATCCTCTTCCTCCACTCAAGCGTCCCCTCATTTGAATGAGACAAATCTAGATAGATTTTCTGTAGATCCTATTGGTGATTTAACCCAACCAGATCTAACTCAGGTCTATTTCTTTTTTCTTTTATCTTATCAATTCTATTTTTTTCTTTACTTATCTTTTTCTTATTTCTTAAAAGGCTGACAAACAAACCCAAGATCCTAAATCAACTGAGTCTAAAGGTAGTGACAATGATGAGGAGGAAAATATGACCTTGAAAAAGAAGCGTAGGGCTTCAAGTAGTCTAAATTTCCACTCCCAAAGAAGACAAAAAAGTGATACTTCATCACAAACCCATTTTTCGTCTATGGAACAACTTTTGGAGAAACGTGATGCTGGTAAGTGATACCATACCTCTTATTACCTTACTCTGCTTTTCTTCTACTATATATTAATTTTTATTATCACTCTAGAACAAGTGGAAATTGCTAAAGAGACTCTAAGCTTTGAAAAGAAGAAATATGAGCTCTCTTTAAGGAGGGATGATAGGCTACAAGATTTGGAAGAGAGGAAGTACAAGCTCTCTTTACAGAAGGATGATCAGGCCCAAGATTTGGAGGAGAGGAAGTACGAGCTCTCTTTATAGAAGGATGATTGGGCCTGAAATTTAGAGGAGAGGAAGTACAAGCTCTCTTTACAGAAGGATGATCAGGCCCAAGATTTGGAGGAGAAGAAGTTTGAGTTTACTCTAAGTATTGAAAAATCTAAAAAAGAGGAGAAAACACTCAAACATCAAAACCTATTAGAGCAGATGAAATATAAGTTTGATCATCAAGAAAATTCCAAAAAGAAATATTTCTTGATAGAATGTTTTAAAGCTAATAAATCTGTTGAGGAAATTGAACGTTTAAAGAAATTGTTGGATGACTAGTTTGTTTTATTTCTCTCACACTTTGAATGTTCATATTTATTTGTACATAAAATTTACAATAATTTCATGTATTTCATTACCCTATCAATCATTACTTGAATTTTTGTATTTTAATGTTAAATATTCTTTTTTTAAATAAAAATTTCATGTCTCCTTTGAAAATTTGAAGATCCCCCACCCCTGGATTTTTTTGAACTAAGGGGTGGGTATCACCAAAATTCTTTCATGTCATGATATATATGAATCTTGAAAGTATTATATGAAAATTTGGCATTACTACCCCCTGCATTTTACCAGTATCCCCAAATTTCTTACATTTCAAGAATTTCACAAGTCTTAAAAGAAATTTTGGCAATACCCCCCCTGGAGTTTATTGAAGTAAGGGATGGGTATCACCAAATTTTTTTCACCAAAATATTTACAAGTCAAAAATTTTACATGTTACATTTGGAAATTTGGTAATACCCCCCCTACATTTTATTGAAGCAAGGGGTGGGTATCACCTAAATTTTTACAAGTCTTCAATTTTGAATGTCAGATTTGAAAATTTGGCAATACCCCCCTTGAATTTTATTGAAGTAAGGGGTGGAGGTCATCTAAATTTAATATAATTACATAAATTATTAAATAAATATCTAATATATATCAATTTCCCTAGTTTAAAGTAATGAAAATTCCTCAAGCCAAAATGCAGATCAAATCTAGAAACAAAAGTTTGGGACTTTCCACAGGTATAGGCTAGAGGAACCCCATGAAACAAATAAATGTTATCATGATTACCTGTTATACAACCAAAGGTCATTGGATCATCACTTTACTTGAGCAAATTGATATTTAAAAATATTTATTAAAAATTTATGAAAAAATATAAAATTTTTGATGACAACTCTAATCCCCATACTCTTTGGATCTAGATAAAGTTTTTTTAAATTTATTAACTTTACCTTTTTTCTTTACCTTGTTGATTCTTTGAATCAACTTATGACTGATTTGAAATGAGCAACCAAAATGTGTGAAATCTTGACAGGATTCCAAACCAGGAGGAGCTTTGGTTGTTTGATGATTATCCTGAGAAGAATTCCAAATAGCTTTGATGATACCATTTTTCAAACCAAAAACAATGATGCATCAGTGGTCTGGAAAATATAAACCATGTCCTTTGATTTTAACTGAAGATGGTATTGGTTGGCCAGTTATCGGATTAATATATGAGAATATACCAAAAGTAAGAAAATTGGCATCATTCCTATCGATATGAATCCTATTGTGGAATCCAGAATGAGTGATAATAACATTAGAAAATAAAAGATATTTGTGGGTGATATCTTCCCATTTGGAGTCAAACCAATTTGGTATTCCAACTTTGGTTGAAAGTTCATGATATTTTATAAATGCTTTATTACAGAGCTTTTTGAGTCAAAGAGCAAGAAAAGAGTTAAAGGAAGGTAGAGTGTCCCATATGCAAAAATATTCATCTTTTTGAGCTTTAGTGATATTCTTGAGCAATGAATATATGCCTATATAAATGAAATAAGTGAAATAATATTAAGAATGTAAAAAAATTATTAGACATACCAAGAGAATATCTTTTAACAAAACCAGGTCTCCAACCAAATCCAATCATGATACCACCCAAAAAATTTGTATTCCTAATAGGTAACCAGACCAAAGCCATTTGATAAAGAGTTATGATAAGATTGGATAGTTGATTAAAAGATTCATCTTTTACGCCATTGAATGAATGAACTTCCAAAATGAATTGAGCCTTATAAATATTGCTGATATCTGCAACAACTCAATCATCTCCAAATTTGGTTAGATATTTGATATCTTCTGGTAATTTGTTTGGATATTGATTTTTTTTATCTACTTTAGTTTTATGAAAAAAAATGTTTGGGATATGATGAAAAAAACTTTCACAGAGAATTTTTTTTTCAGATACCTCTTCTTCTGATGAGACTGATTATCTTTAATTTTTTTTTGATGATTTAGAAGATGAATTTTTTTTTCATATATCTTTTCTTCTGATGAGACTGATTATCTTTAATTTTTTTTGATGATTTATAAGATGAATTTTTTTTTCAGATATCTTTTATTCTGATGAGACTGATTATCATTAATTTTTTTTGATGATTTAGAAGATGATTGTATTGAATTTGATTTTGAAGAAGATGGTAGAGATGATAAAGATGAATATGATAAAGAGGATAAAGATAAAGATGATAGAGAAGTAAGGGGTGAATCTGAAGAAGAAGACATTTTTTTGATTTGAAAAAAATTTAAATGTCAAAAAAAAATTCAACACATATTTTTACAAAAAAAAACTCACATAATAATATCTTTTAAAATAAAATTTAAAGTAAAATCCTTTTAAAAAAATTTAAAAAAATTTTTAAAACAAAAAAAAATATAATAATTTTCAGTAAAAATTATTTCAAAAAAAAAAAACCAAAAGAAAACCTGAAGTTTGGTTATAAAAAACCTTCACAGAAAATCCTGACAAAATAATTTATAAAAAAATAAGAAATAAAAAATAAAATCAGTAAAAGAAAAATCAAAACAAATAAATTAAAAAAAAATAAATTCAGTAAAATTATTTGGAAGAAAAATTAAAAATTAAAATTTTTGTAATTTACAGGGAGAGTCCTTAACAGAATGTAATAGATTTTTTTTTTCTAAAATTCTGCCAAACAAAAAAAATTACAAAAAAAAAATTTTTAATATGTTTTTTTAGAAAGTAGGTAACCCCTCTTTAACTCCCATAAAAAGTCCCCTTTCCCCCCCTTTATTTCTCTGAAATCCCCTATAAAATCCCTCCCTCCTTGCCTCAAAACCACCCTCAAATCCCCCTGAAACCCCCTCCTTAATTACCTCAAAACCCCCCAAAATACCCCCCTTCACCCCTCTTTAGCCCCTTCAAACGCCCCCCCTTCCACTCCCCTTAAGCCTCCTCTAGCCCCTCCTCCTTCTTAACAAACGATTTCTAACGATTGTTTGTTAAGAAGGAGGGAGGGTAGAGGTGGCTTAAGGGGAGTGGAAGGGGGGGAGGGGACCTAAAAGGGGGGGAAAGGGGGGGGGTTTGAGGCACCTAAAGGGAAGGGGGGGTCATGAGGCACCTAAAGAGAGGGGAAGGGGGGGTCATGAGGCACCTAAATTGGGGGAAAGGGGGGACTTGGGACAGGTAAAGAGGGTGAAATAAGGGGGACTTGAGGAAGGTAAAGAGAGGGGAGAAGGAGTGACCTGAGGCAGGTAAAGAGAGAGGAAAAGGGGTGAAATGAGGCAGCTAAAGAGGGTGAAGGAGAGAGAAAAAAGAAAAAAAGGAGAAAAAAGAGAAAAAAAAATTAGTCTAACCTTGAAAATTAAAAAAAGGACTTACAAAAAAAAAACAAAAAAAAGCAAAATAAAAAAATTCATGATTAGCAAATAAAAAACATGAAAAAAGAAAAAAAAAGACTTACCTGGTGAGATGAGTTGAGAAAATAAAGGTATCCAAAATATTTGAGTGATGTTTGAGGAGAGGATGAAAAGGATATGAGTGATGAATGAAAAACAATCACTGAAAAAATATGCGATTTCATGTTGAGCTGGTGAAAGAAAACCAATGAGCCATCCAAAAAAAAGATATTCACCATGAATTCAAAAAAAAATTGAATATGCAACAAACCAAAATACCAAACCAAGTTAATAAAGTACACAAAGAGAACATTTGGAGAGTACAAAAAAATAATTTAAAAGGGTGGTGAAGAGAAATGTTGGAGAGTAATAGGCATAATGACAGAGCGTATGCTGGTTGAATGAATGTTTTGTGATTCAAGGGAGGGGAGATCCAGTGCTGGTTCAGGATGCTCTTCTTCATAAAGATAATTCCACTCATCCTTTAAATCAGCTAGGATATTGTGGAGTATAATTCAAGTCATGATCCAATGATTTGCAGTTTTGATCTCCAATTTTTTTTGAAATTTGATTCTGAGCTCCCGAAGACTAGAAAATTGTCCCTTTAAAATACCTATAGCATGTTCAATTTGTACTCTTGATTGAGCAAGGTGATAATTAAAGGCAGTTTTGGGGTCACTTTCTAAACTTGCACCACAGAAAGCAGGTATAATGTACTTTCAACTTGCATATGCTGAGTCTGCAAGGAGTTACTGAGATTCATCAAAGTATGAGTCAGGGTTTTGAGAAATTCTCATTCTTTGGAAGATGGAATAGTCATGACATGAGCCAGGGCAGCCACTATGAAAAGCAATAAATATTTTATTGAAATTGCATACAAGTTGAACAGCAATAGAGTATCTAGAAAGAAGATAAAAAGTTAGTTTATGAAGGATGAGAAATTGGAGAAGATTTTGAAGAAACATTTTTTTGTGATCAAAATAATGGTTGCCATCATGAGCAGGCTTTTGACTCAAAGGTATAGTTGTGCTATCAAAAAATCCTACACAGCCAGGGAAGCCTTCAGCTTGCATTACTTGAGAGGATGCAAGTCTCTGTTCTGGAGTTAGCCAAGCAAGTGTTTGAGACTTGAGGTAAAGGATAGCAATCATACAGCGCTTGCTGTATAATATCACAGTAACATATCCTATGTTAAAGAGATTATCCAAACGTCTTACAGCAGCACTGTTTCCATTTGAGCCAAAGCAACATAGTGCAACAGCAAGTTGGATGGCAGGATTATGCTGTTTGTTATGGGAATTGTTATGAAAGATAGGATGATTGGAGATGAGTTGATAAAGTTTGAAGAAAGAATTGGGAGAAGTTTAAATGAGGAATGTTGAGAATGGAGGCCAGATCATATTGGGGATCATGATAAAGATTTGGCCCCCTGGTGATGATGTAACACTTTTTGGAGAGAAAACACATATAAGCTAAAGCATCTTCCAAATCAGAGTCAGATTTATAGTAAAGAACTAAAAGAAAAGTAATAGCATTCATTGTTGAGTGAAGTAGCTTCCTAATAGAGAGGTGTTTTATTGTTTCCAGTGGAAGGGTTATGTGATGAGGGAAGTGGGAATTCACTGCCAAATGTGCAGTTGGGGTGTGTAGATAGAAAAAAAACTTAAGTGTTAACCACCAAAATTAAGTAGCATAGAGTGAGAAAAGACTTAAGGATGGCATCAGCAAGTATGAGTCATGTGACTTTCTTGCAAATCCATCATGGATGAGATGAGTTTGGGATCAGGAATTAGGAATGGAAATTGGGGTATAAGAGGCGGGATAATGCATTATCATGGATTCCTTATCCACTAGCCCCAGGGCTAGTGGATACAAATCTTCTGCAATTAAAAATGTCTGATCCCAGGAAAAAAAATTCCTGATCCCTAATTGCTGATCCCTGAACATTGATACCCCCTAATATAAACCTTATTTTAGTTATATTATAATACAATTGTTATATAATTTTATTATGCAATATAATATAAATTTATATACATGAAATGCATAATTTTTTGCCCTCATTAAGCTCCAATAGACTAACATACAATTTACTAGGCTCCTGGTATAGCCTGGATGACACTCCCTCACTCTAAAAAAACAATAAAAAAATGCTAAGATTTTTTCTTTTTGTACTTCTTTAACAGAGTAGGAAGATTTGAAATCTCTTTGCCAGGTATCCATGCATCATGTTCAGATGATTTGTTCTTATATCTCAATAAATATTCAATACCTCTTTCAGAAGTGATAATTCTATCACTGAGAAATTTATTAATTTCTGAAGTTTCTGTGACTTCCTGAGGGTTTTTCTTAGGTCTTCCCCTTCTTTTGGGAAATAAATCACTGTTGGAAGTATAAGGCTTAAGAAAAGAAATCAGAAAAACAGGATATTTCCTATCATATGGAGAATACAATACAACTTCTACTGCATTATCTCCAACTTTCTTTTAACAAAAAATGGTGCTACAAAAGGATCTTTTAATTTGTTGTTACCTTTTAGATTGAAATGGACAGTAGAAATCAACACTTCATCACCCTTGTTAAATGTGTATTCATTATGGGATTTATCCCATCTTTTCTTTTCATATTCAAATGCTTTATCAATACAGCTTTGAGCATGTTTTCTGCATAGCTGTTGCATTTGCATACAAGATTTTACACCAGGGTGTATTTCCAACTTAGGTAATTTATTATTGAGAATCTGAGCAGGAGTATTTGGGACATAACCTAACCAAAGCTCAAAAGGCTTTTTCTCAGTGACAGAATGAACAGTGCTATTATATGCAAATTCAAGACCGGGAAATAGAGTGACCCAGTCATGAGTAAATCTGTCATTGTCTTTATATTCTAATCCAAAGGCAAAATACTTTCTAATCATATCTTCCAGATTTTGAATCATTCTTTCAGCTAGACCATCAGTCTGAGGATGGTGAGCTGTAGACAACTTTAACTCACTGCCACAAATAACCATCAAAGAGGTCCAAAACTCAGAAGTAAATTTTAGAACTCTATCAGAGATAATGGCTTTTGGAAATCTAATAATATTGAAAATGTAAGTCCACCATAAGAAAGCTAATTCCTTTGTGGATACATCTTTGTGGGTGGGAATAAACTTGCACATTTTTGTGAATCTATCCACTATTACCCAACAGGAGTTATATCAGCCTGTATATCCCCAGGACTGAGTAAAAAGTACTTATAAGTTATGTTAAACACATGAACTATACATGGGAACAATAAATGAGAGTACACAAACAGTATACATAAGTAAAATTATGATAATACACAAAAAATGCCATTATAACACCTTATATACATGCATATATCCACCTTTTATAAGTCTTATATACTTAATATTAAGTTGGAATATGTTAAGGTAGCCTTAAGAACCTTAATTATAAGGCTACATAAATTTTAGGTATACTTAGAGCTGTTATTTTCATTGTTTTATGCAAAAAACAAGAAATGCACTTTATTTCACTTAAAAGTTGATTATATGTGCTATAAATTAAAGAATATTAAAAATGCGCTTTGACAGTTTAATTTGTCTCATTTAGGACTATTGATTTTGCTACTTAAATACATAAAAATAACACTTTTCAAATTTGGTGTTTTTTATGCCAGAAATGGCTTCTGTGTACTGGCCACATACTGCCTGCATTTTTCCTGTGTGAATAGCTTTATTTTTAGAAAATTTAGCTTTTTCACACTATAATTACCCCACATTCTACGCCCACTGTAGGAAAACACACCAAAATAGGTGACAGGCGCTTATTTAGTGTCCTAGCTTAATTAATAATGCATTGACCCTCTTTATATGCACTAATTTCATTAATAACCTCACTCTTGGTGCCTTATTTCACTACCACGCTTAAATTCGCCTAAAATTAGTCAAGGATTTACCCGTGCAAGCACCTGCCAAAGACTGAATGTAGTTACCCCACATCTCACGCCCTTTTTTGGATTTCTAGATGGTTTTTCTGTCAATTTTGGTCATTTTTGAATGGGAATTTCACGTAGTATAATGTCAGGATTAGCCCCATAATTTCTAAAATAAATCCCCCTGATTTTTAAGCTCTTATTAACCTTAATTCTCCCTCTTTAGTCTTTTATATTGATGTATAATATGCATATACTGTCTTTTTTACTTAGTCTTTAATCTTGATGGATTTTCCCTATTATTTCAAGATTTTGGCGGTGGTTACTCTTCTAATTATGTTATGGTTCACTAGGGATGTTGATGGAAATTTCTATTAGTTGGATGGAGGCGTTATTAACTGTGTATTGGACTGGTGAATAAAGGGACTCATTTGGGAACTCAATGTGTATAAAAGGATGAGGTTTTGGGTCTTGTTTTCTACATTCATTATCATTACAATTTAAACATATAACCAATACAATTACAATACATATCAATAGTACTTATAAAGTCTTTTAATAGTATCTGAATTTATTAAATCTATTTTTCTACCAACTATAAAGATTGTAAGCCATATATAATTAGCGAGATTAGAATTACTGAGACCCTTATATTGAGTTATAGTTTTCTTATTTGATTTGCACTACAGTATTCATATAGGACCATTAAAATCTTCTAGACAACTGACCATTCAAGTTATTTCACGTCTTTGTACTTGACCTCAGCCTGACAATTGGGGACCTTTCTTCAAGAATTCTGTTGGTTATCTTCCAGTAAGTAAAAAATTCCAAAAAGAGGCTACAAGTAAAAAAAAATCCCTATGGAAATATTTGGATAATTACAACAGGTTGGGGTCACTTATATAGTGATTTCAGAAAAAGAAGCCCTGTTATATAATAAAATTGTGGTATTGAATCAATAATTTTACCACTAACTTAACATATAATTGTTATTAGTGGGTCTGTCAATAGACCAATTAAATTTGTGATCTTTTCAGATAAAACTTTTTACCACTAATTTAACATAAAATTTTTCTTAGTGGGAGTCTGTCAATAGACCAATTAAATTTGTGATATTTGCAGATGATAACCAATTAAACTGATTAATTGTTTTCTATTAACAGGACTCTTAATCCCTTTTTATTGGCTTGTAAGGTTCATTTAATATTTAGAAAGAATCTTACTGACAAATTTTCATTTTTAAATATAAAAACACAGCTACATATTGTAGACCAGTTAAATCAAGTGACCACATAGAAGCATATTTGACTTTTGGCACTTATAAATTCACTTCATACCTATAAGTAAGCAATATAATTGTCTTCAGGTATTGATAAATACTGATAAAACTCCTTCATTGAAGTTTTCATATCTAAATTTCAATTTTTTAACATAAATTCCATGTACAATATGTGTGACAACAATGACATTGTAAGTAATAAGTCAAAACCTTATAACTAAAGACCTAGAGGTGAAAGACCCATTTCAGGACATTCAAATGGAGGGACAGGAATCTCCCATCATAAACAAAACCTCACCAATGTCCTTGGAGGAAAGGGAAAGACCCTTAAAACAAGTATCAATAAAGAAAACCAAAAACACATTACAAGAGTAAATTCACTCCCTCTCCACCCTACTGAACACCCTCACCATAAGAGTCAACAACATTGTAGACCAGATAAACAATCTGGAGAAAAGGGCAGCACAGGGTTTCATAGAAGTCAACCAGGCTCTAGTGGATATAAAGGCTCAACCACAAACAGTGGCACCAAAAAATTCCATAGCAACACCTCCAGTCCAGGAGGAGGACCAAAAAATTACAGTCAGCAAATGGAAGTGGGATTGGTACGCCCAAAATTACAACAACCCTCCTCAACAGCAGGGATCCAGAAGTCACCCTTACAAGGGAAAGGCAAGGAGAGGCAGGGGAAGTGGGATAAGACCTTGGTAAGTCATTCATCTTCTCATGATCAATTATATCATCCTAACAATGAATTACTTATAGGTAATGAGATTGATAAGGAATTGTTAGATATGATTGATGAGGATCTAAAGAATTATTCATTTGATAATAATATGTTAAACTTGTCTTTAAATGAGAAAAATGTAAATAGTTTTATTGATGACCAGATAATGCTATTAGTATAAAACTGGAACCAAATGAATTAAATCTTGAACCTGATGATGAGTCTTCTGAAATAGACATGGAAAAAATTGAATATTTTTTAAAAGAAAATCCAATGGAATCAAAGATAATAAGTAAATTATTATTAAGAATTGAAAAATTGGAAGAGTTCTCTAAAGAGTCAAACAATAATACAGAAAGTGTATTATTAACACTCACACAATCATTGAGTACAACAGCAAATAGGTTGAAAATTCTTGAGAATTCAAAGAATGAATTAACCAATGAAAATAAAAGATTGAACTCTGAGATTAGAAATTTAGAAAGTAAATTAGAACACTCTCAGAATATTATGGCTACCATAGAGGGATGTGTAAAATTGTCTTTTTCAAATGTAAATGATACCTTGACTCATGTACCTGTAATAAAAGATAGGTTACAAAGAGTAGAAATTGAAGTAGCAAACATTTTGAAAAATACTGAGAAAGTAAAAGATAATACCTCTTATGTGAAAAGAGTACCAGTTTTCATGAAACACTCAGATGATAAACAAATTATTGAACATGAACATAGTGTCATGGGCTCTGAGAACTTAAAATCAGTAAAAGATGAAATTAATGATCATCTTTCTAAAGTAAGTGAATTACTTAATATTCCTCAGGTTATGGAAGCAAAAACAAGCCAAAAGAACTGGCCTAAGTTAGATCAGTACCCTTTTTTTGACGGGGATTCAAAATCTGATTGGCAACAATTCATTCAAAGAATTGATAACTTAAAGTTTTCATACAAATTACCTGATGAAGAAATTACATCAAAATTAATATCTTTATTTGCAGATGTGGCCTTATTATGGTTTGAATCTGTATTGAGTGAGGAAATTAAATACTCCTGGAATGAATGGAAGGCACTAATTGAAAGGCAATTTGGTGGCCCAAAATTCAGAATCACTCAACAAGGATTGTATGAAAGAGCCAGATATAACCCAAATACTGGAGATAAACCCATGGTCTTTTTAATGAATTTAATAAAAATCATGAAAGCTATGGATCCAAAAATGGATTATGATGAGTGGAAAGAGAAAATAATATACAAGTTGCCTATATCAGTTAGAGACATTATTGTAGCTAGAACTGGAACCATCAGAGATACCTCTGGGTTCATTAATATATGCAAAGAAATATTATTAAACCACAAATATGAAACCAAGTATAATAATTACAAACAAAGTGTTGATGTAGTAAAACCTACTACAAGTAAATTACCAGTGGAGAAGAAAAAACCTTCAGCTCCCCTTGTCCCTAAAGAACAAGAAAATAACACTTGTTATAAATGTAATGAACCTTGGGTTAAGGGTCACACATGTAAGAAAAGAATTAATGTTATTGAAACCTCACAAAATTCTGAACCAAGTAATCATGAAGATGAGAATGTGGAATCCAGTGAGGATTGTAAAAGTAAAATTTCTTACAGTGAGGATGAACATGAGATATTTGTATTAGAACAGGATATTATGTTCCTGAATGATGCTATACCTCATACAGATACATCTTTAACTTCCATTGAAGAAGCTGAAATAATTAAAGATGTATCTCATGATACTTACAAAATAGCACCTATCAGAGCACCTGTTATTATATGTGGAAGAGAAATGAATTCCATTCTTGACACTGGGGCTGCAGGTAGTGTAGTTTCTATTAATACATTAATGAAACTTGACAGTAAGTATATGGAAAAACTAGAACCTGTACAGACAAAGAACTGGAGGGGTTTTGGTTCAGTTTTAAATCCAATTGGCAAATACAAAACTTCTGTATTCTTTAAGTATAGTAATGGATATGTAAGAGCAGTGTGTGAATTTGTTGTAATGGATAATAATAATTGCAGTGATTGATTTATTATTGGCAACAACTTATTGACAAAATTTGGCATTAAAATAGATCCTGTAAACAGTTGCTTCACTATAGGTTTGAATGGTAAGAGAAAATTCAAAATATGTTCTGAAAATTCAGTATATTCCATTTCTCCTAGAGAGGAACAACTGCAAGGTGGAAGAACAACCACTGAAGTGGTAGAATTCGAAAATGAAATCCAAAAGGCCTCTTTCAGTCCTCAACTCTCAAAAATTGAAGAAGACAATATTTTGAGGTTGATCAAATCTTATCCTATGGAATTTGCTCATAGTTCAAATGAACTAGGATTGGTCAAAGACCATGAGATAAAAATCTCTTTAAGTTGTGACTTGGATAATATTTCTGGCAGCTTGAAAAAGAAACCTTACCCAGCATCTCCTGCAAAAAGGAAATATATTGAAGACAATATAAAAATGTTTTTGGAAATGGGTATTGTTGAAAAAGTAGACACAACACCTAAGTATTGTGTTTTTTCACCAGTATTAATCTCTTATGAAAAAGATATGGTAGGATTATGTGGTGATTATAGAGCTCTGAATAAATACACTGTAGATGATATTTACCCTCTACCAAGGATAGCTTCTATCCATGCTACCTTACAAGGAGAAAAATATATTTCCTGTCTGGATGGAAACAAAGGTTACCACCAGATTTCTGTGGAAAAGAATTGTCAAAATTGCTTATTAATAACCACACATATGTGAATATATAAGTATGTGAGAATTCCATTTGGCCCAAAGAATGCGCCTTCAGTCTTCCAAAAATTAATGGATAGTGTTTTCCATCAAGAAATGGTTAAAGGATGGCTTTTGGTCTATATTGATGACATCATAGTGTTTTCAAAAACGTATGATGAACATTTAAATCACCTGGAAAGAGTCTTTCAAAAGATGGATGAAATTAATATGACAATTGCATTAAAGAAATGTAAGTTTGGATTTAAATCCTTGAAAGTACTTGGACATGTTGTATCTGGATTACAAATTTGTTTTGACCAGAATAAGGTGGAAGCAATAAAAAACATTGGTATACCTAAAAATGTAAAAGAGGTTCAAAGTTTTTTGGGTATGTGTGGATATTATAGACAGTATATTAAAAACTACCAATCGATTTCAGCTCCTTTAAAAACATTAATCAGGAAAAATGAGGCTTTCATTTAGAATAATGAAAGACAACATGACTTTAATAAATTAAAGGAATGTGTCAGCCTAAATATCCTTAGGACTGAGTACTTCTTATGCTTAAAATAAGATAACCTTAAGTAGATTAAGCTTATATCTTAAAAATAAGGTTAAAATAATAATATATATTATTTTATTATATATATATATAATTATTATTCTATTATATAACTTATAATAGTTTAAATAGCTTATCCATGGCCTAATAATATTTATTAAGGTGTTAATAAAGTCATAATATAATTATCTTAAGTGATATGACGTAATTATTGACATACATAAGCTTATATGTATACATAAATCTCATATTCAGTGAAATATGCAGTATATTATGTATATTTAGGTATATAAGTGGGTTTTAGCCTCTTAATAGCCTATAACCTTTGTTTTTCTGCTTATTTTAGGTCATATGGACGAAATCAGTGGACTCACAATGCCTAGAGAAGCATAGACACCTATATCAGGCGCATACACCCAGTTTGGACAACTAAAATTACTTCCTTGGATGGTTATTCACGGATTTATGGGTTGGAAGGATGTTTCTGGGTTAATGTGGATGCTTGGGGATTTTATTGCGGGCTTGGACATTTTGTTTTTTTCCTTTATATGCTTTTAGTTTCATTAAATCTCTTTTTGATTGTTTATTTTACCTGTTTCTTTATGGTATCCGCTTTTATCTGGATTTTCTATTTATGGTATGGATCAGTGTTATTATTAATAGTGATGGAGGGCCCTTACTGGAGGTCTGGGTGTTGAAACTGCTTGAAGTGGACGCCATGGGGAGTTGATGGGCCCTCACAGTGCTGTAATTGCCGGGGATAGCAGTGACATCATCTGGATTGAAGGTCTGTGCACTCCAGTGGATTTGGGTATAAGTAAGGAGGGATTTTGACGGTTATTTGATCATCATTCAATTACTACAACTCCAATAAACACTACTATACAATTATTAACATTTAGAAATATATTATAAAGCCATTATAAATTGATATTATCTTTATATAAGCTATAACTATATTTTATTCATCTATTTTCCACCACTAGCACACATTAAAATCCAAGTATTGTGAGTTTTATTTGAGTATAACTATTCTATTAGTCTTCCCCTGAGGTTTAATCACTAAATCATTTATCAATAAGTAGTAGGACCATAAATAAACACTATTATATCATACTTATATACTAGACTATACTGACAATTGGGGGTCTTTCCTTATATTTTACTTATTATTTAGTATAAGCCTTGGGACGTGATTTTTACCTTAGTACAGCTCAAAATTAACCAAATATTTGGGTCTGCTGCATATTAGTAGGTCATCATAACTCATTGATTGCGGAAAAGAACCCTTAAAATAATTGTACTAATTTTTTATCATAAAAATTAGATATTTACAGTAGTAACTGTACCCAATATAAACCCAATTTCACTTGGTATTTGGACACCAATATAACACCCAATTAAATTGGTATTTGGCTAAAGCTTGGTAAGCTAATTATTCACCCTTATAGAGGTCTAGTTAAACTTATTATTATATCTTTAACAGATTTTTTTGAATTTTTCTTACATTTTATTTAAATAAATAAAGATATAAATTCAGGGTAAGCTCCATTGCTTTTTTATTAGTAATATAATTGCTAATATCTTTTGTCTACTAATTCCATAGAGTTTTTTCCTTTTGTAGACGTAAAATATTGTCATTCTTAAAAATATGAGTGCTCCCCAGGACAGTGTAAGTGAAAATCCTGCTTATAATACCAGGTCTAAAGCTAACAAAAACTTTCCAGGACATCACCATGGAGGGACAACAGTACCCCCAGCCAGAAAGCATGAGTATAGAGGAAAAGGACGCCCTCTTAAAAAAGATAACTATAAAAAAGACGTCTCCTCCTCTTCAGGATCAACTGTACCACCTGGCCAAACAGGTTCTGAAGTTGGAGGAATCAAAATCTCTCATGTTCAAAGAAGTAGAGCAGTTGCAAAACAATTGCAAGGTAGGGTTTCAGCAGATGAATCAGGCATTGGCAGAATTAAAGGGAGGCCAGCCCAGTCAATCAAATCAGAAACCCCCTACCCAAGGAGGGTCCACTCACTCCCAGGAGAAAATCCTGGTAGACAAATGGAAATGGGACTGGTTTCACCAACAGTGGACAAGCCACAGTTGCAACAGGGATCCACCCCCTCATCTGACTTCCTCAGCTCACCCTTACAAGGGAAAAAAGCGCCAAAAATCAGGACTGGCAACCATCACTTGGTAAGTAGATTACCCTCTCAGATTGGACATAATACTGATAATTACAATATAGGTAATTCTATTGATGTTAAATCTGTACAAAAAATAGAGGAGGATTTAAGAAATTTAGGTTTTAGAGTAGATACACCTGACTTGTCTTTTGTCCACAATAACAGTACTATTTGCAATGATAATACAGTTAATCCTCAGTTGCAACCACCTACTAGTGAGATGAGAAGTTCACAGGAGAGTGAGAGAATTGAAAAGGAGGACATGGAATATTTTAACAATAATCCAACTGTCCATATAATTGTTTCAGCATTGTGGAATAGAATTACTGATTGTGAGGAACAGACAGTTAAGCTCACTAGTGATACAATTTCATCCTTGACATTAAACATTTCTCAATTAGCAACACGTAACAAAGAATTAGAGAAAGAACATTTGTCTCTAACTCTTAAATATGATTCATTGAGTAATAAATATAATGACCTTTCAAACAAATTTTGTGAGTTAGAAAAATTATATGAAACACATTTATTAAAAACTGAATCAAGAACAAAGTTATCTTTTGCCCAGACAAATCAAAGTGTCTCTGAGTTGCTACAAAGATTAACTAAAGTTGAGATTGAAACTGCCAATCTACTAATGAACCAGGATAATCATAAGTATAATCAATATAATAATAATCCTTTCATTGGCAAAAGTGAATCTCATTCCTTCCTTGTACCACCACAATTAAAACCACCTGGTGGTAGTGTCAAATCTGAAAATGTAAGTCACAAATCCGTGCAGGAAGAAATACAAGACCATTTATCAAAAGTAAATGAGTTGTTGAATTTACCTAAGATTAGTGAGATAAAATCCAATCAGAAAAACTGGCCTAAGATAGATCAGTACCCAACTTATGATGGGGAAGCCAGCTCTGATTGGCAACATTTTATTCAAAGAATTGACAACTTGAAATTCTCATATAAGTTACCAGATGAAGAGATAACATCAAAATTAATTTCTTTATTTAAGGATGTTGCTTTATTATGGTTTGAAGCTGTCTTAAGTGAGGGTAGAGACTACTCTTGGGCTGAATGGAAACAACTTATTGAAAATCAATTTGGAGGTTCTAAATTCAGGCCTACTCAGCAGAGACTTTATGAGAAGACTAGGTATAATCCGTTGAATGGTGACAAACCTATGGTATTTTTAATGAATTTAAACAAAATATTAAAAGCCATTGAGCCTCATATGGATTTTAACTTATGGAAAGATAAGATAATATATAAATTACCTATATCTGTCAGAGACATTGTTGTAGCTAGAACATTAAATGTTACTGAATATTCTGATTTTATTAATATTTGCAATGAAATATTATTAAACCATAAGTATGAATCAAGGTATTCCACTTATAAACAAAATGTTGAGCCTGTAAAAACTCAGAATTCAAAAACACTTCAGGAGAAGCAGAAAAAACCTACTGCACCTGTAGTACCTAAAAAGTATGAAACAAATACTTGTTATAAGTCTAACAAACCTTGGGTCAAAGGTCACAAATGTGAGAAAAACATAAATATTGTTGAAAATCAACGTGAATCTGAAACTGAAACTGAAAAAAGTAAAGAATCAAGTGATTATGACAGCAATATCTCGTATAGTGATGAAATTGAGTCTGTATGTTGGAAGATGATTTGTCCATCTTTGAAAATCCAATATTAAATATGGACTCAAATGAATCTTTAATGAATTTTGAGGATGCTGAAATCATTAAGGATATACAAGCTGATAACTTTAGAATGACACCTATCACGGTTCCAGCTATCATTTCTGGTGAAAATGTTAATATAGTACTGGACACAGGAGCTGCTGGTTCTGTTGTTTTCACTAATACATTACAGAAAATTGATAGTGAATATAAGTTTAAGCTTGAACCACTTCAAAATAGAAATTGGAGAGGTTTTGGATCAGTACTACACCCCATTGGTAAATACAAAGCTGCTGTTTTCTTTAAACACCAACATGGTTATGTAAGGGTAACTTGTGACTTTGTAGTAATGGATAATACTAATTGTAGTAACTGTTTTATCATTGGAAATGATATTCTGACTAAATTTGGTGTAAAATTAGACCCTGCTAATAACAATTTTACAATTGGCATGAATGGTAAGAGGAAATTTAAAATAAATTCTTTTAACACAGTCTTACACATTGAGTCAGTAACAAATTCCCCGTCTAAAGGAAGAGAATCCAATGAGATGAGACTTCTGGAAACAGAAATTTCAAAAGCATCATTTGGCACTCAGATAAGTAAAACTGAGAAAGATAATATTTTGGAATTAATTAAAGCTTTTCCAATGGCTTTTGCACATGGTACAAATGAACTTGGCCTTGTAAAAGATCATGAAATGAAGATTAGTTTAACCTGTGATATGGATAATATTCCTGCCAGTCTTAAAAAGAAACCATACCCTGCTTCACCAATGAAGAGGAAAGACATAGAGGATAATATTAAGATGTTATTAAAAATGAACATTCTTGAGAAGGTTGAAACTACACCAAAATATTGTGTAATATCACCAGTGCTAATTTCTTATGAACAAGATAAAGCAAGACTGTGCGGTGATTATAGAGCATTAAATACATTTACAGTTGATGATAGTTATCCCTTGCCAAGGATTGCCTCTATACATGCTACCCTTAAAGGTGCTAAATATATAAGTTGCCTAGATGGAAATAAAGGGTACCATCAAATTCCTAATGAAAAGAATTCACAGAACTTTTTGTTGATAACAACACACATGGGAATTTATAAGTATGTCAGAATGCCATTTGGACCAAAAAATGCTCCATCAGTGTTTCAGAAGTTAATGGATATAACATTCCATAATGAAATGATTGAAGGATGGTTAATGGTATACATTGATGACATCATAGTGTTCTCTAAAACTTTTGAGGAAAACTTAATCCATTTAAGGAAAGTATTTCAGAAAATGGATGAAATAAAAATGACCCTTGCATTGAAAAAATGTAAATTTGGGTTTGAATCTTTAAAAGTGCTTGGTCATATTTTATCTGGCTTACAAATATGTGTAGACCAAAATAAAGTGGCTGCAATAAAGAATAATGACATTCCTCAAAACGTGAAGGATGTACAATCTTTTCTTGGAATGTGTGGTTATTATAGACAATATATTAAAAACTACCAATCAATTGCTGCACCACTGACCACACTGATAAAGAAATCAGAAGCTTTCATTTGGAATAATGAAAGAAAACAAGCTTTTGATAAGTTGAAAGAATGTTTAATGACAGCTCCTATCTTGGGATTACCAGATTTCCAATTACCTTTTGTATTATATACAGATGCAAGTTTTATTGGATTGGGTGCTGCTTTGCATCAAAAACAACTTATTGAAGGAAAAATGTCAGAAGTAGTAATCTGCTATATTTCACGTACTCTAAGAAGTGGTGAATTGAAATATGGTGCTACTCAACTTGAATGTTTGGCAGTAGTATGGGCTCTTGAAAAGCTACACTATTACCTTGAGGACCAAAAATTTGAGTTAATCACTGACTGTAGTGCATTTAAATCACTCTTAAACATGAAAACTCCTAATAGACACATGTTTAGATGGCAATTAGCTGTACAAGAATACAGAGGACGGATGACTATTACACATAGAGCAGGAACCTTGCACTCTAATGTAGATCTGTTATCTAGAGTACCTCTGCCTAATAATGATGATAATCCTGCTTATGTTCCTGAGTCAGAGATTATTAACATTTATGGCATTTATATTGTAGATCTTGAGGATGAATTTATGAAATCAATTCTTGATAATTATAATTCAGATCCTGACTTAAGTAAATTAACTACAATATTAAATGATCCATCTAATGCTTCAATGAATGTTTTAATAAAAACATTACCAATTAAGTATAAAGAGGCATTAGAAAAAGGAAAATTTTCCATTGAGGATGGTTTTATATATTACAGGAAAAAATTAAGTAATGTAATTGTAATTCCCCCTTCAATGAAAGAGTAAATGTTAAGTATATGTCATGATGATATATTAGCAGGTCATTTTGACTACCATAAAACATTAACCAGAGTAAAAAACACAGCTTGGTGGATTAACATGTCTGAGGATGTTCAGAAATATGTTGAAACATGTGATTCTTGTCAAAAATCTAAAAGATTAACAGGAAAAAGAGCTGGTTTATTACAAAAAATTGAGCAACCAAAAGCTCCATGGGAAATCATTAACATGGACTTTGTAACAGGTTTGCCAATAGCAGGGCATAAGAGTTATAACTCCTGCTGGGTAATTGTAGATAGATTTAAAAAGATGTGTAAATTTATTCCTACCCACAAAGAGGTTTCTGCAAAGGACTTAGCTTTTTTATGGTGGACACAAATGTTAAATACAGCAGGTTTCCCCAAAGCAATAGTTTCTGACAGAGATCCTAAATTTACTTCTGAGTTCTGGACGTCACTTATGGATGTTTCAGGGTGTCAATTAAAACTTTCTACAGCACACCATCCACAAACTGATGGGCTAGCAGAGAGAATGATACAAACCTTAGAAGATATGATAAGAAGATACTGTGCTTTTGGTCTTAATATTAAAGACAATGACAAATTCACGCATGATTGGGTAACCCTTATCCCAGGTTTAGAATTTGCATATAATAGTACAGTACATTCTGTCACTGGCAAAAAGCCATTTGAGTTATGGTTGGGTTATGTACCTAATACCCCTGCTAAAACTCTTAATAAGTTACCTAGATTGGATATCCATCCAGGTACTAAATCTTTTCTTCAGATGCAGGAATTATGCAGAAAACATGCTCAAGAATGTATAAATAAGGCTTTTGAGTATGAAAAGAAAAGATGGGATAAAGCCCATAAAGAACAGATGTTCAAAGAGGGTGATGAAGTCCTTATTTCCACACTAAATTTCAATTTAAATGGTAATGTTAAATTGAAGGATCCATTCATTGGACCATTTTTAGTTAAAAAGATGGTTGGTAAAAATGCTGTTGAGGTTATTCTATATGCACCATATGATAGAAAACATCCAGTATTTCCTATTTCTCTTATAAAACCATGCCATTCTAATGATACTGCTCTATTTCCAAGAAGATCAGGAAGGCATAAACAGCAACCTGAAGAAATAGTTGAAAAGGCAGAAATTGAAAAGATACTTAAAAAGAGACACCTTACTAAAGAAAAGGGAGTTGAGTATCTATTAAGATTTAAAAATAAATCAAGTGAATATGACCAGTGGATTCCAGAAAATGAAATATCTGATCTTAAGAATCTCTTGAAAAAATTTAAATCTAAATAATACTGTTCATTCAGTATATGTATTATAAAAATTATTTTTTTTATTTTTATTTTTTATTTCACTCCTTTGTTTTAATTAAAATGTCTTAACATTTTTTTTATTGTTTTTTTTGGGGTGAGGGAGTGTCAGCCTAAATATCCTTAGGACTGAGTATTTCTTATGCTTAAAATAAGATAACCTTAAGTAGATTAAGCTTATATCTTAAAAATAAGGTTAAAATAATAATATATATTATTTTATTATATATATATATATAATTATTCTATTATATAACTTATAATAGTTTAAATAGCTTATCCATGGCCTAATAATATTTATTAAGGTGTTAATAAAGTCATAATATAATTATCTTAAGTGATATGAAGTAATTATTGACATACATAAGCTTATATGTATACATAAATCTCATATTCAGTGAAATATGCAGTATATTATGTATATTTAGGTATATAAGTGGGTTTTAGCCTCTTAATAGCCTATAACCTTTGTTTTTCTGCTTATTTTAGGTCATATGGACGAAATCAGTGGACTCACAACGCCTACAGAAGCATAGACACCTATATCAGGCGCATACACCCAGTTTGGACAACTAAAATTACTTCCTTGGATGGTTATTCACGGATTTATGGGTTGGAAGGATGTTTCTGGGTTATTGTGGATGCTTGGGGATTTTATTGCGGGCTTGGAACTTTTATTTTTTTCCTTTATATGCTTTTAGTTTCATTAAATCTCTTTTTGATTGTTTATTTTACCTGTTTCTTTATGGTATCCGCTTTTATCTGGATTTTCTATTTATGGTATGGATCAGTGTTATTATTAATAGTGATGGAGGGTCCTTACTGGAGGTCTGGGTGTTGAAACTGCTTGAAGTGGACGCCATGGGGAGGTGATGGGCCCTCACAGTGCTGTAATTGCCGGGGATAGCAGTGACATCATCTGGATTGAAGGTCTGTGCACTCCAGTGGATTTGGGTATAAGTAAGGAGGGATTTTGACGGTTATTTGATCATCATTCAATTACTACAACTCCAAAAAACACTACTATACAATTATTAACATTTAGAAATATATTATAAAGCCATTATAAATTGATATTATCTTTATATAAGCTATAACTATATTTTATTCATCTATTTTCCACCACTAGCACGCATTAAAATCCAAGTATTGTGAGTTTTATTTGAGTATAACTATTCTATTAGTCTTCCCCTGAGGTTTAATCACTAAATCATTTATCAATAAGTAGTAGGACCATAAATAAACACTATTATATCATACTTATATACTAGACTATACTGACAGAATGTTTAATGTCAGCTCCAATATTGGGACTGCCAGATTTCACCCTACCTTTTATCTTGTACACTGATGCAAGCTTCACAGGGTTAGGTGCTGCTTTACAGAAAAAACAGGTAATGAATAAAAAATTATCTGAAATAGTTATTTGTTATATATCCAGAACCTTAAGAAAGACAGAATTAAGGTATGGTGCTACACAACTGAAATGTTTAGCCATGGTGTGGGCCTTGGAGAAACTTCTTTACCATCTGGAAGACCAGAAGTTTGAACTAATAACAGATTGCAGTGCAGTAAAATCATTGCTAAACATGAAAACTCCTAATAGGCACATGTTTAGATGGCAACTAGCTGTACAAGAGTACAGAGGAAGAATGAAAATCACTCATAGAGCAGTAAAATTGCATTCTAATGTGGATTTATTATCCAGAAGTCCTTTGCCAAATGATACTGACAACCCAGCTTATGTACCTGAAAATGAGGTTATTTATATATTTGGGATTTATATAGTGGATTTAGGGGAGGAGTTTATGCAAACTATATTGGAATATTATTTATCTGATAAAGATTTGACTAAACTATCTACCATTCTAAATTATCCAACTAATGCCTCCATGAGTGCATTAATTAAAACCTTACCTCCAAAGTATAGAAATGTGTTGGAAAAAGGTAAACTATCAATTGAAAATGGATATATATATTACAGGAAAAAGCTAAGTAATGTAATAGTAATACCACCTTCTATGAAAGAGTTAATGTTGAGTACTTGTCATGATGACATCTTGGCTGGTCATTTTAATTTTAACAAAACATTAACCAGAGTTAAAAATACAGCCTGGTGGATAAACATGAAAGAAGATGTACAAAAATACATTGAAACATGTGATTCTTGTCAGAAATCTAAAAGATTAACTGGGAAGAGAGCTGGGTTGTTACAACAAATAGAGCAGCCAAAAGCTCCATGGGAAATTATAAACATGGATTTTGTCACTGGCTTGCCATTAGCAGGAAAAGAAATTTTTAATTCTTGCTGGGTAATTGTGGATAGATTAACCAAAATGTGTAAATTTATTCCTACCCATAAAGAAGTATCTGCAAAAGACTTGGCATTAATATGGTGGACTCAAATGATGAATACTGCTGGGTTCCCCAAAGCCATAATATCTGACAGAGACCCTAAATTTACTTCAGAGTTCTGGACATCATTGATGGAAGTATCAGGTTGTCAAATGAAATTGTCTACAGCACACCATCCACAAACTGATGGCTTAGCTGAAAGAATGATACAAACTTTTGAAGACATGATCAGAAGATATTGTGCCTTTGGATTAGAATACAAAGACAATGAGAAATTCACATATGACTGGGTAACATTAATTACTGGACTTGAATTTACTTATAACAGCACAACTCATTCTGTAACAGAGAAGAAACCATTTGAACTCTGGCTGGGATACGTACCAAATACCCCAGTAAATCATTTAAATAAATTACCAAGGTTAGATATACAAACTGGTACTAAATCCTTTATTCATATGCAAAAAATGTGTAGAAAGCATGCAGAGGAATGCATCCAAAAAGTATTTGACTATGAAAAGAAAAGGTGGGATAAATCTCATAAAGAATTTGAATTCAAAAAAGGAGATGAACTCCTAATTTTAACAATACATTTTAACTTACAAGGTAATGTTAAATTAAAGGATCCCTTTGTAGGACCTTTTGTAGTAAGCAAAATGGCTGGTAATAATGCAGTGGAAGTCATATTATATGCCCCATATGATAGGAAACATCTAGTTTTCCCTATCTCATTATTAAAACCTTACCATGCAAATGATCCTGACTTATTTTCAAAAAGAAGGGGAAGGGATAAAAAGCAACCTGAAGAAATTGTGGAAAAAGCAGAGATTGAAAAAATAATTAAGAAAAGAATCCTTACTAGGGAAAAAGGAACTGAGTATTTATTAAGATTTAAGGGGAAATCAACTGAATTTGATAAATGGATACCTGAAAAAGAAGTTTCAAATTTATCCTCTCTTCTTAAAAAATTTAAACAGAAATAGATTTCTGTTCAACCAGTTGAGGGGTTAAAAAAGCAGTACTCATAATATTATATTATATTTTATTTCTTTAAAGAATAATCATTAATGCTACAGAATTAATCTGAATACCTGAAAAATTACAAATAAATAAAGAAAATGTATAACTTATCATTTTTTTTATTGTTTTTTTTTGGGTGGGCGAGTGTCAGCCTGTTTATCCCCAGGACTGAGTAAAAAGTACTTATAAATTATGTTAAACACATGAACTATAGATGGGAACAATAAATGAGAGTACACAAACAGTATACATAAGTAAAATTATGATAATACACAAAAAATGCCATAATAACACCTTTTATACACGCATATATCCACCTTTTATAAGTCTTATGTAATTAATATTAATTTGGAATATGTTAAGGTAACCTTAAGAGCCTTAATTATAAGGCTAAATAATTTTTAAGTATACTTAAAGCTGTTATTTTCATTGTTTTATGCAAAAAACAAGAAATGCACTTTATTTCACTTAAAAGTTGATTATATGCGCTATAAATTTAAGAATATTAAAAATGCGCTTTGACAGTTCAATTTTTCTCATATAGGACTATTGATTTGGCTACTTAAATGCATAAAAATTACACTTTTCAAATTTGGTGTTTTTTATGACAGAAATGGCTTCTGTGTACTGGCCACATACTGCCTGCATTTTTCCCATGTGAATAACTTCTTTTTAGAAAAGTTGGCTTTTTCACACTATAATTACCCCACATTCTACGCCCACTGTGGGGAAACACACTAAAATAGGCGACAGGCGCTTATTTAGTGTCCTAGCTTAATTAATAATGCATTGACCCTCTTTATATGCACTAATTTCATTAATAACCTCACTCTTGGTGCCTTATTTCACTACCACGCTAAAATTCGCCTAAAATTAGTCAAGGATTTACCCATGAAAGCACCTGCCAAGGACTGCATGTAGTTACCCCACATCTCACGCCCTTTTTTGGATTTCTAGGTGGTTTTTCAGTTAATTTTGGTCATTTTTGAATGAGAATTTCACATAGTATAATGTCAGGATTAGCCCCATAATTTCTACAGTGAATCCCCCTTATTATTAAGCTGTTATTAACCTTAATTCTCCCACTTTAGTCTTTTATATTGATGTATAATATGCATATACTCTCTTTTTTACTTAGTCTTTCATTTTGATGGATTTTCCCTATTATTTCAGGATTTTGGCAGTGGTTACTCTTCTAATTATGTTATGGGTCACTAGGGATGTTGATGGACATGTCTATTAGTTGGATGGAGGCGTCATTAACTGTGTATTGGACTGGTGAATAAAGGGACTCATTGGGGAACTCAATGTGTATAAAAGGATGAGATATTGGGTCTGGTTTTCTACATTCATTATCATTACAATTTAAACATATAACCAACACAATTACAATACATATCAATAGTACTTATAAAGTCTTTGAATAGTATCTGAATTTATTAAATCTATTTTTCTACCAACTATAAAGATTGTGAGCCATATATAATTAGTGATATTAGAATTACTGAGACCCTTACATTGAGTTATAGTTTTCTTATTCGATTTGCACTACAGTATTCATATAGGACAATCAAAATCTTCTAGACAACTGACCATTCAAGCTAGTTCACGTCTTTGTACTTGACCTCAGCCTGACAAGTTATAACTGTCTTTACCTGCTACAGGAAGACCAGTGACAAAATCCATGTTAATGATTTGCCAAGGAGCATCAGGTGCTTCAATATGTTGTAATAAACCTGCTCTTTTACCTGTCAACTTTTTAGATTTCTGGCAGGAATCACAAGATTCAACATATAATTTTGTATCTTCAGACATATTAGCCCACCAAGAAGTGTTTTTGATTCTAATTAATGTCTTTTCAAGATCAAAATGACCAGCTAATATGTCATCATGACAAAGTTGGAGGATAGTTTCTTTCATAGAAGGAGGAATTACAATTACATTAGTAAGCCTTCTTCTATAATATATATAACCATCTTAAATAAAAAACTTTCTTGAACCAAAGCATTTTGATACTTTTCAGGAAGAGTTTTAATCAATGCTTAAATTGAAGCATTCTTATGATCATTTAAGAAAGTAACTAATTTATTTAAATCACAATCTTTATCATATGAATCCAGAATTAATTGTAATAAATCTTCTCCCATATCAACTATAAATATACCATGGACATCAGCAGTATCATCTTCAGGTACATAAGCAGGATTGGAGTCATTATTTGGCAGAGGCAATCTTGACAGCATATCAACATTGGAGTGAAAATTTCCAGCCCTATGGATAATTGTCATTATTCCTCTGTATTCTTGAACAGCAATTTGCCACCTGAAAATATGTCTATTAGGTGTTTTCAGGTTTAAGAGGGACTTTAAAGCACTACAGTCAGTTACCAATTCAAACTTTTGGTCATCTAGGTAGTAATGAAGCTTCTCAAGAGCCCAAACAACTGCTAAGCGCTCTAATTGAGTGGAACCATATTTCAATTCACTATTTCTCAAGTTTCTTGAAATATAAAAAATTACAACCTCTGAGGATTTATCATAAATAATTTGTTTCTGGTGAAGGGAAGCACCCAGACCAACAAAGCTAGCATCTGTATACAGGATAAAAGGTTTGTTGAAATCTGGAATAGCTAAGATAGGATCTGTCATTAAACAAAATTTTAATGCATAAAAAGCTTTTTGACAGTCAATATTCCAGATGAATGCAACATCGTTCCTAGTTATTTTGGTAAGAGGCAAAGATATGACCTGATAATTTTTAATATATTGTCTATAATAGCCACACATACCCAAAAAACTTTGGATTTCTCTTACAGAAGTTGGTGCTTTCACATTTTGAATGGCAGCAACTTTATTATGGTCTACACAAATTTGTAAGCCTGACACAACATGGCCAAGGACTTTCAAAGATTGAAAACCAAATTTACACTTTTTTAAAGATAAGGTCATATTGATTTCATCCATTTTTTGGAAAACTCTATTCAAGTGAATCATATGTTCATCAAAAGTTTTAGAAAAAACTATGATATCATCAATATACACCATAAGCCATCCTTCAATTATTTCCTGATGGAAAGTGTTATCCATGAATTTTTGGAAATCTGAAGGTGCATTTTTAGGGCCAAATGGCATTCTAACATACTTATATATTCCCATATGAGTAGCAATAAGCAAAAAATTATGAGAATTTTTCTCAACTGTAACTTGATGATACCCTTTATTACCATCCAGACAACTAATAAATTTTGCACCTTGCAAGGTAGCATGTATTGAATTAATTCTGGGTAAAGGATAAATATCATCAACAGTATAAGTGTTTAATGCTCTGTAATCTCCACATAATCTAGCCTTATCCTTTTCATAAAAAATTAAGACTGGAGAGATGACACAATATTTGGGGGTGACATCCACTTTCTCAATGATATTCATTTTTAATAATGTGGCAATATTATCTTCAATATCCTTTCTTTTTGTTGGAGAAGCAGGATATGGTTTTTTCTTAAGACTAGGAGGAATATCACTCATATTACAGGATAATGTAATTTTCATTTCTTCCTGAAAACTTCCTAAGACATAAGAGCCATGAGCGAAAGCCATAGGGAAAGAGGTAATTGAGGCAATTATAGAATCCTTCTGTTCACTAATTAACTGATAACCAAAAGAAGCAGTTTTTATTTCATTTGATAAATCATCCATTTCAATTGTTGGTCTGCCTTTACGCTGGATCAGTGAGTTACAAGACTTTAACAGATGCCCAGAAGGTTTTCTAGGGAAGGAAAATTTGAATTTTAATTTGCCATTCAATCCCAAGGTGAAGCAATTATTTGCTGGGTCCAATTTCACACCAAACATGGTTAAAATATCATTACCCATAATAAACCAATTTCTTAAACTATCATTCTTCATGAAAACAAATTCACAAATAGCTCTGACAAACCACCATTATATTTGAAGAATACAGAGGTTTTTTATTTGCCAATAGGACACAAGGTAGAACCATACCCTCTCCATTTTTCAGAAGTCATAGGTAACAATTTACTCAAATAATCCTTATCTACTGAAGCTAAGGCTCTTTCAGACACTACACTTCTTCCAGAACCAGAGTCAAGAACTACATTAACATTTTTACCATTAATGATAACTGGTGCTTTCAAAGGAATATGGCTATAGAATTGTTAGTAATATCTTTGATTATTTCCGCATTTTCCACTGAAGATAAATCCAATACACATTCTTCAGATATATTATCTAAATAATGGACATCCTGTTCCAACATTAAAAGATCTTTAACAGATTCATTGTCATAGGAGATATTGATTTCACAGTCACTAGAAGAATTATTGATATCAATTTCAGCCTCATCAGTGTCTTCATTTTGTTCAACAAGATGAATTTACTTGTCACAAACATGACCCTTTTGCCATGATTTGTTACATTTATAAAATGTATTTGCTGCATATTTTTTAGGTGCAACTGGGGAAGAGGGTTTACCAGATTTTTCTGGGGGCTTTGTAGAGGTTTTATTTTGATCATGATAAGATTTTCTAAGGTAATTCTTTGGTTCATATCTATGGTTGATCAGTACCTCATTACAGATATTAATGAAAGAAGAATGTTCCCTCACATGCTCAGTTCTAGCTACAATTAAATCTCTAAGAGAATTTAGTAATTTATACAAGATTTTATCTCTCCAAATATCATAATCTATCTTTGGATCAATTGCTCTCAAGAATTATGTTACTTTCATAAGAAAAACAATGGGTTTTTCAACAGAGGAGGATACATATTTAGTATTCTCATACAGTCTTTGCTGAGCCAACCTGAATTTTGAACCACCAAACTGATTCTCAATCAAGGATTTCCAATCATTCCATGTATAATGGCTGTGATCCAATAGAACAGATTCATACCACATCAAGGCTACATTAGAAAATAAAGAAATTAGCTTAGAAACAATTTACTCATCAGGTGGCTTATAAGATCTCTTTAAATTATCAATTCTTTGGATAAAGTGTTACCAATCAGAGGAAGAATCACCATCAAAAGTAGGATATTGGTCCAATTTAGGCAAATTTTTCTGACTACTGGGATGGTCCATCCTTTGGTTTAAATTATTTATTATTAATAATTCCTGAAGTTTAGCCAGGTGTTCAGATATTTCATTACTTACAGAAACAGCTGGTACATGACCATCACAAGATTTTTTGCTAGTAGCAAAAGATTTTACAGACTCATTGTCAGTCTGTTTAATGGCTGAAATATGGGGAAGAAAAGAGCAGCTCTGTTCAGGTTCTTTTCCCTTATTTTTATGCAGCTTATGGGTAGCATTCTCATTTATACAATAATTATTGATGGTTAAGGTTGAAAATTTTTCCTGCAGGTCAGACACATAGTTTCTTATCCTTGGAATTTCAGATATCTGGTTATTTACTTTTGCAAGGTATAAAACATTTCTGTCCTCAGAAACTGTGTGTTTGGCACTTAGTTCATGGAAATTATTTTTTAGCTTTTTCAACTCATTTTGTAGAGATTTAATTTCAACTTTTAATGAATAATTTTCCTCAATAAGGGGTTTCAATTCACTCAAGATTTTATGCAGATTGATATTCTTATCTGAGATAGATCTATGATCACTCCTTATTTGTTTTTGTTGGCTAAGAACAATATTCAAGGTTTCATTGATTTTGAAATAAGCTGTATCTTGTACAGAAGAACTTACTTTACAATGCAAGTGCAAATTATTTAATCTATCACTCTCATGTATTAACACACTTCTCAAATGTTTGTCTTTTACAACATTAAAATCAAGGGTATCTTTAATATTTCTTCAGAAGTTTTCTCAATTAAAGTATAGACTTCAGGGGAAACAGAATCATTCTTAATTTCAAGAGAAGGATTAATTAAAGAAGTAGAAGTCAAATGTAAAGGTTCATCAAATGATAATTTGATAATTACATCATTGGGGCTACATATTAAAGGAAGTTGTCTTTTTAAGGGTTTAACTTTTCTTTCACCAGGATCCACAATATTACCTGAAGAAGATTTGTTATTATACATACCAACATGTTTATCAAACATATTACTTACAATGGAAAGGGAGGAAATTTCTCCTGTGCCTTCTTTCTTCTACCTCCCTGATAAGGATGGGCCTGAGGAGGTTGATGGTAGGTTTGTGTCCTGGATGGGCCAGGGTGTTGAGTTATTGGTTTCTGAACATTCTGTTGGTAATGGCTCATCAAGTAATCCCATTTTCACTGCTCCACCTGAAGAGTGCTTTGATTTTGTGTGAAGGATCTGGGTACCTGATTGGGCTGAGGTTGAGGCTGAGGCTGGGAGGCTAGGAAATGAGGAGGTTGAGCCTGTTTGGGATTTAATAACTCCTGCATCTGCTTCCAGAGTGTGTCTACTCTTGCCTTGTACTTCATAATTTCTGCTTTCAGTTCTTTGATGTGACTGGATAGGTTTTTCACTTGTTGAGTCAGTGGTATCTTTTTTATTTTTATACCTTTGAGTTGATTTTCCTGATTTAATAGAGGTTTTACTTCTTTTAGAGGTGTTTGGTGAGGGGGGTTTGCCACTTCTCCTGCCATTTCCACGTCATGAAGGTTTTTTGTCAGCTGAATAATTTTTGTAAGTTAATTTAGAAGAACCTACAAATTCAGTGTCAACATCCACTTCAATCTCATCCACATGTAAGTTATCCATGCTGTTAGCCAAACTACTGGAAATTTAAACTGTGAAAAAAGAATCAAAATTATTTTAATGATTCAAATTGTTAATTTCAAAATAAAATATAAATTATTGAATTTTTAACAAAACAAAAAAAAATTAAATTTTTATTAAAAATCAATTAATTAACCAAAAAATGTAATACAAATAAATGTAATTACAATTATTTTTCTTAAGAAATATCAATAATTAAAATGGGATCAACCAACAAAGGTTTATAAGTCAAGAAAAATAATTAATACCAAAATTAATATATTGGAAATATTGGGACTAAGTACTGAGTACTATTATGGTCAACCAATAAACAAAAAATAATAATAAAATTAATTTAATAATTTATTAAAATTTAATTTTCTTCTAGGAATAAGAGTTTACTCTATTATGGTCAGCTAGGAAAAAAAAATAAAAAATAATGAACACTTACACTCAGTGAATCAGCAATTAAGCCACAAACACTGTTATTGCAGTAAAAATATAATAATATGAGTGGGAGGTGCAAAGGATAACTTACTATAGTGATCATAAAATCACTTCAAAATAATATATGATTTAATTTAATATAAACCTAAATGATCTAACCCAAGTTTGAAACACTGTCGGTCAGTCGTCTAGAAGAGGTAAGGAAAATAGGAGAAAAAGGAGGAGAGAAGGAGGAGGACAAGGGAAAATAAAGAAATAAACCAAAATATATATATTTAATTTATTTGAGAGGGAAACAACGGTGAGCAACTTTGAGAGGTGACTAAAACTTAGATTTTATTAACAATAATATTATTAAATGTAAGGGTTCTGCGTGGCAAACAATTTTAATTACTATCAGACTTAAAGCAACCTTTGATTTGTTGTATAGAATTTAAATTAGATTTGTATTACTAAAAAAAAAATATAAACGTAATAAATTGGTTATTTAATTTGTTGAGTGTGTAATAAGTGATAAGGCTACAGGGGATTATCCAAGGCCCTTTTATAGGCAATGGGTCCTCTGAAGCGCTACTATATTTGTAAATACAATGATTAGAATGGAATAAAACAAACATATCAAAAGAGTAAATGAAACATAAAAATATGGAGAAAAACATGAAACAAATAATTAAAAGCCCAATTAAGAATCCAATTTCCCCGCCATTAATTCCCAAATCAGTAAGTGACAATAGTGAATAACTAAACAAGATTGGAAACATAGGAACTATGAGAAATATAATTCCCAACAGATGGTACATTCTGATTAAAGGACATTTTAAGTGAAACAAAAAATAATTTGACGCAACAAAACAAGCAATTAATCTCAATTTAGTCCAAATTAATTTATTTGTTTTTTCTAACACAATTAAGGGTCAAAAGAAGCGTCCTTAATTATTGTTTAGTATCATATGAGAGGTATTATTTAATATATAAATTTAAGTAATTAATTTAAATATATTATAAATCAAATTTACACTTGTAATTATAATATATGTTTTTTAATTAATTAAATATAAATTTATAATTATTAAATACATAAAAATGCGCCATTATTTGTAGAATATATTATATTATGCTCAATTTAATTGTATATAAAAATATATATAACCAATAAATTTAATGTAACACTTGTATATAATAAAATTCTTATATAATTTCATTATGCAATAAAATATTAAGTTATATTCATTAAATACAAGTCTTACCCACTCTTTAAGGTTTTATAATTTATATATCATTTACTGGACTCCTGGAATAGCCTGGCTGACACTCCCTCACTCTAAAAAAACAATAAAAAAAATGCTAAGATTTTTTCTTTTTGTATTTTTTCAACAGAGCAGGCAGATTTGAAATTTCTTTGCCAGGTATCCATGCATCATGTTCAGATGATTTGTTCTTATATCTCAATAAATATTCAGTACCTCTTTCAGAAGTGATAATTCTATCATTGAGAATTTTATCAATTTCTGCTGTTTCTGTGACTTCCTGAGGGTTCTTTTTAGGTCTTCCTCTTCTTTTTGGAAATAAGTCACTGTTGGAAGTATAAGGTTTAAGTAAAAAAATGGGAAAGACAGGATGTTTCCTATCATATGGAGAATACAATACAACTTCTACTGCATTATCACCAACCATTCTTTTAACAACAAATGGTCCTACAAAAGGATCTTTTAATTTGTGGTTACCTTGTAAATTGAAATGGATAGTAGAGATCAACACTTCATCACCCTTGTTAAATGTGTATTCTTTATGGGATTTATCCCATCTTTTCTTTTCATATTCAAATGCTTTATCAATACAACTTTGAGCATGTTTTCTGCATAGCTGTTGCATTTGCATAAAAGATTTTACACCAGGGTGTAGTTCCAACTTAGGTAATTTATTATTGAGAATCTGAGCAGGAGTGTTTGGGACATAACCTAACCAAAGCTCAAAAGGCTTTTTCTCAGTGACAGAATGAACAGTGCTATTATATGCAAATTCAAGACCAGGCAAAAGAGTGACCCAATCATGAGTAAATCTGTCATTGTCTTTATATTCTAAACCAAAGGCACAATACCTTCTAATCATATCTTCCAGAGTTTGAATCATTCTTTCAGCTAGACCATCAGTCTGAGGATGGTGAGCTGTATACAATTTTAACTCACAGCCACAAATATCCATCAAAGAGGTCCAAAACTCAGAAGTGAATTTTGGATCCGTATCAGAGATAATGGCTTTTGGAAAACCAATAATATTAAACATGTAAGACCACCATAAGAAAGCTAATTCTTTGGTGGATACATCTTTGTGGGTTGGAATAAATTTGCACATTTTTGTGAATCTATCAACTATTACCCAACAAGAGTTAAAGCTGTCTTTACCTGCAACAGGAAGACCAGTGACAAAATCCATATTAATGATTTGCCAGGGAGCACTAGGTGCTTCAATATGTTGTAATAACCCTGCTCTCTTACCTGTTAACCTTTTAGATTTTTGGCAGGAATCACAAGATTCAACATATAATTTTGTGTCTTCAGACATATTAGCCCACCATGCAGTGTTTTTGATTCTAATCAATGTTTTTTCAAGATCAAAATGACCAGCTAATATGTCATCATGACAAAGTTTGAGGATAGTTTCTTTCATTGAAGGAGGAATAACAATTACATTGGTAAGCTTCCTTCTATAATATATATAACCATCTTCAATAGAAAACTTTCCTTTATTTAAAGCATTTTGGTACTTTGCAGGAAGATTTTTTATTAATGCTTGAATTAAAGCATTCTTAGGATCATTCAAAATAGTAACTAATTTATTTAAGTTAGAATCTTTATTATATGAATCCAGTATTAACTGTAATAACTCCTCTTCCATATCAACTATAAATATACCATGTATATGAACAGTGTCATCCTCAGGTACATAAGCAGGATTAGAGTCATTATTTGGCAGAGGCAATCTGGAGAGCATATCAACATTAGAGTGAACATTTACAGCTCTGTGGATAATAGTCATCCTTCCTCTGTATTCCTGAACAGCAAGTTGCCACCTGAACATATGTCTGTTAGGTGTCTTGAGGTTTAAGAGAGATTTCACAGCACTACAGTCAGTTACCAACTCAAATTTTTGGTCATCCAAGTAGTAATGAAGTTTCTCAAGAGCCCAAACAACTGCTAAGCACTCCAATTGAGTGGCACCATATTTCAATTCACTATTTCTTAAGGTTCTTGAAATATAACAAATTACAACCTCTGAGGATTTATCATTAATAATTTGCTTTTGGTGAAGGGCAGCACCCAGACCAATAAAGCTAGCATCTGTATAAAGGACAAATGGCTTGTTAAAATCTGGAAGAGCCAATATAGGGGCTGTCATTAAGCAACTTTTCAATGTATCAAAAGCTTTCTGACAGTCATTATTCCAGAGAAAAGCAACATCTTTTCTGGTTAGTTTTGTAAGAGGCAAGGCTATGACCTGATAATTTTTAATATATTGTCTATAATAGCCACACATACCCAAAAAACTTTGGATTTCTCTTACAGAAGTTGGTGCTTTCACATTTTGAATGGCAGCAACTTTATTATGGTCTACACAAATTTGTAAGCCTGACACAACATGGCCAAGGACTTTCAAAGATTGAAAACCAAATTTACACTTTTTTAAAGATAAGGTCATATTGATTTCATCCATTTTTTGGAAAACTCTATTCAAGTGAATCATATGTTCATCAAAAGTTTTAGAAAAAACAATAATATCATCAATATAAACCATGAGCCAACCCTCAATAATTTCTTGATGGAAAGTGTTATCCATGACTTTCTGGAAAACTGAAGGAGCATTTTTAGGGCCAAATGGCATCCTAACATACTTATATATTCCCATATGAGTAGCAACAAGCAAAAAATTTTGAGAATTTTTCTCAACTGGAACTTGATGATAACCTTTATTACCATCCAGACAACTAATAAATTTTGCACATTGCTAGGTAGCATTTATTGAATTAATTCTGGGTAAAGGATAAATATCATCAACAGTATAAGTATTTAAAGCTCTGTAATCTCCACATAATCTAGCTTTATCTTTTTCATAAGAAATTAAGACTGGGGAGATGACACAATATTTGGGGGTGACATCCACTTTCTCAATGATATTCATTTTCAATAATGTTTCAATATTATCTTCAATATCTTTTCTTTTTGATGGAGAAGCAGGATATGGTTTTTTCTTAAGGGAAGGAGGAATATCACTCAAATTACAGGATAAGGTAATTTTCATCTCTTCCTGAACAATTCCCAAGACATGAGAACCATGAGCAAAAGCCATAGGGAAAGAGGTAATAGAGGCAACAATAGAATCCTTTTGTTCACTAGTCAACTGATCACCAAAAGAAGCGGTATTTATTTCATGTAATAAATCATCCATTTCAGTTGTTGTTCTACCTTTACATTGGGTCAGTGAGTTACAAGATTTCAACAAATGCCCAGAAGGTCTAGGAGAAGAAATTTTGAATTTTCTTTTCCCATTCATTCCTAAAGTAAAGCAATTATTTGCTGGATCCAGTTTCACACCAAACATGGTTAAAATATCATTTCCCATAATAAACCAATTGCTCAAATTATCATTATTCATGACAACAAACTCACAAATAGCTCTGACAAAACCACCATTATATTTGAAGAATACAGAGGTTTTGTATTTGCCAATAGGAAATAAGGTAGAACCATACCCTCTCCATTTTTCAGAAGTTATAGGCAATAATTTACTCAAATATTCCTTATCCACTGAAGCCAAAGCTTTTTCAGATACTACACTTCCTCCAGCACCAGAATCAAGAACTACATCAACATTTTTACCATTAATGATAACAGGTGCCTTTAAAGGGGATATGGGAATAGAATTGTTAGTAATATCTTTAATTATCTCAGCATTTTCTACTGAAGATAAATTCAATACACAATCTTCAGATATATTATTTAAATAATGGACATCATGTTCCAACATTAAAACATCTTTAACAGATTCATTGTCATAGGAGATATTACTTTCACAGTCACTGGAAGAATTATTGACATCAAGTTCAACTTCATCAGTGTCTTCATTTTGTTCAACAAGATGAATTTTCTTGTCACAAACATGACCCTTCCTCCACGGTGTGTTACACTTATAACAAGTATTTGTTGCATATTTTTTAGGTGCAACTGGGGCAGAGGGTTTACCAGATTTTTCTGGGAGCTTTATAGAAGGTTTATTCTGATCATTATAAGATTTACTAAGGTAATTCTTTGGTTCATATCTATGGTTGAGTAGTACTTCATTACAGATGTTAATGAAAGAAGAATTTTCCCTTACATGCTCAGTTCTAGCAACAATCAAATCCCTAAGAGAATTTGGTAATTTATACAAGATTTTATCTCTCAAAATATCATAATCCATCTTTGGATCAATTGCTCTAAGGATTTTAGTTACTTTCATCAGAAAAACAATGTGCTTTTCAACAGAGGAGGATACATATCTAGTATTCTCATACAGTCTCTGCTGAGCTAACCTGAATTTTGAACCACCAAACTGATTCTCAATCAAGGATTTCCAATCATTCCATGTATAATGATTGTTATCTAAGAGGACAGATTCATACCACATCAAGGCTACATTGGAAAATAAAGAAATTAGCTTAGAAACAATTACCTCATCAGGTAGTTTATAAGATCTCTTTAAATTATCAATTCTTTGGATAAAGTGTTGCCAATCAGAGGAAGAATCACCATCAAAGGTATGATATTGGTCTAACTTAGGCCAATTTTTCTGACTACTGGGATGGTCCACTTTTTGGTTTGAATTATTCATTAGTAATAATTCCTGAAGTTTAGCCAGGTGTTCAGAAATTTCATTATTTACAGAAACAGCTGGTGCATGACCATCACAAGATTTTTTGCTAGTAGCAAAAGATTTTACAGACTCATTGTCAGTTTGTTTAATGGTTGAAATATGAGGAAGAAAGGATGAACTTTGTTCAGGTTTTTTCCCTTTATTTTTATGCAGCTTATTTGCAGAAATCTCATTTAATTCATTATTGATGGATAAGGTTGAGAACTTTTCCTGTAGGTCAGACACATAGTTTCTTATTCTTGGAATTTCAGACATCTGGTCATTTACTTTTGCAAGAGATAGAACATTTCTGTCCTCAGAAACTGAGTGTTTGGTACTTAGTGCATGGAAATCATTTTTTAGCTTCTTAAACTCATTTTGTAGAGATTTTATTTCATTCTTGAATGAATAATTTTCCTCAATAAGGGGTTTCAATTCACTCAAGGTCTTATGTAGATTGATATTTCTATCTGAGATAGCTCTATGGTCACTTCTTATTTGTTTTTGTTGACTAAGAACAATATTCAAGGTTTCTTTGATTTTTAAATAAGCTGTATCTTGTACAGAAGAACTCACTTTACATTGCAAGTGTAAATTATTTAATCTATCATTTTCATGGATTAACACATCTCTCACATGTTTGTCTTTCACAATATTAAAATCAAGGGTATCTTTCAATATTTCCTCAGAAGTTTTTTCAATTAAGGTATAGATTTCAGGGAGAACAGAATCATTTTTAATTGCAAGAGAAGGATTAATTAAAGATTTAGAATTTAAATGTAAAGTTTCATCAAATGACAATTTGCTAATTACATCAATAGGGCTACTAGTTACAGGAAGCTGTCTTTTAACAGGTTTAACTGTTCTTTCACCATGTTCAATAATATTACCTGCAGAAGAAGATTTATTAGAAAACATACCCAAGTGACTATCAACCAAATTACTTACCATGGCAGAGGAGGAAACTTCCCCTGGGACTGGGTTTGGGATTGTGCTTGGGCCTTCTTTCTCCTGCCTTTTTGGTAGGGATGAGGAGGTGGATGGAAATTGGGTGTTCTGGATGGGCCAGGCTGATGATGAGGAGGGTGTTGCACATTCTGTTGGTAGTGACTCATTAGATAATCCCATTTCCATTGCTCTACTTCCATAGTATTTGGATTTTGGATGGTTGAGCTGGGTGGCTGTGAAGGTTGAGCCTGAAATTGAGGCTGATTGGGAGGCAACTGAGGAGGGGCCTGGGCCTGAATCTGGTTCCTGAGTTCTTGGACCTGATCCCACAATGTGTCTACCTTTGCTTTGTACGTCATATTTTCTGTCTTCAACTCTTTTATATGACTGGATAGGTTGCTGATTTGTTGTGGCAGAGGAAGCTTTTTTATTTTGAAGCCTTTTGGAAGACCTTCTTGAGGCACTAGAGGCTTTACTTCCTTCTGTGGTACTGGGGGAAGGGGGTTTGGTTTGTTTGCATTTCCTGTCATTTCCACATCCTGCAGTATGTGAATTCTTTGTGTTAGAATAAGATTTTTTATGACCAACTTTAGAAGAACTTACAGTGTCAGCATCATAGTCAATTTCTATCTCATCCACTTGCATGTTATCCATTTTTTCTGCCAAATTGTTGGACATACTAGTGGGAAGATTTATATTTTACTTTGTACTTTATAAAAAAAATAATCAAAGTTAGTCAATAATTGCTCCAAATAATAAAAAAAAAATATTTAATTAATTAAATTATAGAAAAAATAATTTTCAATATAAAGTAATAATTAAAAAATTAATTTTTTTTTCTTAAAAAAATGGATTGCAAGGTTAAATTGGGAATAACAAGTAAGTTAATTCAACCAATTAATTACCAATATTAAATATGGCAATATATTTGGGACTAAGCACAATGTACTTTTAAGTCAACCAAAATTAACAATAATTAATAATATAAAAAAAAAAAATTAATAATTCAATTTGTATTAATAATAATGTCAATTCTTCTAGGACTAAGAGGATTTAACACTCTATAATGGTCAACTAGGAAAAAAATTTTTTTTAAAAATTGAACACTTACACTCAGTGAATCAGCAATTAAGCCACAATCACTGTTATTGCAATAAAAATATAGTAATATGAGTGAGAGGCGCAAAGGTGAACTTACTATAGTGATCGAAAAATTACTTCAAAATAATATAAAAATTAATAATATATAAACCTAAGATGTCGAACCCAAGTTCGAAACACAGTCGCGGCAAAAGTTTCGTTTTGCTAGGTGGTCCGTGCGTTTTGTCGTTCGTCGCCAGGCTCAATCGTCGTCGTCGTTTGGAAAGGCCCCCAGTTGTCGGTCAGTCATCTAGAAGAGGTAAGGAAAATAGGAGAAAAAGGAGGAGAGAAGGAGGAGGACAAGGGAAAATAAAGAAATAAACCAAAATATATATATTTAATTTATTTGAGAGGGAAACAACGGTGAGCAACTTTGAGAGGTGACTAAAACTTAGATTTTATTAACAATAATATTATTAAATGTAAGGGTTCTGCGCGGCAAACAATTTTAATTACTATCAGACTTAAAGCAACCTTTGATTTGTTGTATAGAATTTAAATTAGATTTGTATTACTAAAAAAAATATAAACGTAATAAATTGGTTATTTAATTTGTTGAGTGTGTAATGAGTGATAAGGCTACAGGGGATTATCCAAGGCCCTTTTATAGGCAATGGGTCCTCTGAAGCGCTACTATATTTGTAAATACAATGATTAGAATGGAATAAAACAAACATATCAAAAGAGTAAATGAAACATAACAATATGGAGAAAAACATGAAACAAATAATTAAAAGCCCAATTAAGAATCCAATTTCCCCGCCATTAATTCCCAAATCAGTAAGTGACAATAGTGAATAACTAAACAAGATTGGAAACATAGGAACTATGAGAAATATAATTCCCAACAGATGGTACATTCTGATTAAAGGACATTTTAAGTGAAACAAAAAATAATTTGACGCAACAAAACAAGCAATTAATCTCAATTTAGTCCAAATTAATTTATTTGTTTTTTCTAACACAATTAAGGGTCAAAAGAAGCGTCCTTAATTAATGTTTAGTATCATATGAGAGGTATTATTTAATATATAAATTTAAGTAATTAATTTAAATATATTATAAATCAAATTTACACTTGTAATTATAATATATGTTTTTTAATTAATTAAATATAAATTTATAATTATTAAATACATAAAAATGCGCCATTATTTGTAGAATATATTATATTATGCTCAATTTAATTGTATATAAAAATATATATAACCAATAAATTTAATGTAACACTTGTATATAATAAAATTCTTATATAATTTCATTATGCAATAAAATATTAAGTTATATTCATTAAATACAAGTCTTACCCACTCTTTAAGGTTTTATAATTTATATATCATTTACTGGACTCCTGGAATAGCCTGGCTGACAAACACGGTCATGGCAAAATTTTACTTTTTGGTTGGGTGGTCTGTGCGCTATGTTGTTTGTCGCAAGTATCGTAGTTGTCGTCGTGGTTTGGAAAGGCTCTCAATTATTGGCCAGTCATCTAGAAGAAAGATAAGAAGATGGGAAGATGGAGAGGAGGAAAATGGAATATAAAGAAAAGGGTTGACAAGAGGTAAAAGTAATAAATTAATGAAATGATTTAGGTGATTTTAAAAGGAAGCAACGACTATTTTTTGAGACTTTACACAACAGTGAGGGTTTATTAATAATAATTTATTTATTTAAGTAAGGATTTATCTTCAATGCGCAGAAAACCCTTAAAATTACTATTAGACTTAGAGCAACCGTAGAATATTTATTTACTTTTAAAAATGCTAATAAAAATAAAATAAACGTAATATAAATAAAAATGTATTTTAGTTGAGTGTTTAATAAGTGATAGAGAAACAGGGGGTTTCCCAAGGCCCTTATATAGGCAAGGGGCCCTCTGAAGCGCCACAAGAAATTATATTCTATAAAAAATAAGATAAGAAATAATTAATAGTTAAAATTAAGTGTACCAAATCTGCAAGGGAAAAATATAAAACAATTGATTAAAAAATAAGTAAGAGCCCAAAAAATCCACCAATTTAACCCCAAAAAAATCTTTAAAATAAGTGAGTAACTAAATAAGATTGAAACACTTGAAGTATTAACTAATTCAATTTATAACACATTTGATAATAGCCCATTTTAGGTGAAACATAAAAATTAAACAATTTTAATATAATAATTAGTGTAATTAATTAATTAAGTCTGAAACATAAGATATTAATTAATATAACCCATTTTATTAGTGTAAGAATTAAATTAGGTTAAAACAATTTATTAAATTAATATTATTACTAAATTTTAGAATACATCATTAGTAATTAATTAAATAAAATGTTTTAACTAATTTAATACTTTAATGACATAATTATGAGTCAAAAAAGCGCTCAATATTCATAATTCCTATGATATAAAAGTTTTGTTTTAATACTTTAATTTTATTTATTTATTTAAAAATATTATAAGTTAATATTTTGATTTTTTAACTATAATATATTTAATAAATTAATTAATAATTTATAAGAATTAAATACATAAAAAATGTGCCAATATTTTCTAGAATATAAAGTATTTTATGAGTTTTAATTGTATCTATAATTTATTCAATAATAAATTTAATATAACCCTTATTTTAGTTATATTATAATACAATTGTTATATAATTTTATTATGCAATATAATATAAATTTATATACATAAAATGCATAATTTTTCGCCCTCATTAAGCTCCAATAGATTAAAATACAAATCACTGGGCTCCTGGTATAGCCTGGCTGACATTAATACAAATCCAATAAGTATTATAATATAACTCAATAATATGGTCTCAGTAATTTAATCTCACTAATTATATATGGCTTACAATCTTATATTTAGTGGAAAAATAGATTTAATAAATTCAGATACTATTCAAAGACTTTTATAAGTACTATTGATATGTATTGTAATTGTATTGGCTATATGTTTTAATTGTAATGATAAAGAATGTCAAAAAGAAGACCAAAAACCCCCTCCTTTTATACAAAATAACTTCCCCAATGAACCCCTTGATTTACCTGCTCTATAAACAGTTAATTATGCCTTATTCAAGCTAATAATAATGCCCAAAAACATAAAGAGTGACCAATAAAATAATTAGAATGATATCACCTGCCGAAATACTATAGTAATAGGGATAATCCATCAAAAATAAAGAATAAGCAAAAAAGAGAGTATATGCGTGTTATACATTAAAATAAAAGACTAAAAAGGAAGAATTAAGACTAAGTATTACTCAATAAAAAGGAGGATTAACAGTTGAAATGTTGGGGCTAATCACGACATTATACTATGTGAATTCACCATTTGAAAATAACCAAAATTGACTAAAAAACCACTTAAAAACCCAAAAAAGGATGTGAGATGTGGGATAACTACATGCAGTCCTTGGCAGGCACTTTAATGGGTGAATCCTTGACTTATTTACGCAAAGTTAAGCTTGGTAGTGAATTAAAGCACCAAGATTGAGTTTATTAATGAAATTAGTGCATATAAAGAGGGTCAATGCATTTGTAATATGGCTAGGACACTAAATAAGCCCCTGTTGCCTATCTTAGCATATTTCCCCACAGTAGGAATAGAATGTGGGGTAATTATAGTGTGAAAAAGATAAATTTTTTAAAAATGAAGCTATTTACTTGGGAAAAATGCAGGCAGTATGTGGCCAGTACACAGAAGCCATTTCTGGCATAAAAAACACCAAATTTGAAAAGTGTTATTTTTATGCATTTGAGTAGCCAAATCAATAGCTTTAATTAAGAAAAATTGATCTGTCAAAGCGAATTTTTAATATTATTAATTTTATAGGGCATATAGTCAACTTTAAAGTGATTTAAAGCACATTTTTTGTTTTTCACATAAAATCATGAAAACAACAGCTTTAAGTCTTCTTAAATATTATTTAGCCTTATGTTTAATTTTTTTAAGGTACCCTAACATATTTCAACTTAATATTAAGTACATAAGAATTATAAAAGGTGGATATATGCATGTATATAAGGTGTTATTATGGCATATTTTGTATTTTATCATAAGTTTACTTATGTATACTATTTGTGTACTCAAACTTATTGCTCCCATGTATAGTCCATGTGTTTAAAATAACTTATAAGTACTTTTTACTCAGTCCTGGGGATATCCAGGCTGACACTTACCCACCCAAAAAAACAAAAAAAAAGATAAGTTATACACTTTTTTTATTTTATATTATTTTTCAGGTATTCAGAAAATTCTGTAGCATTAAAGATTAATTATTTAAAGAAGTAAAACATAATAAAATATTATGAGTACTGGTTTTTTAAACCCTCAGCTGGCTGAACAGAAACTTATTTCTGTTTGAATTTTTTAAGAAGGGAGGATAGATTTGTAATTTCTTTTTCAGGTATCCATTTATCAAATTCATTTGATTTCCCCTTAGATCTTAATAAATACTCAGTTCCTTCCTCTTTAGTAAGGATTCTTTTCTTGAGTATTTTTTCAATCTCTGCCTTTCCCACAATTTCTTCAGGTTGCTTTTTAGGCCTTCCCCCTCTTTTTGGATAAGTCAGGATAATTTGCATGGTAAGGTTTTAATAATGAGATAGGTAAAACCAGATGTTTCCTATCATATGGGGCATATGATATGACTTCCAAAGCATAATTACCAACCATTTTTCTCACTAAAAAAGTTCCTAAAAATGGCTCCTTCAATTTAACATTACCTTGTAAGTTAAAATGTAGTGTTGAAATTAGGACTTCATCTCCTTTTTTAAATTCGAATTCTTTATGTGATTTATCTCACCTTTTCTTTTCATATTCAAATGCCTTTTGGATGAATTCCTCTGCATACTTTCTGCACATTTTTTGCATAAGAATAAAGGATTTAGTTCCAGGGTGTATAACTAACCTTGGTAATTTATTTAAATGATTTACTGGGGTATTTGGTACATATCCCAGCCAGAGTTCAAATGGTTTTTTCTCTGTCACAGAATGAGTTGTGCTATTATAAGAAAGGTCAAGGCCAGGAATTAATGTTACCCAGTCATGTGTAAAGCTCTCATTGTCTTTGTATTCTAATCCAAAGGCACAATATCTTCTGATCATATCTTCCATAGTCTGTATCATTCTCTCAGGCAGACCATAAGTTTGTGGATGGTGTGCTATAGACGATTTCAATTGACAACCTGATACTTCCATCAAAGATGTCCAGAACTATGAAATAAATTTAAGGTCTCTGTCAGAGATTACGGATTTGGGGAACCCAACAGTGTTCATAATTTGAGTCCACCATAGTAATTCCAAGTCTCTTGCAGATACCTCTTTATGGGTAGGGATAAATTTAGAAATTTTTGTTAATCTATCTACAATTACCCAGCAAGAATTGAAACTTTATTTTCCTGCTAATGGCAAGCCAGTGACAAAATCCATGTTTATAATTTCCCATGGAGCTTTTGGCTGCTCTATTTGTTGTAACAACCCTGCTCTCTTCCCAGTTGATCTTTTATATTTCTGACAAGAGTCACATGTTTCAATGTATTTTTGTACATCTTCTTTCATGTTTATCCACCAGGCTGTATTTTCAACTCTGGTTAATGTTTTGTTAAAATTAAAATGACCAGCTTAGATTTCATCATGAAAAGTACTCAACATTAACTATTTCATATAGGGTGATATAACTATTACATTATTAGCTTTTTCTTGTAATATGTATATCCACCTTCAATTGACAGTTTACCTTTTTCAAACGCATTTTTATATTTTGGAGGCAAGGTTTTAATTAATACACCCATGGAGGCATTAGTTGGATCATTTAAAATGGTAGATAATTTAGACAAATATATATCACATGAATAATTTTCTAACATAGTTTGCATAAATTCTTCCTCTAAATCTACTATATAAATCCCAAAGATATGTACAACCTCATTTTCAGGTACATATGATGGGTTGTAAGTATCATTTTACAAAGGGCTTCTGAATAAAAAGTCCACATTAAAATGCAATTTTACTGATCTATGAGTGATTTTCATTCTTCCTCTGTAATCTTGTAAAGCTAGTTGCCATCTAAACATGTGCCTATTAGGTGTTTTCATGTTTAGTAATGATTTTACTACACTGCAATCTGTTATTAATTCAAACTTCTGGTCCTCCAGATAGTAATGAAGTTTCATCAAGGCTCAAACAACGGCTTAACATTCCAGTCGTGTGGAACCATCCCTTAATTCTGTTTTTCTTAAGGTTCTGGATATATGACAGATAACTACTTCAGAAAATTTTCCATTTATTATTTGTTTCTGCTGTAAAGCAGCACCTAACCCTGTGAATCTTGCATCAGTATACAAGATAAAAGGTATGTTAAAATCTGGAAGTCCCAATATTGGAGCTGACATAAAACATTCCTTCAATTAAACAAAGGTGTGTTGTCTTTCATTATTCCAAAAGAAAGCCTCATTTTTCCTGGTTAATGTTGTTAAAGGGGCTGCAATGGATTGGTATTTTTTAATATACTGTCTATAATATCCACACATACCTAAAAAACCTTATAAATCTTTCACATTCTTAGGTACACTAATTCATTTTATTGCTGCCACTTTGTTCTGGTCATCACAAATTTTTAATCCAGACACAACATGTCCAAGTACTTTCAAGGATTGAAATCGAAACTTACATTTCTTTAATGCAATTGTCATATTAATTTCATCCATATTTTGAAAGACTCTCTTCAGGAGATTTAAATGTTCATCATAAGTTTTTGAAAACACTATGATGTCATCAATATAAACCAAAAGCCATCCTTCAACCATTTCCTGATGAAAAATACTATCCATCAATTTTTGTAAGACTGAAGGCGCATTCTTTGGGCCAAAAGGCATTCTCACAATTTTATATATCCCCATGTGTGTGGTTATGAGTAAGAAATCCTGAGAACTCTTTTCCACAGAAATCTGGTGGTAACCTTTGTTTCCATCCAGACAGGAAATATATTTTGCTCCTTGTAAGGTAGAATGTATAGAAGCTATCCTTGGTAGAGGGTAGATATCATCTACAGTGTATGTATTCAGAGATCTGTAATGACCACATAATCTTGCCTTATCTTTTTCATAAGAGATTAAAACTGGTGAAATAACACAATACTTAGGTGTTGTGTCCACTTTTTCAACAATACCTATTTCTAACAACATTTTAATGTTGTCTTCAATATCTTTCCTTTTTGCAGGAGAAGCTGGGTAAGGTTTATTTTTCAAGCTGCTAGGAATATTATCCAGATCACAACTTAAAGAGATTTACATCTCATGGTCTTTGACCAATCCTAGTTCATTTGAACCATGAGCAAATGCCATAGGATAAGATTTTATTAATCTCAAAATATTGTTTTCTTCAATTTTTGAGAGTTGAGGACTGAAAGAGGCTTTTTGGATTTCATTTTCCAATTCTACCACTTCAGAGGTGGTTCTTCCACCTTGCAGTTGTTCCTCTCTAGGAGAAATGGAATACAATCAATTTTCAGAGCAAATCTTGAATTTTCTTTTCCCATTTACACCTATAGTGAAGCAACTAATTTCAGGATCCAGTTTAATGCTAAATTTGGTCAATAAGTCATTACCAATAATAAAACAATCACTACAATTATTATTATCCATTGCCACAAATTCACACACTGCTCTTACATTACTCTTATTATATTTGAAGAATACAGCAGTTTTGTATTTTCCAATTGGATTTAATACTGAACCAAAACCCCTCCAGTTCTTTTTTTGTAAAGGTTCTAGTTTTTCCATATACTTACTGTCAAGTTTCATTAATGTATTAATAGAAACTACACTACCTGCAGCCCCAGTGTCAAGAATTGCATTCATTTATTTTCCACATATAATAACAGGAGTTCTAATAGGTTTTATTCTGTAAGTATCATGAGATACATCTTTAATAATTTCAGCTTCTTCAATGGAAGTCAAATATGTATCTGTATGAGGTATTGCATCATTCAGGAACATAGTATCCTGTTCTAATACATATATCTCATTTTCATCATCACTGTAAGAAATTTTACTCTTACAATCCTCACTATATTCCTCCTTTTCATCTTCATGATTACTTTTTTCTGAATCTAGTGAGTTTTCAATAACATTTATTCTTTACTTACAAGTATGAACTTTAGCCCAAGGCTCATTATATTTGTAGCAAGTTTTATTTTCTTATCTTTTAGGGACAAGGGGAGCTGAATGTTTTTTCTTCTCCACTGGTAGCTTATTTGTAGTAGGTTCTATTACCTCCACACTTTCTTGTAATTATTATACCTGGTTTCAGATTTGTGGTCCAATAATATTTCATTGCATATATTAATAAACCCAGAAGTATCTCTGATGGTTTCAGTTCTAGCTACAATAATGTGTTTGACTGATATAGGCAATTTATATATTATTTTTTCTTTCCACTCATCATAATCCATTTTTGTATCCATTGCTTTCATGATTTTTATTAAATTAATTAAAAATACCATGGGTTTATCTCCAACATTTGGATTATATCTGGCTTTTTCATACAATCTTTGTTGAGTGATTCTAAATTTTGGGCCACCTAATTGCCTTTCAATTAGTGTCTTCCATTCATTCCAGGAGTAGTTAATTCCCTCACTTAATACAGATTCAAACCATAATAAGGCCACATCTGTAAATAAAGATATTAATTTTTATGTAATTTCTTCATCAGGTAATTTGTATGAAAATTTTAAGTTATCAATTCTCTGAATGAATTGTTTTGAATCAGACTTTGAATCCCTGTCAAAAGAAGGGTACTGATCTAACTTAGGCCAGTTCTTTTGGTTAGTTTTTTCTTCCCTAACCTAAAGAATATTGAGTAATTCACCTACTTTAGAAAGATAATCATTTATTTTATCCTTTACTGATTCTATATTCTTAGTGCCAATGACGCTATTTTCATGTTCAATCATTGGTTTATTATCTGAGTGTTTCATAAAAGCTGGTACTCTTTCCACGTAGGAGGTATTATCTTTTATTTTATCAGTATTTTTCAAAATGTTAGCTATTTTGATTTCTACCCTTTTTAACCTATCCTTTATTTCAGGTACATGTGTTAAGTTATCATTCACATTTGAAAAAGACAATTTCACATGTCCCTTTATGGTAGCCATAATATTCTGAGAATGTTCTAATTTATTTTTTAAACTCTTAATCTCAGAGTTTAATCTTATATTTTCATTGGTTAATTCATTATTTGAATTTTCAATTATTTTTAGCCTATTGGCTGTGGTACTCAATGATTGCAATGGGGTTTAGTAATACACTTTCTGTGAGCCTAGGTATCTCCAGGACTGAATAATTATTATGTTCAAAATAAGATAAACTTAATTACATTAAGCTTATTACTTATAATTAAGGTTAAAATACTTATATATATGGTTATAATACATATATATGTAATTATTACACTATTATATGACTTATAGTAGTTTAAATAGCTTATCCATAGTCTAATAATAATTATGAAGGTGTTAATGGAGTCATAGTATACTTATCTCAAATGATGTTAAGTAATTATAGACATTCATAAGCTTATATGTATACATAAACCTCATATTCAGTGAAATATGTAGTTATATTATGTATATTTAGGTCTATAAGTGGGTTTCAACCTCTTAATAACCTATAACCTTTATTTTTCTGCTTATTTTAGGTCATATGGAGGTATTCAGTGGACGCACAATGCCTACACAAGCATATACACCTATTTAAGGTGCATATATCCAGTTTGAACAACTTAATCTGCTTCTTTGGATGGATTTTCAAGGATTTATGGGTTGGGATGTGATTACTGGGTTAATATTAATGCTTGGGGATGTTATTGGGGCATTGGGAAGTTGATTTGGTTCTTTTATATGCTTTGGGTTTCATTTTGTTCTCTTTGGATGAGTTATTTTACCTGTCTCCTTATGGTATCCGCTTTTATCTGTTTTCTCTATCTATGGCATGGGTGTATGATATCATTAGTTGTGATGGAGGGTCCTTACTGGAGGTTGGGGTGTTGAAACTTGTTGAAGTGGACGCCATGGGGAGGTGATGGGCCCTCACAGTGCTTTAATTGTCAGGGATATTAGTGACAACATCTGGATTGAAGGTCTGTGCACTCCAGTGAATTTTGGTATAAGTAAGGGAGGATTTGACGGGTGATTGAACATCACTTACTTAATACACAATTATAATCATATATAAATATATTTTAAAGCATTTATAAATTGATATTATCATTATATAAGCTATAACTATATTTTATTGATCTATTTTCCACCACTAGCACACATAAAAATCCAAGTATTGTGCGTTTATATTGAGAATAACTATTTTATTAGTCTTCCCCTGAGGTTTAATCACTAAATCATTTATCAATAAGTAGTTGGAACATTAATATTTAATATTAAATCATACTTAGATACTAGCACACACTGACACTTTCTGTATTATTGTTTGACTCTCTAGAGAATGCTAATATGCCATATATTAAAAAAAATAATCATGGTTGATTTGGTGGAAAAAAGAGGTATTTTGGAATAGAATATTTCAAAATTTGATACCCCCTATGAAGTGCATAAAATATAATAACCTTTTTACAAAATATATTTTTATATTGTATTTAAATGTATATACAGTATATATAATAATAAAATTAATATAAAAATATATTTAAAAAATATTGTTATATAATTGTATTTTAATGTAATATTTAATTTGTATATATTTAAATCCACTTTTTCTCTTATTGTAATTTAACATAAGTTTTTATTTGACTCTCAGTATATCCTGGCTGACACTCCCTCACTCTAAAAAGAAACAATAAAATAAAATGCTAAGATTTTTTCTTTTTATATTTTTTCAAAATAGTACAGAGATTACAATTTTCTTTTCCAGATATCCAAGTATCATGCTCAAATGATTTATTTTTATATCTCAATAAATATTCAGTGCCTTTCTCAGAAGTGATAATTCTATCATTGAGAATTTTATCAATTTCTGCAGTTTCTGTGATTTACTGAGGATTTTTCATAGGTCTACATTTTCTTTTTGGAAATAAGTCACTGTTGGAAGTATAAGGTTGAAGTATGGAGATGGGGAAAACAGGATTATTTTTTATCATATGGAAAATATAATACTACTTCTACTGCATTATCATCAACCATTACTTTAACAAGAAATGGTCCCACAAAAGAATCTTTTAGTTTGTTATTTCCCTGTAAATTGAAGTAGACTCTGGATATCAGTACTTCATCACCCTTTTCAAGTGTGTATTCCTTATGGGATCCATCCCATCATTTATTTTTATATTCAAATGACCAATCAATAAAATTTTGAGCATGTTTTCTGCATAGTTGTTGCATTTTCATAAAAGATTTAAAACCAAGATGAAGTCACAACTTTGGTAATTTATTATTGAGAATTCAAGAAGGATTATTTGGGACATATCCTAACCAGATCTCAAAATGTTTTCTTTCAGCAGCAGAATTTAAAGTGCTATTATAAGTAAATTCAAGACCTGGTAATAGAGTAACCCAGTCATGAGTAAATTTGTCATTGTCTTTATATTCTAATCCAAAGGCACAATACCTTCTAATCATATCTTCCTGAGTTTGAATCATTCTTTCAGCTAGACCATCAGTCTGAGGATGGTGAGCTGTAGACAATTTTAACTCACAATCACAAATATCCATCAAAGATGTCTAAAATTCAGATGTAAATTGTGGGTCCCTATCAGAGATAATGGCTTTAGGAAATCCAATAATATTAAATATATAAGACCACCATAAGAAAGCTAATTCTTTTGTGGATAAATCTTTGTAGGTGGGAATAAATTTTCACATTTTGGTGAATCTATCCACTATTAACCAACAAGAGTTATAACTGTCTTTACCTGCTACAGGAAGACCAGTGAAAAAATCCATTTTAATGATTTTCCAAGGAGCATCAGGTGCTTCAATGTGTTGTAACAATCTTGCTCTTTGACCTGTCAGTCTTTTGGATTTTTGACAAGAATCACAAGAATCAACATATAATTTAGTGTCTTCAGACATATTAGCCCACCAAGCTGTGTTTTAATTCTGATTAAGGTTTTCTCAAGGTCAAAATTTTCTGCGAATATGTCATCATGACAAAGTATTAAGATGGTTTCTTTCATGGAAGGAGGAATAAAAATGACATTGGTCAGTTTTCTCTTGTAATAAATTTAATTATCTTCAATGGAGAGCTTTCCTTTACTCAAAGTGTTTTGGTACTTTGAAGTAAGAGTTTTTATCAATTCTTGTATAGAAGAATTGTTTGGGTCATTCAAGATTGTAACTAATTTATTTAAATTAGCATCTTTATCATATGACTACAGAATAGATTGTAATAGTTCCTCTTCCATATCAACAATCTATATACCACATATATCTACTGTATCAACTTCAGGTACATTAGCTGGATTGGATACATCATTTGGAAGAGGTAATCTAGACAATATATCTATATTTGAATGAAAATTTTCAGCCCTGTGAATAATAGTCATTCTAACTCTGTATTCTTGAACAGCAAGTTGCCTCCTAAACATATGTCTATTTGGTGTTTTCAAGCTCAAGAGAGATTTCACAGCACTGAAATCTGTAACTAATTCAAACTTTTGGTCATCCAGATAATAATGAAGCTTTTCTAAAGCCCATACCACTGCTAAGCACTCTAACTGAGTGGCAACATACTTCAATTCACTCTTTCTCAAGGCTCTTGAAATATAAAAAATTACTACTTCTGAAACTTTTTCATTAATAATTTGTTTCTGGTGTAAAGCAGCACTAATTAAAATAAAACTTGCATCTTTATTAAGAACAAATGGCTTATTAAAATCAGGAAGAGCAAGGATTGGAGCTGAAATTAAAAATTTCTTTAATGTATCAAAAGATCTTTGAGTATTCTCATTCCATATATAAGCCACATCTTTTCTGTTTAGTTTGGTAAGTGGTAAGGCTATGACTTGATAATTTTTAATATATCATCTATAGTAGCCACACATTCACAAAAAACTTTTTATTTATCTTACAGAAGTTGGTGCTGTCACATTTTGGATAGCAGCAGCTTTTCATTGGTCTACACATATTTGTAAGCCAGAAACTACATGTCCTAGAACTTTTAGGTATTGAAAACCAAATTTACACTTTTTTAAGGAGAGAGTCATGTTAATTTCATCCATTTTCTGGAAGTCTCTATTTAAGTGTTGGATATGATCATCAAAAGTTGTAGAAGAAACTATGATGTCATCTATATAAACCATTAACCATCCTTCAATTATTTCCTGATGAAATGTGTTATCCATTACTTTTTGGAATACTCAAGGGGCATTTTTAGGGCCTAAAGGTATCCTAACATATTTGTAAGTTCCCAAATGGGTTGCAATTAGCAAAAAGTTTTGGGAAGATTTTTCAACAGGTATTTTATGATAACCTTTATTACCATCTAGACAGCTTATGAATGCTGCACCTTGCAAGGTAGCATGTATAGAGCTAATTCTAAGTAATGGAAAAATATCATCCGCAGTAAAAGTATTCAAAGCTATATAATCTCCACAAAGTCTATCTTTATCCTTCTCATAGGAGATCAAAACTGGAGAGATGACACAATATTTGGGTGAAACATCAACTTTTTCAATAATATTTATACTTAATAAAGTTAAGATATTATCTTCAATATATTTTCTCTTTGCGGGAGAAGCAGGATAAGGATCTTTCTTAAGGCTAGCAGGTATTTCATCCAATTTTCAGGATAAAGAAATTTTCATTTCTTCTTTAACTAATTCTAACACATGGGAACCATGAGCAAAAGTCATTGGGAAAGATGTAATTAATTCCACTATTGAAGCTTTTTGATCATCAGTATATTGATCACCAAATGAAGCTGCATCAATTTCAGACAATAAGACATCTATTTTCTCTGTTTTTCTGCCTTTACATTGGATCAAAGAGTGACAAGAATTTAATAAGGGTGCAGAATACTTTTTCCGAAGAAGAAATTTCAAATTTTCTTTTCCCATTCATGCCCAAGGTAAAACAATTTTTGGCAGGATCCAATTTAATGCCAAACTTAGTTAAATTTCATTTCCCATGATAAACTTATCGCTTAAATTATCATTTTTCATAACAACCAACTCACAAATAGCTCTGAAAAAACCACAATTAAATTCAAAAAACACAGAGGTCTTTTATTTTCCAATGGGACATAAAACAGAACCATAACCTTTCCATTTTTCAGATTTTATAGGTAATAATTTGCATTGATAATCCATATCCACAGAAGCAAGTGCTTTCTCAGACACCACACTTCCTTCAGAACCAGAGTCAAGAATAACCTCAACACTTTTATCATTTATGATAACTGGTGCTCTCAAAGGTGATATTAAAATGGAAATGTCAGTAAAATCTCTAATTACCTCAGCATTTTCTACAGAAGATAAGTCAATATCACAATTTTAAGATCAATTATCTAAATATTGGATATCCTTTTCTAAAACTAGAACTTCTTGAGAGGAATCATGGTCATAAGATATATTGCTATTACAGTCACTTGAGGAATCATCCAGATCAAATTGAGTAATTTCAGATTCTTCATTTTTTTCAACAAGATAAATTTTCTCGTCACAAATATGTCCTTTCTGCCAAGGTTTGTTACATTTAAAACAAGTGTTAGTGGCATATTTCTTTGGTGAAACAGGGGCAGAAGTTCTACCATCTTTTTCTGGAAGTTTTTTGGAAAGCTTTTTCTGGTCATGATAATATTTTGAAGGATAATTCCTTGGTTCATATCTATGATTTAGTAGAACTTCATTACAGATATTAATAAAGGAAGAATTCTCTCTTACATGCTCAGTCCTTGCCACAATCAAATCTCTCAGAGAATTTTGCAATTTATAGAGAATTTTATCTCTCAAAATATTATAATCCATTTTAGGATCCATGGCTCTTTGAATTTTTGTAATTTTCATAAGGAAAACAATAGGTTTTTCAGAAGAGGAGGACACATATTTAGCAGTATCATATAATCTCTGCTGGGAAAGTCTGAACTTGGAACCACCAAAATAATTTTCAATTAATGTTTTCCACTCTTTCCAAGTATAATGTTGATTTTCCAATAAGTCAGATTCATATCACATTAAATCTACATTGGAAAAAAAGAAATTAATTTAGAGACAATTTCTTCATCAGGAAATTTATAAGAGTTTTTCAGATTATCAATTCTCTGAACAAAGTGTTTCCAGTCAGATGAAGAGTCACCATCAAAAGTGGGATACCAATCCAGTTTGGGCCAATTTTTCTGGCTACTGGGATGGTCCATCTTTTTATTAGAATTATTTAACATTAATAATTCTTGAAGTTTATCCAGGTGTTCAGAAATTTCATTATTTACAGAAACAGCTGGTTCATGACAATTAAAATATTTTTGACTTAAAGCAAAAGATTTTACATATTCATTGTCGGTTTGTTTAATGGCTGAAATATGGGGAATAAAAGAGCTGCTTTGTTCAGGCCCCTTTCTTTATTTTTATGCAACTTATGGGCAGCATTTTCATGTACACCATAATGATGGACAGTTGAGGGTGAGAATTTTTCCTGTAGTTTAGACAAATAATTTCTTATCCTTGGAATTTAAGACATCTGGTCATCTATTTTTGCAAGGGACAAAACATTTCTGTCCTCAAAAACTGTGTGTTTGGTACTCAGAGCTTGGAAATCATTTTTTAGCTTTTTCAACTCATTTTTTAGAGACTTAACTTCATATTTCAATGAATAATTCTCCTCAATAAGAGGTTTTAACTCACTCAAAGTTTTATGCAGATGAATATTTTTAACTGATATAGCTCTATGATCACTTCTTATTTGTTTTTGTTGGCCAAGAACAATATTAAAAGTTTCTTTGATTTTAAAATAAGATGTATCTTGTACAGAAGAGCTCACTTTACAATGTAAGTGAAAATTATTCAATCTATTACTCTCATGTACTAATAAATTTCTCAAATTTTTGTCTTTTACAACATTAAAATCAAATGTATCTTTCAATATATCCTCAGAAGTTTTTTCAAGCAAGGTATAGACTTCAAGGGAAACAGAATCATTTTTAATTGCAAGAGAAGGATTAATTAAAGAAGTAGAAGTTAAATGTAAAGGTTCATCAAATTATAATTTACTAATTAAATTATTAGGACTACTCATTAAAGGAAGTTGTCTCTTTATAGGGTTAACTGTTCTTTCACCATTATCCACAATATTACCTGTGAGAGAAGATTTGTTATTATAAATACCAACATGTTTATCAAACAAATTATTTACCATGGAAAGGGAGGAAATTTCCCCTGTGCCTTCTTTCTTCTGCCTCCCTGATAAGGATGGGCCTGAGGATATTGATGGTAGGTTTGCGTCCTGGATGGGCCAGGGTGTTGCGCTGCTGGCTGCTAAACATTCTGTTGGTAATGGCTCATCAGGTAGTCCCATTTCCACTGTTCCACTTGTAGAGTTTTTTAACTTTGAGTGAAAGAGCTGCGTGCCTGATGGGGCTGAGGCTGAGGCTGAGGTTCTGGGAAAAGATGAGGATGAACCTGTTTGTGATTAAAGAGCTCCTGAACCTGTTTCCAGAGTGTGTCTACTCTTGCCTTTTACTTCATGCTTTCTGCCTTCAGTTCTTTTCTATGTCTGGAAAGATTGTTTATTTGTTGTGTCAGAGGGATCTTTTTTATTTTTATACCCTTTAGAGGATTTTCCTGATTAATCTGAGGCTTTACTTCTTTCAGAATAACTTGGTGAGGGGGGTTTGCCACTTCTCCTGACATTTCTATGTCCTGAGGAGTATGAAGGTTTTTAGTCAGCTGAAGAATTCTTGTAAGTTAATTTTGAAGAACCTACAGATTCATTATCAACATCCACATCAATTTCATCTACATGAAGATTATCCATGCTGTTTTCCAAACTACTGGACATGAGAACTATGAACAAAAAATGAAATGGATCTAATTATTGAAATTTAAATTTTCAATCAAAAAATAATCAAATTATTTCTTAAAAAATTAAATTTTATTCAAAAAATTAATTAATTAACAGTAAAAATTTAATACAAAAAATATGTGATTACAAATGATATTATTAAGAAATAACAAAAATTATTAAGGGACCAACCAAAAAGGTTCAATAATTCAACCAAAAATAATTAATACCAAAAATACATATTGGTAATATTGGGACTAAGTACTGAGTACTATTATGGTCAACATAATAAGTTGTATTTATTATATAAATTATATTAATTAATTTGTAATCAAATTATAAGTTAAATATTATTAAGCTTATAATATAATTATTAATTTTTTAATTTTTTAGAAATATTAAATACATAGAAATTTGCCATGATTTTATAGAATATAATATTTTTTATGTAACAAAAAAGTTACTTAATAATGAAATTAAATATAGTAATTATTTTACTTATTCATAAAATATTTATATTATCTTATTATTTAATAAATTTTTTTATTTTAACTACATAATACATAATGTTATTCCCTTACATGATTCCAGTAATTTATTATATAAATTACTAGGCTCCTGAGATAGCCTGTCTGACACCTAGAGTGTCTCCCTGAATAATTTTCTATTGCTGATAAGGACACTTTAATAACTAATATCAACTAGGTATCACATGTATACAGGTGTATCTTTTATGCAATATAAAAGTGTCCTTTTCAGTAATAGACTGTTGTTCAGGAGGACACTTTAGGCAATGTGTAAATAAATGGAATGAAGTTTTCTAAAGGCCATGTTATTTGTTTATTGTTTAAATATAAAAGTGAAGTTGCATTATAATTGTTCAAAATTGTTCACTTAAAGGATAGTCTGTTGATGAGATGGAAATATTTTTATTTTTATTACCTATTGTATAGGTATTATAAATAATCAGTGCTACTTTTGTGCTTTATAAAAGTGTCCTTCTCAGTGTTGGACCTTATTTCAAGTGAAAAGTTAAGATATGGTGTATAACCTGAGCACTTTTACTTGTCTTGTTATTCAAAAGTTGACTGACCCTAAAGGTGATGGTGTTACAGACTTTTCCAAATGTGTCCTTCTGAAGGACAGTACATTTCTGAGAAGAAAATTTTTACAAAGCATATCTTATAGGTATTTTATGTATACCTATTTATTTTTTATGCATTAAAAAAGTTTCCTTCTCAGCTATAGACTGTTTTTCATAAGGACACTTTTGAACAAGTCTGTGATACCATTAATTTCATGGTTAGAAAATATTGAAGTACCATGGCTAGTAAAAGAGATCATGTCATACACAGTACATAAAGTTTCCACTTGAAGGGCACTTTTATAATTGATACAAGCTATGTTGCACAGATATACATCCAGACCAACATTTATTCTAAAATTATCATCTTTACCAATGAAATTTTTTTTGCATTAAACTTTTTGCCATTATTAGATAGATCTCATGAGTTCTTTATATTCAACTTATCACTGAATTCAAGTCATCCTTTCATTGGGAGCCCCTAAAAATGACATGATGTATCATCATTGAATGTGCTTGTTACTAATGAAGGAATTTCTATAATGAATACTACACGCAATTTAACTATATATGTAAATTAGCAGCTTGAATAATATGGCACATTAAACTCAGTGCTTAACCTTTGATAAACCTGGGTTGAAATTATTTTCAATGTAACTTCAATGCTCTTATCAAGATGACCTCAAGTAAGGTTAAATCTGGTTTCAATCATTGACCAATTTTTTTTTCAATTATTTTAATCAGATTTTCTAAAAGTTTACCAACCTACTCCTGACCATTTTCTGACCAATTTCTAACTCTTTCAAAGGGGGAGAATAGCTAGCAGTTCACCCCCAAATTTCCCATGGTGCATGGTCTTTGACCAATCCTAGCTCATTTGAACCATGAGTAAATGCCATAGGATAAGATTTTATCAATCTCAAAATATTTTTTCTTCAATTTTTGAGAGTTGGGAGCTGAAAGAGGCCTTTTGGATTTCATTTAACAATTCTACCACTTCAGAGGTGGTTCTTCCACCTTGCAGTTGTTCTCTAAGAGAAATGGAATAAACTGAATTTTCAGATAAAATATAGAATTCTCTTTTTCCATTCATGCCTATAGGGAAGAAACTATTTGAAGGATCTAGTTTGATTCCAAATTTGGTCAATAAGTCATTTCCAATAATAAAAAAATCACTACAACTACTATTATCCATTACTACAAATTCACGTAATTCTCTTACATATCCATTATTAAATTTAAAGAATACAGATGTTTTGTATTAGCCAATTGGATGTAATACTGGCCCAAAACCCTTCCAGCCTTTTTTCGGTAAAAGTTCCAGTTTCTCTTTATACTTACTATCAAGTTTCATTAATGTGTTAATAGAAGCTACACAAACAGCAGCCCCAGTGTCAAGAATGGAATAAATTTCTTTTCCACATATAATAAAAGGTGCTCTAATAGGTGTGATTTTTAAAGTATCATGAGTTAAATCTTGTATTTTTTCAGCTTCCTCAATGGAAGTTAAATATGTATCTGTTGTAGTTATTGCATCATTCAGGAACATAATATCCTTTTTTAATACATATAATTCATTTTCATCATTACTGTAAGAAATGTTACTTTTACAATACTCACTAACTTCCTCTTTTCATCTTCATAATTACTTTGTTCAGAATCTTGTGATTTTTCAATAAAATTTATTCTCTTCTTACAAGTATGGCCTTTAACCCAAGGCTCATTACATTTGTAGCAGGTGTTACTTTCTCGTCTCTTAGGGACAAGGGGAACTAAAGGTTTTTCTTATCTAGTGGTAACTTATTTGTAGCAGGTTTTACAACCTCAACATTTTTCTCATAATGATTATACCTTGTTTCATATTTGTGGTTCAATAATATTTCATTGCATATATTAATAAACCCAGAAGTATCTCTGATGGTTTCAGTTCTAGCTACAATAATGTCTCTGACTGATATAGGCAACTTATATATTATTTTTGGATCCATGGATTTCTTGATTTATATTAAATTAATTAAAAATACCATTGTTTTATCCCCAGAATTAATATTATATCTGGTTTTTTCATACAATCATTGTTGAGTGATTCTAAATTTTTGGCCACCAAATTTTCTTTCAATTAGCGCCTTCAATTCAATCAAGGAGTAGATAATTGCCTTACTCAATTGAGATTCAAGCCATAATAAGGACACATCTGTAAATAAATATATTGATTTTAATGTAATTTATTAATCAGGTAATTTGTATGAAAATTTTAAGTTATCAATTCTCTGAATGAATTGTTGCCAATCAGATTTTAAATCCCTGTCAAAAGAAGGGTGCTGATCTAACTTAGGACAGCTCTTTTGGTTAGTTTTTACTTCCTTAACCTGAGTAATATTAATTAATTCACTTACTTTTGATAGATAGTCATGTATTTCATCTTTTACTGACTTTTTATTCTCAGAGCCCTTAAAACTATTTTCTTTCTCAATCATTGGCTTTTTATATGAATTTTCCACATGAAGTGGTATTTTTTCCATATAAGAGATGTTTTCATTTATTTCTTCAGTATTTATCAAAATATTTGCTACTTCAATTTCCAATCTTTTTAACCTATCCTTTATTACAGGTACATGAGATAGAGTATCATCCACATTGGAAAAAGACTATTTTACTTGTCCCTCTATGGTAGCCATAATATTCTGAGAATGTTCTAATTTAACTTGTAAATTCTTAATCTCAGATATTAATATGTTATTTTCATTTATTAATTCATTATTTGAATTTTCAATCACTTTAAATCTATTGGCTGTAGAAATCAATAATTGTGTAAGGTTTCATAATACACTTTCTGTATTATTGTTTGAATCTCTAGAGAATTCTTCAGTTTTTTCAATTTTTAAAAATAATTTGCTTATGATTTTTAATTTCATTGGATTTTCTTTCAAAAAATATTCAAATTTTTCTGTGTCCAACTCAGAAGACTCATCATCAGGCTCAAGATTTACTTGATTTGGTTCCATTTTAATATTACTAGTATTATCTTTGTGATCAATAAAACTATTTACATTGTCATCATTTAAAGAAAAATTTAAAATGATATTTTCAAATGAATAATTCTTTAAATCCTTTTCAATTATATTCAGTATATCCCTATGAATTTCATTACCAATAAGTAATTCATTGTTAGTGTCATATAATTGATCATGAGAAGATAAATGACTTACCAAGGTCTTATTCCGTTTTCCCTGTATCTCCTTACCTTTCCCCTGTAAAGGTGACTGCTGGAACCCTGCTGTGGAGGGTTTTTGTAGTTTTGGGCATACCATTTCCATTTATGTTTTCTCCCTGTAATCTTTTGGTCCTCCTCTTGGGCTGGAGGTGCTGCTGGTGCAACTTTGGAAGGGTTTGAAACTACTGTTGTTGGTTGGGCTTTTAATCCTACTAGAGCTTGATTGACTTACATGAAACCCTGTGCTGCTTATTTTTCCAAATTGTTCATTTGGTTCACTATTTTTTTGACTTTTATTGTTAGAGTATTTATAAGGTTTGAGAGGAAGTGAATTTTCTCTTGTAAGGTATTTTTTTTTCTTTATAGATACTTGTTTTAAAAGTCTTTGAATTTCTTCCAGAGAAAACTGTTGGAAGTTTCTGTTTGTTGGAGAGAAATCCTCCATTTGAGTGTCCTGAAACAGGTTTCTCAGCTCTAGGTCTTAGATTATAAGGTTTCAACTTATTGCTCACATTGTCTACATTTTCACACATTTTTACGTGTAATTTAAATTAAAGAATTGAAATATGAGTTAATAAAACTTTAATAAGGAGTTTTATCAGTATTATTTAATACTACTGAAGACAATTCAATTGCTTGTAGGTATTAAGTGGATTTATAAGTTCAAAAAGACAAGTATGATTTTATGTGGTCACTTGATATAACTGGTCTAAAATATGTAGCCATGTTTTTAAATTTAAAAAAGAAGATTTGACAGTAATATTCTTTCTAAATATAAAATTATTTTTACAAACCAATAAAAAGGGATTAAAATTACTGTTCAAAAGAAACAATTAATCAGTTTTTATTAAATAATTTATCATCCAAAAAGATCATAAAATTAATTGGTCTATTGACAGACTCCCACTAATAACAATTTTTATGTTCAATTTGTGGTAAAATTGTTGATTCAATATCACAATTTTATTATATAACAGTGCTTCTCTTTCTGATATCACCATATAAGTTACCCCAACCTGTTGTAATTATCCAAATATTTCTATAGGGATTTTATTTACTTGTAGCCTGTTTTTGAATTTTTACTTACTGGAAGATAACCAAAAGAATTCTTAAGGAAAGGCCCTCAATTTTCAGGCTGAGTTCAAGTTCAGAAACATGAATTAGCTTAAATGGTCAGTTGTCTAGAAGATTTTAATGATACTATATGAATACTGTAGTACAAATCCAATAAGTATTAAAATATAACTCAACGTAAGGGTCTCAGTAATTTAAATCTCCCTAATTATAAATTGGTTACAATCTTATAGTTGGTAGGAAAATAGATTTAACAATTCAGATACTATTCAAATACTTTAAAACTACTATTGATATGTATTTTAATTTTATTGGCTATATATTTGGATTGTAATGATATAGAATGTAGAAAGCTAGACCAAAAACTCCCTCTTATTTATACCCAATATTTCCTCAATGTACCCCCTTGATTCACCAGTACTATTCATGGCTTATGATGCCTCATTCTAGCTAATACACTTACCCATCAACATAAGTAATTACCAATAACATAATTAGAATGATATCACCCACCAAAATCTTGGAGTAATAGGGCTAATCCATCAAAATAAAAGAATAAGCAAAAAGGAGAGTATATGCATGTAATATCTTAAAATAAAAGACTAAAAAAAGAAAGAATAAAACTAAATATTACACAATATTAATTAGGAGTAAAAAATAGAAATGATCAGTCTATTACTCTAAATTACTATGTGAAATCCCCATCCAAAGAATGACCAAAAAGACTGAAAAACTACTGAGAAACCCAAAAAAGGATGTGAGATGTTGGGTAACTGAATGCAGTCCTTGGCAGGTGCTTGAACAGATGAATCCTTGACTAAATAGGCAAGTTTTAAGCATTTTAGTGAACTAAAGGTGCCAATCTTGAGGTTTTTAATGAAATTAGTGCATATAATGAGGTCAGTTCACCTATAATCAAATTATTACAATAAATAAGAGCCTGTCACATATTTTAGCATGTTTCCATATATTGGGTGTACAATGTGGGGTAATTATAGTATGAAAATTATAAATTTGCTAAAAATGAAGCTATTCACATGGGAAAAATTCAGGCAGTATGAGGCCAGTACACAGAAGCCATTACTGGCATAAAAACACCAAATTTGAAAAGTGTTGATTTTATGCATCTGAGTAGCCAACTCAATATTCCTAATTAAGACAAATTAATCTGTCAAGCCAATTTTTAATATTATTAAATTTATAGCTCATATATTCAGCTTTTAAGTAGTTTTAAGCACAATTGTTGTTTTTTCCATAAAACAATGAAAACAACAGCTTTAAGTCTACTTAAAATCTATGTAGCCTTATTTTCAAAGTATTTAAGACTACCTTAACATATTTCGACTTAATATTTGGTACATAAGACTTATAAAAGGTGGATATATGTGTGTATATATGGTATTATAATGGCATATATTGTATTTAATCATTGTTTTCACTTATTTATAAATCTTGTATACCTTTATTTATTGTTCCCATGTGTACTTCATGTGTTCAACATAATTTATAAGTAACCTTTACTCAGTACTGGGAATATACAGGAATACATATAACAATTGAAGTATTTTTCAGCTTAAGAATTTAAACCTTCTTTGCTTAAAAATAATTTTGGAGAAATGATAAAATAAATAATTATAAAAATGTATTACTAACATACCCAATAAATATCTTATTCTATTTACTCTATAATTCCATTCTTTTCTACTTGGTTGTGCACAAATAAACTTACAAAGAGAGAGAGAGAAGCATCATGGTATCATCACATTTTTTAACTAATGTCATTCCATTATTCTTTATTACTTTTCATTTCTTACTAACTATTTCCTTTTCTAGCCTTACTTTTACAAATTAATAGTAATTATCTAATTTCCTTCTTCAATTTTACTTTTAAACCATAATGTTGGAAACCATGAGATTTTCTCCAAAATCTTATATATAATTCCTTTATGGGGATTTTTCTTCTCTTTCCTCTTGTATCTATCACCCCTATAACAGCTACACCTAATTTTTGAAACAAACCCAAGTAAAACTTCCATTAGTAACTTAACCATAGCTAAGAACTCTAAGGAATCACACTAAAGCCAATAACACACTGAAATAAAGCTTAATAATATTTAATCCACTTGTGATTCCTTAGAAATTCTAGGAAAATTTCTAAATCTTTGAAGAATCTAACTTAGTTCCATTGCATTAATATTATGTACTTTATATAAGCACAAGAATACAAAAATGGAGAGTACTAATACAAATATAGTAAAAAGATAAGAGATTTCTACAGAAAAGCAAAAAGTTTAATTTGATTTGAAAAGATTGAGTGAAAAGTATTAGGGATTAAAATTATACAATAAGAGGTTTAAAGTAAAAATAGAGCTAGAATACTGAGGTTTACAGAAAGAGATGGCTATTGTATTACCAAAAAAGGAATACGAGAAAAGAAAGAATAACACAATCTCTTCTCTAGTTCTCAGCCCCTCGTTCTTGAGGAGGCCAAGTTAGATGATTGGGAGTGAAATGAATGAGGTTTTCAAAGAGATTTTGGTCTACTTCACAAATAAGATTATTTTCAACCGCAATTATGATTTACATTCCATGAAATAAACCTAGAATTTTAGATATATCCCAATGGTTCTGTAGATAGATATATCTTACCCAGTGTAGTAGATAATCTCTAAAGGAAATTTTAATGTGACAATCTGGGTTTCCACTTAGGTTAAGTTAATTTTGTTCCTCCATATGAAACAACCCCAAGGAAACTTCAGTGGCACTGTGATATCTAGGATCAAGAACCAGAAAAAAATGTTGGCACCTGATAGCAGGTGAAAATCCCTATCTTTCTCTGATTCAGGATTTTCTCAGCAGTTGTAATTCTTCAGGGTAGACTGTGCACTGAACACTGAGATTTACAGCTTGTTTGGAATCAAAATGAGTTATTCTTGAGTCACAAAATGATTGAGGGATTTTCACCTGCTAGAAGGTGGCAAGTGTTTTTTTGCAGTGAAGAAACCTGTATTTTTCTACTCTTTGAGATGGATGTCTTGTTGTATTCTCTGAATCCACTGTTTATTCTGGCATGTTGGTATCATGTTCTGAGCCAGCTGCTGGAAAAATGGAGTTCAGCTGAGTCTCCATTGAAAAATTTCGAATGGGCCCCATTAGTATTATTCCTTATAATATGTTAATCAGAGGTCATTAAGTGATACACACAATTGGGTAAACTTTCTCTAATGAGAAAGGGTACATCCCATTTAGGGTGCTACATTGAGGTTCATTCTTCATATTTCCTCAGTACTTTGTCTTCCGCTCAAATCTGTCTCTCTGTGTATGTTTTATTAGAGTATGAATATCTTTCTTCTGCTCTTTTATTGAGTTTTTCAATCCTTTGTTGGTTTTCTTATTTTAGAGAGCCATTTTCTAGATTATGTTGAGAATAAATATCCTCTTGATTAGTTTGCATTATTTCTGGTATTTCTCCAAGGAGTAGTGGATCTGATGGTAGTCTTGACCGTATTCCATAATTTAAATTTATGGGAGTTGTCTACAAGGATGGTGATGGTAAGCTTCAGTAAGCAAAAAGAGATTTATTTAGATTTCATCCCAATTTTCCTGACTGTTTTGAGAGACATATTTTTGGATGGAGTTTTCAAGAGTTGTGTGAATATGTCAGTTTATGCTAGTATATAAGTATGATTTAATAATAAATATTAATAGTAAAACTACTTATTAATTGATGATTTAGTGATTAAACCTCAGGGGAAGACTAATTAAATAGTTATTCTCAATTTAAACTCACAATACTTGGATTTTATGTGTGTTAGTGGTGGAAAATTGAATAATAAAATATAGTTATAGCTTATATAAAGATAATATAAATTTATAAAGGCTTTATAATATATTTTTATATTGTAATAATTGTTTTGTAGTGTTTATTTTATTTTTAGTAAGTAAGTGATGTCTAATAACCGTCAAAATCCTCCCTTACTTATACCAAAATCCACTGGAGTGCACAGACCTTCAATCCAGATGATGTTATTGCTATCCCTGGAAATTACAGCACTGTGAGGGCCCTTCACCTCCCCATGGCTTCCACTTCTAGCAGTTTCAACACCCAGACCTCCAGTAAGGACCCTCCATCACAATTAATGATACCTCTGACCCATACCATAAATAGAATAAACAGATCAAAGCGGATACCATAAAGAAACAGGTAAAATAACTCATCCAAAGAGGATAAAATGAAACCCAAAGCATATAAAGGAACCAAATTAACTGCCCATGCTCCCAATAACATCCCTAAGCATCCACATTAACCCAGTAATCATATCCCAACTCATAAATCTGTAAAAATCCATCCAAGGAAGCAGATTAAGTTGTCCAAACTGGATATATGCGCTTGAAATAAGTGTATATGGTTGTGTAGGCATTGTGAGTCCACTATATACGTCCATATGACCTAAAATAAGCATAAAAATAAAGTTTATAGTCTATTAAGAGGTTAAAACCCACTTATAGACCAAAATATACATAATATAACTACATATTTCACTGAATATGAGGTTTATGTATACATATAAGCTTATGTATGTCTATAATTACTTAATATCACTTAAGATAAGTATATTATGAATCCATTAACACCTTCATAAGTATTATTAGATTATGGATAAGCTATTTAAACTACTATAAGTCATATAATAATGTAATAATTATATATATATGTATTATAACCATATATGTAAGTATTTAAACTTATTTTTAAGTAATAAGCTTAATGTAATTAAGGTTATCTTATTTTAAAGATAAGAATTACTAAGTTCTGAAGATACCTAGGCTGACTGAATATGTTCAATTAGGCCATTTAAGTGAGGGTGATATGGAGTAGCTCTATTATGCTTGATTTTTGAATTTTTAAGAAAGATTTTAAACTGGTATGGATCAAATTCAGATCCATTATCAGTCATTATTTCTATTGGAATCCAATGGTTTAAGTTAATCAGACTAGCCATTTCAATAGCCACTTGTGCCAAGGCTTTTTTAAGTGGAGTAGCATAAGCCCATCCAATTACATAGTCAATAGTGGTAATGAGATATTTATGATATTTCTTTACTTTTGGAAGGGGGCCTAAAAAGTCCATTGACTACCTAAAAAATGTTCATCCTCTAGAAATAGGCCAAGTTGGCATTTTTAGTTGTGGTGATCCCTCTTTGCTGAACTGGAACTTGGGACACTGTTCAATAATTTTATTTAGTCAGCTTTGTCATTTCTGGAAATAGATACTTCTGTTTGAGGGTTCTGACTACATCTTTGTAATTTCAATGACCAAGTTTGAAATGGAACTCATAAATTATTCCTTTGGCATCACATATTGGAAATCACTTACAGGAATTAGTTTATCTTTCTGGGATTTGGATATTAATATAGTTGCTTGTTTTTTATGAAGTAACTCCTCAAGTGGTCCAGTATTTCAAGTTTTTCCCAATGATTTTTTTGCTCCATTTTGAACAACAGAGGGGATGTTTCAGGTGGTTCTTGGTCAGAGTGAGTATTGTGTGTTTCTGAGAAAGCATTGGCTGCTATTTGTTTTATACCTGGCCTGTATATGATGTGGAAATTAATAAATTCAATTTCATTGATAAAAGACATCAGTCTCTGAGTGACTTCTTTTTGAGTTTTAATTTATGTTACAGATTGGTGATCTGTTCTTCTTATGAACAGGGAACTGTTTGTGTAGTATTTGAAAGATAGTGGAAAATAGCTAATAGTTCCCTTTCTTGAGAAGAGTAATTTTCTTTCATTTTGGATAAATTTTGAAACCACAAGAGAATAAATGATGTTTTGTGCTTTTTTTCACCCAATATTTTGAGCTTTCAGTCTAGAAATCTATCATTTATTGGCTTGAGACATTTCAAAAAACTTTAATTTTGCCTCCAACAGGTAAAAAGTCTTTTTCATCTCAGTTTTTTTTTCAATTTATACTTTTTTTACCATAATGTAACCACCTCTCCTATACAAAAATAAATTGGTATATCAAGTGAAATTATTTCAAAATACTTCCTGGCACAAGTGCAGTATGGATATTTGATTTTTACTTGAAATTCTGTCTGATAAGACTAAAGAAACTGGTGTTCTTAATGAAAGAGAAACATTTCAATAACTTGTTTTCCAAGAAAAAGTTTTTAAATGATTTTTGGTAGAAGAAGGAGAGATTTTTTATCATGTATTCAGAAAAGAACTTTCAATTGTAATTAGTTGAAGAAGAAAATAAATGTTGAATAGTATATAGAAGGTGGAAAAGTGAAAAAATGAAAAAGAGTATTTAGTTACAAATGATTAGTCAGTGTTTTATCAGGGGGTATCAAAGTTAGAAATTTGTAATTATTTAAAAGGCATTTCAAAACACAAAAAGAAAGCCACAAACTTGACATTAACTCTCAATAAAAAGGTGTTTTTGGGGCACAATATGTCATATTTTAAATAATAGTCATGGTTGATTTGGTGGAAAAAAGGAGTATTTTGAAATGGAAGATTTATAACTTTGATACCCCCTATTATGGAAAAGGAGGTTACATTATGGTAAAAAACAGTATAAATTGAAAAAAAGAAAAAAACCAAGATGGAAAAGATGGTTGACCTATCCAAGGCAAAATAAAAATTGTTGGAAACTTCTCAAGCCAATAAATGATAGATTTCTTGACTGACAGTTCAAATGAATGAGTGGAAAAAAGCACGAAACATCATTGATTCTCTTGTGGTGTGAGATTTATTAGCTATCAAACAAATATTTTTGTCATTATTTTTTTTTACATATGTAATTGGGTTAAAAATGTCAGTATCATATATAGTGAGTATGTCTTGTTGTAAAACTGAATCTATATTAGTAAATGATGCATTAATGTGCAGAATATAAGAATGAAATGGGTTGGATTACTTAAGAAGGATAGTGTTGGAGAGTAATTTTTTTAGAAGATCAAAGAATCGATATTTTTCCTCCCCATTTAGTTTTTTTCCCTTTTTTTGGGAGTTCTCTGTTAGTTTATTCAGGGGAGGATCCAATGTCAAAAATTTAAAAATTCAATGCTTGTAATAAGTGCACAAGTTTAAAAATCCTCTTAAATGTGTGATGTTAGTGGGTTTTGACCATTCCACTATTTTCAAAACTTTCTCTGGGTTGGTTTTAATTCAACCTCTGTAGACTATATTTCCCAAAAAAAGAATTTCCATTTTAGCCCATTGAAATTTTTCTTTTGATGAGCCAACTTATCACCTGATAAGAGCTTCAAGATGGTGATTATTTCTTATAGGTAGGTATTTAAATCTTTTGAAAATATTATGATGTTGTTGATGTAGAATAGGGAACACAATAAACTATTACTTTTTCCAGAAATTTATTCATAATTTCCTTAAAAGTTCTCAGGGAACTTCGGATTCCAAATTGCATGACTTTCTGTTGGAAATATCCTTATTGGCAAGTGAACACTGTCTTAAATTTTGAAGTTTTTTCCATTAGTATTTTCCAGAATCCAAACTTTAGATTGAGAGTTTTGAGCAACTTTTATCCTTTTAAATATTTATAGGGGTCATCAATTTGTGGCAGTGGATAAGCATTCTTTACTTTTACAGCATTAAGGGGTCTGTATTCCACACATAACCTAGTGTAACCATTTGATTTTTTAACCAAAATCAAGGGAGAAGACAACAGAGAATAATATTCTTCTATTATTCCTTTTTCAAGAACTTCTTCAAAAAACTCTTGAATGATCTTATACTCTTAAAAATTGTGAGTTTTCCCTCTTATTTTTATTGGAGGTAAAGATCTTGTTTCAATAGAGTGTTTATATTATGTATGATAGTTGATTTTAAATTCATTGTTTAAACAGGTTGGTGCAATTTTATCAGCTAATGCAAGAAATTTTTAAAGTGGTATGTTAGTTTTATTATGTTTCAGTCGTATTACAATTTATTTGTCTTACTGGAGATCTTTTTCACTTTTTTACCTCTTATGTTGATTATATGAGAAAAGATTTGTTTTGGATGGATCCATACATGACGTTTGTCTATCCATGGAAAGCCTAAGACAAGATCAAATTTTAGGCTTGGTAGGATTAGAAACATTTTGTCTGTAAAAAATTGGCCATGATTAAGTGTAAGTTTAACTTCCCCATATATCTTTTTTAAGGTCCCATCAGCCAATTGTGCTTTTTGATTTGTGCTGTCTATAGCCTCAGATTTTTGATTTCTTGCTACTTTATGGTGAGTATTATTGGTTCCAGCCCCTGAGTAAAAATTTTCTTGAAGAATCTTTCCATTTATTTGAATTTCATATGAGGGTACTTTTATTCCTTCTTCTTTTAAAATACTGAACACCCTGTATTTTTATTTTTAGATATTTGGCTGACTGATGCACTTGGATCTGGCTCAGAAAAGAAAGACAAGGCATTGAAATAAGACAAATTGTCCTTAAACTTTTTGTTAAAAGTATCAGGATAATATTCTTCTTGATAATTGATATGTTTAGTGTAATAGGCTAGATTAAAGACTGGGCTGTCTGAGATCATGATGACGTCTCTCTTGTTTTCAATATAGTCTAATCCATGGATGATCCTGTCCAAAACTTTAATCCAAAAGTTATTAATTTTTTAATTTTTTTTTCATATCTTTATTTTCTAATTCCAAAATGTGACAGTCCCTAGTCATTGTTTTTGACATGGATTCATTTCTTTTATTATTTTTTGTTGGAAATCTCTGGCTAAATGACCTATTTTATGAAATTTGAAACACAGCTGTTTCTGGGCTCATTACCTTAAGGTCCATTGGCATGGACTGATCTCAGTTGAAATTTTTTTTTGAGGGCTCTGGAGCTTGAGTTTTCAAAAGGTGCCAGTGGGTGGAGTATTGAATGTTTTCCATAAAGAAGTGTTGGGGGCTGTAAACTTTTGAGGGCTAGCTAATTTTTTTCCTCCTTAAGTGCTTTGATGATAAGTGAATTTACAACCCCTTGTGGTATTGAAAACTTTTTCCATCCCAAAATCATTTTAGAATTCTGTACTACTTAGGTGGAGCCTTAAAGCTTTAGAAATTTTTTTGAACAGTTGATTTTTTTCTGTTGTTGAAAATTGATTATGAATTAATTGAGTGATTATGTCTCTAAATATTGTGACATATTCATCAATATTTTACTATGATAAATAAGATTATCTAGCTTTGCTCATAGTTATTCTTCTATATATTCAGGGTTGTATTTCTCAATGAAAGAGGTTTTAAGAAAATTAAATCCTGAAAGAAAATTGCCATTATTGTCCTGAAATTGGAAGTAGAAGGACATGAATTTTCTGGTAAGATAACTGCCCATTATGGCAGGACATTTTTCCTCTGTTATAATTTTTGAGTTTAGAAAGTTTTGGAATTCTCTAATCCAGTAATTTAACAAATCCCCATATCATTGAAACTTTGTGGCTCAACTCTGAGGGAATGGCTACAATCAGACATGTTGTGGGTTTGTCTTCATAGGTAATGTATTTCTTCATCTTTCTGACAAATAAGCTCCTCTTTAATGTCTTTATTTTAATTTATATAGGCTAATTGTCTTGCCAATGTAGCATTATTGGTAGCCTCAGCAATATTTGAAATAGGGATATATTATATGTAAGACAAAATAATCCTATTGTAAATGTTTTTCATGAAGAAATAAGATAAAATTGAGTTATTTACCTTGTCATGAGACTATTATGGATCTTTTTAGTATATGGTGAAGTGATTGTGGTTGTCAATGATGATTAATTACTTCTAAAACTAACTTTGATTGATTTTCTAAAACAAGGTGAGAAAATCAATTAGTAAAAGAGTCTAAAGATCTATCCAAGAAAAGAACTTACACAAATAGTTATTTGTGATTCTTTAAAAGTATAGGTACATTTATAGATATTAGGAGAATATAACTAAGTTTTATTGCATTAATTTAATGCAGTATATATAAATGTGAGATTACAAAAGCAGAGTGTAATTTTCTTCATATACTAATAAGATATGTGATTTCTACAGGAAAGAAAAAAGTTACATTTGAGCTGAAAGGATTAAGTAAAACATATTAAAGATTAACATTAAAAAATAAGTGAAAGTAAAAATAGATCTAGAATACTGAGGTTTACAGAAAGAGATAATTATTATATTACTTCAAAACTAAAAAGAGTAAAGCAAGAATAACACACTGTAATTTTACAGATTATTATGAAAAATTGTAAATGTTTTTTTTGATTATTTGTTTTAGATGTGGTGACTGTGATTCTTAGACCTCTTTTTTTTCCAAATATCAAGAAGTATTTATAACTATTTGAATTTTTTTTGGTTTTTGTTTTCCTTTTCCTTGTTTTACATCAATATATTTTTGAGTGTAAAAATGAAATGAAAAAAACAATCTTTATTTTTTTGGGGGGGAGGACTTCAGGTAATGATCCTATCCAAAACTAATACCCATATTCCCCATTTTCTTTTATTAATTAAAAAATAGACAGGATAAGATTTGAATAAGATCACTCCACAACTTCAAATATAGTGGAAAGCAATAACAAAATAAAATAAAGATTTCTAGATGTCTATTGCACAGTCAATCCCCCCTTATTCTTCTTTTTTTCTTTCATGTAAGTAAAAACTAGGTTTAATAATTGATTCAATGGGAAGTACAAAGCTATAAATATGCTATTATTGGGCAAGTTTTATTTTTATAAAAAATAAAAATTAGAGTTCAACTTTATTTTTCTTTAAGTTGGAGTTTTTTCTAAAAATATACATGTCACAGGTGAAAAAATAATCATGGCAAATTTGGTGGGGAAGAAAAAGGAAATTGAAATAGCAGATTTCTGACTTTGGTACATACCCCCTTAAGAAAAGTTAAACAATTTATTAGGAAAATGATTTATCAGGAAGGTACCACAATTATTGGTTTTTTTGGTGAAAAAATTGAAGGCTTACTGGATCAATTTAGTCTCAAAAAAAGTTTAACAAAGGATCAATTTTGAGCCTATGAAATGTAACTTGAGTTCAAAAAAAAGTTAAAAAGGCTTAAAGAAGAAGTCAAACTAAAATTTAGGAGTTTTATAAAAAAAGGTTTACATGATGTTCAAATTAGGCTCAATAAAGGGAGAATCCATATAACTAGTAAAGGGTGCCTCTAACAATTTAATAATCATGAATCTCAATAGAAAGCAGTTTGAATTCAGATAGATTTTAGATTAAACTCTTACTGAGCTCTCACTAAGGGCATCCACCACAATGATTGTACAACTCTTCACAGGGTGTACTTTATCAAATAAACATGTGTCTTTTCCAGCCACCATTGATATTAACTCATTCAGTAAATAAGTAATTCATCAATTTTTTTTGAAACATGTGTAAAATTTCAACACTTTTCCAATAATAATAAATAATTCTTCATACTATGCACCATTTTCTCATGGACTCACTCTTACGGTGTAGACAATCCTATAGTACTAGCTATAGGCCTTGACCAAGGGAGTTGGAGTAAAACTGGAGAGAAAAAACCCTGTCCCTTTGAGAAATAACAGGTGAGATTTATTTGATACAACAAATTAAAGACTGTTACTTTACCCCTTCCAACACACTTCTTGACTGCTTAACAAGTCAAGACAGTAGCCAATAGCAGACCACTGAGAACCAAAGTACCAGAAACCTGAAATGAGAAAGATCCACACCAGAAAACCAAAGCACTGTGCACTTGTTGCACAGAAAACAGCAATAATACTTGATGCAGGTTGCAAAGCTACACCAGAAAAACCAGTTGCCAAAGTTGAGTTAAAAAAAGAACTAACTTTACAACAAACACAGCCAATTGTGGCCAAAAAACGGTGATAACTGAGTGAGAAACAATGATATCACCTCCAGATGGTTGTATGATAATTAAAGTTGCCCCAAACTGTCTTATTCAGTATGTACACACAGACCACCATCTAAAAAATCCATGCACAGTAACAAATTTGGCATTTTTTGCAGAAAAATTGAATAAAAGCCCTCTAGAAGTGCTCCCCAGCCTCCTATAACCGAGGGGGGCAGGCTGCCTAGAAGCAGCCAGACCTCCCTGAAGCCAGAAAACCACCAAAAACCTCCAATAAAGCCCAAAATACTTAGAAAAATCCACCACAACTACTAAAACCCTTAAAACACAAAATTAAGCTATGACAACATTGTGACATAAAATATAGATCCAAATTAGCTGTAATTAATGGTACCAAGAACTTAACCCTAAGACTTAAGTTTAGCCTGTAAAACACAAAAAAAAATTAAACAGCTATCTATTATAAATGAAAAGTGATCAAATGACCCCTTAAAACTTAGAATATTTAAAATTTCATCAAGACATAAAATATAGAGAAAAGCTGGGGCTATCTAATGGTAGTACCCACATACCCATAGTTCCAATATTCACTGAATAAAAAGAGAAAAACACCCAATTATTCAACCAATATCAATTAAGACATAACAAAACAGCGCCAAACAGACCAACAAAGGCCTCTGCCAATGTTGGAAGACCACAATGGCTGAAACTTATGAAGGTCCACTTTTTTTAAAAACTTAAGAATTATATCATCAACCACACTATTAAACTACACAAAAAACATCTTATTTATTTCCTCTTTGGTGTTCACAATCAATTAAAAAAATTTTGGGAGGAGGGCTCTTCAGTATTTTTTAGCTGTAGATGAATTAGTATGATTTTATTTCAATAATTATTCAAAGAAAATGTCCTCCACTTCCATTTCCAGAAATTTTTTGAAATATTTGAGTAGCAACATAACATGAACTTGTTGTGGATTCAGGAAGGATAAGGTTCATTTCTAAGAAGATCTTACACATATACTCTGGGTATAACTTTTTAGTGAAGAAATATTTGTAATATATCTCATCATTATTTTACACCTTTTCAACTCACATCCTTCACATTATCTCACACCCATGCATCCATCTCAACGTCCCAATAACTTTATTTGTATTAACACAGAACTAAATTGAGTTAGGGAAAAATCAATTTGCATTTACTGAGTGAAATGGTGGTCTATCTTTGTGTAACTCAAATGGTGAATAATACAATGCATAAAGTGGTGGTTTCACTGAATCCAGTAGTTTAGTTACTAGGAGTATGCAATTTATTCTTACAGATTGGATGAAATTGTGATGGTTTCCCTCACCACATACTGAATATTTATTGAAATCATACTGATCTTTTACTGAATTTTTGTGAATTAGAATAAAACCAACCTTTAATTTTTGGCTGCTTTGTCAATACCTCAATGTGTTTCTAGCCTATGGTGAAAAAATTAACAAAGCTGGAGACATGATAACAGGCCCACATTCCATATTTTGTGATACTAAATCAAGAAAGAGATGGGGAAAAATTTTAGTTTCTCTCAAAAAAAGGTCAATCCTGGTGATGGTTTTCATTTAGCATTTTCCACTTTTTCTATCAAACATCAGTGTTAATGATGACCTCAAATAAGATTTATTTTATTTTATTTTTATTTTTATTTCATGTTACTTTTTTTTTGTTATTTTTTCTGATCCCCTCTTTGATCCATCCTACTTTCAGTTTTGGTGAGTCTTTTTTAATTTTATGCATTGTTCTTCCCCTCTAAGCCACTCCTTATTTTTTTAATTCCTTGTTTGTTCTTTTCTCTCCTTTTTGTCAATCTTAAATTCCACCCTACCCCTCTTTCTACCCAATGCACCCCACTTCACCCCTCTGTGTCTATGTATAAATGTAATTCTACTGATAGAAAGTCACCAGGAAAAAAATTCTGGTACCTTCTAGAAAGTGCCTTTCCCATTTGTGCACCATAGTACAATCAGGGATCAAGACCTGCTAGCAGGTACCAGGGTTTTTTATTTTTATTTTTTACTGGGGACTCAAAATGACCTTTAAATTGAACCCAAAACTTTTTATTGAGAAAGTGTAGGATTTGATTGAAATGTATGCTTTGTTTTGATGTTGAAACACACCTGTGTTGGGACTAATGTGTTTCTGAAATCCACATTTAGATAAGTGTGAAGAATTTGTTAACTCTGACACCTCTTATATTGTGGGGTTATTTTTATTTTTGTTTTATTTATTGGTTTTCTTGTGAGGGTAAGTAATAATAACTTGAAATGCTTTTTACTATTTTTTAGATCAAAAGACCTAGGAGCATCAAGTGGAAGCATGTTGGCTTGTACGGTAAGTAAGTATGATTTATACGGTGGATTTTAAGACAATAATATGAAAATGTAGTGAAATTGCTAGTTAAATGACAATAGTATAGTAATTTAATAATATTTTATTTCTTCTCCTCACATTGAACAGTTCTCTGTCAAATCAATGATTTAAGTAAATAAGTAAAGTATTTTTATTTGATTTTTTACTATATGTAATATATATATGAACTGAAATTATAATAAAAGATGGTCTAAAACAACAAAAGGAAACACCTTTTATAGGAAAAATGGAATATAATGTGAGTTTTGTTGAAGTCAAAAAAATCATTGATAAATAAGTTAAAATTTTAATATAAAATTTTCTTAAAATGAATTTAGAAGATAAACTAAAGGATTAAGTTAAGGTTTAATAAAATAAATAGAATTTAATAACATGAATTAATTTAAGTTTTAGTTTAATAAAGCACAAAGTTAAAATATCTTATCCCTTAAATTTCCAAGGAAATGCTAAATGCTCTTTCCTTGCTCTCCCTGGCCCCCCTCTAGCCGAATTCAAGCAAGGTCTGAGTCCCAGTAATTACAAGGACTTAGATCTACAAATTTGTCATAGGTTTTTTAATTTTTAATTCAATTGATTTTATAAAAATGAAATAAAATTTTAATTAAATGAAGATGTTTGCATAAATAAAAATAGACAACTTAAAGGATACAAAATAAATTGTAATATAGTTATTAAATATAGTTACACAGCATAATACTTAAAGATTTTGAACTATTAATTTTATAATATTTAAATATTTAACTGATTAAATAATTGAGTAATACATTTAATCAGACCAGTTTTAATATGTTAAATAAGTTACTGGCTGACAAGGCAAGTCAAATTGATGAGGGCTGTCAGCCAGGCTATCTCAGGAGCACAGTAATTCATATAGTAAATTACGGAAATCATGTAAGGGAATAACACTATGTAGTTACAATAAATTATTTTATAATAAAATTATAAATATTTTATGAATAAATAATTACTATATTTAATTTTATTTTTAAATAAGTTTTATTACATAGATTAATATTATATTCTATAAAAACATGGCGCACTTCTATGTATTAAATATTTCTAAAAAAATAATTTAATTATAATATTATAAGCTTAATTATATTTAACCTATAATGGAATTACAATTTATTTTATATAACTTAGATATTAAGTTCAACTAATCATATAATTTTATCCATAAATATTGGGCCCATTTTTGACCCCTAATTGAGTCAATAAAATGAGTAAATAATTTAAAATACATATTTAATATATTAATATTAAATTCTCACTTTAAATAAGTTACAATTAAATTAATTACTTGTTTTAATTAAATTAATTACTGAAAGTAGTTTTAAAAATTAATTAATTTCTCTTTATAATTGAACTAAATTGATTATATAAAATTTTGTGTTAAAGTAATTATAGTGGTTTTAAATTAAAACCTTTAAATCTTAGTATACTACTTGTTTAGGATATTTTTCTCACAATTCTCATGGCCTCATTCTTATTTAGTTATTCATTACTTGTTTAGAGTTTTTAATATGGAAGAATTTTTAATCTATTCACAGGTTTAATTTGTTTCATTCTTTTTCCCTCAAACATGTATGTTTTAATTTAGTTCTTTTGGTCTTTTGTTTCACATACTATCATTTTTATATACAATTGAAGCGCCTCAGAATGTATTCTTGCCTATAAAAGGTCTTGTAATTCCTCTCTAATATCTATCACTTATTATACTCATACTTTATTATATTTTTAAATATCACACAAATTATTACTATTATTATTAGTCTCATAATTCTAATATAAATCTTAAAAAATTTCAAGGTTGCTATAAGTCTATTAATAATAATAATTGATTTCCGTGCATTGAGAACTAACTTACAAAATTATTAAATATCAATTAAATCCACTACAGTGTCATTACTCATAAGATACTGTTGTATTACTCTCTATAAATCAAATTAACACCTACTCTTTAATTACTACCCACAAATTTAATCTTCCTATTCTATATCATCATTTATCTTCCTTTTTATTATTCCTTCTAGACGACCCACCAATAATTGGGGGCCTTTCCAAACAATGATGACAATACACCTTTTTGCGACGAACGACACTGCACACGGACCACCTAAGCAAAGAAGCAAACTTTTGCCGTGACCGTGTTTTGAACTTGGGTTCAATTTGTTAGGTTTATAATATATTAAATAATATATACTTTGAAGTGATTTCTCTGTCACTATAGTAATTTAACCTTTGCAACTCTCACTTATATTATTTAATTTTTATTGCAATAACAGTGATTGTGGCTTAATTGCTGATTCACTGAGTGTAAGTCTTCAAAAAAAAATTAATTTTTTTTCCTAGTTGACCATAATAGAGTTATACTCTTAGTCCTAGAAGATCATTAAATTTTTAATAAATTAATAAATTAATTTTATTAATATATTTTTTGATTTATTGGTTGATCATAATAGTACTCAGTGCTTAGTCCCAATATTTCCAATATATTTTTTGGTATTAAATTATTTTTGGTTGACTAATAAAATCTTTTTGGTTGGTCCCATAATAATTATTTTTATTTCTTAATAAAATAATTGTAATTACATATTTTTGTATTACATTTTTTGTTAATTAATTGATTTTTAAATAACATCTAAATTTTTAATTTTTTATAAAATCATTTGATTACTTTTTTATTTTGAAAATACTAATTTGAATCATTAAAATCATTTTGATCTTTTGTTCACAGTAATGTCCAGTAGTTTGGCAAACAGCATGGATAATCTGCATGTGGATGAAATTGATGTGGATGTAGATAATGAATCTGTAGGTTCTTCAAAATTAACCTACAAGAATTCTTCAGTTAAAAAAAAATCTTCATGCCCTTCAGGACATAGAAATGTCAGGAGAAGTGGCCAACCCCTCTCACCAAACTACTCTGAAAGAAGTAAAGCCTCAGATCAATCAGGAAAATCCTCTAAAGGGTATAAAAACAAAAAAGACCCCTCTGACGCAAAAAATAAACAATCATTCCAGCCATATAAAAGAACTGAAGGCAGAAAGCATGAAGTACAAGGCGGGGGTAGACACACTCTGGCAACAGATGCAGGGGCTCTTAAATCAAAAGCAGGTTCAACCTCCTCCTTTCCAAACCTCTCAGCCTCAGCCTCAGCCCCATCAGGCACCCAGCTCTTTCACTAAAAATCAAAACACTCTACAAGTGGAACAGTGGAAATGGAATTACCTGATGAACCATTATCAACAGAATGTTCAGCAGCCAGTAGCTCAACACCCTGGGCCATCCAGGACACAAACCTACCATCAACCTCCTCAGGCCCATCCTTATCAGGGAGGCAGAAGAAAGAAGGCACAGGGGAAATTTCCTCCCTTGCCATGGTAAGTAATCTGTTTGATAAACATGTTGGTATGTATAATAACAAATCTTATCCCACAGGTAATATTGTGGATAATGGTGAGAGAACAGTTAACCCCTTAAAGAGGCAACTTCCTTTAATAAGTAGCCCTAATGATGTAATTAGTAAGTTATCATTTGATGAACCTTTACATTTAACCTCTACTTCTTTAATTAATCCTTCTCTTGCAATTAAGAATGATTCTGTTTTACCTGAAGTTTATAACTTGCTTGAGAAAACCTCTGAGGATATATTGAAAGATACACTTGCTTTTAATGTTGTAAAAGACATAAATTTGAGAGATGTATTAGTACATGAGAGTTATAGGTTGAATAATTTGCACTTATATTGTAAAGTGAGCTCTTCTGTGCAAGATACAGCTTATTTTAAAATCAAAGAAACTTTAAATATTATTCTTATCCAACAAAAACAAATAAGAAGTGATCATAGAGCTATCTCAGATAAAAATAGTCATCTGCATAAAACTTTGAGTGAGTTAAAACCCCTTATTGAAGAGAATTATTCATTGAAAAATGAAATTAAGTCTCTACACAATGAGTTGAAAAAGCTGAAAAATGATTTCCAAGCACTGAATAACAAAAACACAGTTTTTGAAGACAGAAATGTTTTATCCCTTGAAAAAATAAATGACCAGATGTCTGAAATTCTAAGGATATGAAATTCTGTGTCTGACGTAAAGGAAAAATTTTCAGCTTTAACCACCAATCATTATGGTGTAAATTAATATGCTGAAAATAAATTGTATAAGAATAAATGAAAAGGGCCTGAACAAAGCAGTTCTTTTCTTCCCCATATTTCAGCCATTAAACAACCTGACAATGAGTCTGTAAAATCTTTTTCTACTAGCAAGAAATCTTGTGATGGTCATGTACCAGCTGTTTCTGTAAACAATGAAATTTATGAACACCTGGCTAAACTTCAAGAATTATTGATGATAAATAATTCAAACCAAAGGATGGACCATCCCAGTAGTCAAAAAAACTGGCCTAAATTGGACCAATATCCTACTTTTGATGGTGATTCTTCCTCTGATTGGCAACACTTTATCCAAATAATTGATAATTTAAAAAGATCTTACAAACTACCTGATGATGAAATTTTTTCTAAGCTAATTTCTTTATTTTCCAATGTAGCCTTGATGTGGTATGAATCAGTTTTATTAGATAACAACTATTATACATGGAATGATTGGAAATCCTTGATTGAGAATCAGTTTGGTGGTTCAAAATTTAGGTTGGCTCAGCAAAGACTGTATGAGAATACTAGATATGTATCCTCCTCTGTTGAAAAACCCATTGTGTTTCTTATGAAAGTAACAAGAATCCTGAGAGCAATTGATCCAAAGATGGATTATGATATTTGGAGAGATAAAATCTTGTATAAATTACCAAATTCTCTTAGAGATTTAATAGTAGCTAGAACTGAGCATGTGAGGGAACATTCTTCTTTCATTAATATCTGTAATGAGGTACTTCTCAACCATAGATATGAACCAAAGAATTACCTTGGAAAATCTTATCATGATCAAAATAAACCCTCTACAAAGCCCCCAGAAAAATCTGGTAAACCCTTTGCCCCAGTTGCACCTAAAAAATATGCAACAAATACTTGTTATAAATGTAACAAATCATGGCAAAAGGGTCATGAATGTTTGTGACAAGAAAATTCATCTTGTTGAACAAAATGAAGACAATGATGTGGCTGAAATTGATATCAACAATTCTTCTAGTGACTGTGAAAGTAATTACTCCTATGACAATGAATCTGTTAAAGATTTTTTAATTTTGGAACAGGATGTCCATTATTTAGATAATATATCTGAAGAATGTGCATTGGATTTATCTTCAGTGGAAGATGCTGAAATAATTAAAGATATTACTAAAAATTCTATAGCCATATCCCCTTTGAAGGCACCTGTTATCATTAATGGTAAAAATGTTGAGGTAGTTCTTGACTCTGGTGCTAGAGGAAGTGTAGTGTCTGAAAAATCTCTAGATTAAGTAGATAAGGATTCTTTGAGTAAACTATTACCTATGACTTCTGAAAAATGGAGAGGGTATGGTTCTACCTTGTGCCCTATTGGCAAATACAAAACCTCTGTATTCTTCAAATATAATTGTGGTTTTGTCAGAGCTATTTGTGAATTTTTTGTCATGAAAAATGATAATTTAAGGAATTGTTTTATTATGGGTAATTATATTTCAACCATGTTTGGTGTGAAATTGAACCCAGATAATAATTGCTTCACCTTGGGATTGAATGGCAAAAGAAAATTCAAAATTTCCTCCTCTATAAAACCTTCTGCGCATCTGTTAAAGTCTTGTAACTCACTGGGTCAGTGTAAAGGAAGACCAACAATGGAAATGGATAATATATTGAATGAAATAAATACTGCTTCTTTTGGTGATCAGTTAACTAATGAACAAAAGGATTCTATAATTGCCTTAATTACCTCTTTCCAAATGGCTTTTGCTCATGGTTCACATGTCTTAGGAAGTGTTAAGGAAGAAATGAAAATTACTTTATCATGTAACTTGAGTGATATTCCTTTTAGTCTTAAGAAAAAACCATATCCTGCTTCTCCAACAAAAAGGAAGGATATTGAAGATAATATTGCCACATTATTTAAAATGAATATCATTGAGAAAGTCACCCCCAAATATTGTGTCATCTCCCCAGTCCTTATTTCTTATGAGAAGGATAAGGCTAGATTATGTGGTGATTACAGGGCATTAAACACTTTTACTGTTGATGATATTTATCCTTTACCCAGAATTAATTCAATACATGCTACTTTGCAAGGTTCAAAATTTATTAGTTGTCTGGATGGTAATAAAGGGTATCATCAAGTTCCAGTTGAGAAAGATTCTCAGAATTTTTTACTTATTGCTACTGATATGGGAATATATAAGTATGTTAGAATTCCATTTGGCCCTAAAAATGCCCCTTCCATTTTTCAAAAAGTCATGGATAACACTTTCCATCAGGAAATAATTGAGGGATGGCTCATGGTGTATATTGATGATATTATAGTTTTTTCTAAAACTTTTGATGAGCATATGAGTCACTTAAATAGAGTTTTTAAAAAAATGGATGAAATCAATATGACCATGTCATTGAAAAAGTGTAAATTTGGCTATCAATCTTTGAAAGTCCTTGGCCATGTTGTTTCAGGCCTACAAATTTGTGTAGACCACAACAAAGTGCTGAAATTCAAAATGTGAAGGCACCAACTTCAGTAAGAGAAATCCAAAGTTTTTTGGGTATGTGTGGCTATTATAGACAATATATTAAAAATTATCAGGTCATAGCCTTGCCTTTTACCAAGTTAACTAGGAAATAGGTTGCATTCATCTGGAATAATGACTGTCAAAAAGCTTTTGATGCATTAAAATGTTGTTTAATGACAGACCCTATCTTGGCTCTTCCAGAGTTCAACAAATCTTTTGTCCTGTATACAGATGCTAGCTTTGTTGGTCTGGGTGCTTCCCTTCACCAAAAAAAAATTATTAATGATAAATCCTCAGAGGTTTAAATTTGTTATATTTCAGGAACCTTGAGAAATAGTGAATTGAAATATGGTGCCACTCAATTAGAGTGCTTAGCAGTTGTTTGGGCTCTTGAGAAGCTTCATTACTACCTAGATGACCAAAAGTTTGAATTGGTAACTGACTGTAGTGCTGTGAAGTCCCTCTTAAACCTAAAAACACCCAATAGACATATGTTTAGGTGGCAACTTGCTGTTCAAGAGTACAGAGGTAGAATAAAAATCATCCATAGGGCTGGAAATGTTCACTCCAATGTTGATATGCTGTCCAGATTACCTCTGCCAAATAATGACTCCAATCCTGCCTATGTACCTGAAGATGATACTGTTCATATCCATGGTATATTTATAGTGGATATGGAAGAGGAGTTATTACAATTAATTCTGGATTTATATGATAAAGATGCTGATTTGAATAAATTATTTACTATCTTAAATGATCCTAAGAATGCTTCAATTCAGGCATTAATTAAAACTCTTCCTGCAAAGTATCAAAATGCTTTGATTAAAGGAAAGTTTTTTATTGAAGATGGTTATATTTATTATAGAAGAAAGCTTACTAATGTAATTGTAATTCCTCCATCTATGAAAAAAAACATCTTAAAACTTTGTCATGATGACATATTAGCTGGTCATTTTGATCTTGAAAAAACGTTGATTAGAATCAAAAATACTGCTTGGTGGGCTAATATGTCTGAAGATACAAAATTATATGTTGAATCTTGTGATTCCTGCCTGAAATCTAAGAGACTGACAGGTAAGAGAGCAGGATTGCTACAACATATTGAAGCACCTGATGCTCTTTGGAAAATCATTGATATGGATTTTGTCACTGGTCTTCCTGTAGCAGGTAAAGACAATTATAACTCTTGTTGGGTAATAGTGGATAGATTCACAAAAATGTGCAAATTTATTCCAACCCACAAGGATGTATCCACCAAAGAATTAGCTTTCTTATGGTGGTCTTACATGTTTAATATTGTTGGATTTCCAAAAGCCATTATCTCTGATAGAGATCCAAAATTTACATCTGAGTTTTGGACCTCTTTGATGGATATTTGTGGCTGTGAGTTAAAGTTGTCTACAGCTCACCATCCTCAGACTGATGGTCTAGCTGAAAGAATGATTCAAACTCTGGAAGATATGATAAGAAGGTATTGTGCCTTTGGATTAGAATATAAAGACAATGACAGATTTACTCATGACTGGGTCACTCTATTGCCTGGTCTTGAATTTGCATATAATAGCACTGTTCATTCTGTCACTGAGAAAAAGCCTTTTGAGCTTTGGTTAGGTTATGTCCCAAATACTCCTGCTCAAATTCTCAATAATAAATTACCTAAGTTGGAACTACACCCTGGTGTGAAATCTTTTATGCAAATTCAACAGTTATGCATAAAACATGCTCAAAGATGTAGTGATAAAGCATTTGAATATGAAAAGAAAAGATGGGATAAATCCCATAAAGAATGCACATTTAACAAGGGTGATGAAGTGTTGATATCTACTGTCCATTTCAATTTACAAGGCAATAACAAATTAAATGATCCTTTTGTGGGACCATTTGTTGTTAAAATAATGGTTGTAGATAATGCAGTAGAAGTTGTATTGTATTCTCCTTATGATAGGAAACATCCTGTTTTCCCCATTTCCTTGCTTAAACCTTATACTTCCAACAGTGACTTATTTCTGAAAAGAAGGGGAAGACGTAAGAAAAACCCTCAGGAAGTCACAGAAACTGCAGAAATTGAAAAAATTCTTAATGATAGAATTATCACTTCTGAAAGAGGTATTGAATATTTATTGAGATATAAAAACAAGTCATCTGAACATGATGCATGGATACCTGGAAAGGAAATTTCAAATCTTCCTACTCTGTTAAAAAAGTATAGAAGGGAAAAATCTTAGCATTTTTTTTATTGTTTTTTTTAAAGTGAGGGAGTGTCAGCCAGGCTATCTCAGGAGCACAGTAATTCATATAATAAATTACTGAAATCATGTGAGGGAATAACACTATGTAGTTACAATAAATTATTTTATAATAAAATTATAAATATTTTATGAATAAATAATTACTATATTTAATTTTATTTTTAAATAAGTTTTATTGCATAGATTAATATTATATTCTATAAAAACATGGCACACTTCTATGTATTTAATATTTCTAAAAAAATAATTTAATTATAATATTATAAGCTTAATTATATTTAACCTATAATGGAATTACAATTTATTTTATATAACTTAGATATTAAGTTCAACTAATCATATAATTTTATCCATAAATATTGGGCCCTTTTTGACCCTTAATTGAGTCAATAGAATGAGTAAATAATTTAAAATACATATTTAATATATTAATATTAAATTCTCACTTTAAATAAGTTACAATTAAATTAATTACTTGTTTCAATTAAATTAATTACTGAAAGTAGTTTTAACAATTAATTAATTTCTCTTTATAATTGAACTAAATTGATTATATAAAATTTTGCGTGAAAATAATTCTAGTGGTTTTAAATTAAAACCTTTACATCTTAGTATACTACTTGTTTAGGATATTTTTCTCACAATTCTCATGGCCTCATTCTTATTTAGTTATTCATTACTTGTTTAGAGTTTTTAATATGGAAGAGTTATTAATCTATTCACAGGTTTAATTTGTTTCATTCTTTTTCCCTCAAACATGTATGTTTTAATTTAGTTCTTTTGGTCTTTTGTTTCACATACTATCATTTTTATATACAATTGAAGCGCCTCAGAACGTATTCTTGCCTATAAAAGGTCTTGTAATTCCTCTCTTCTATCTATCACTTATTATACTCATACTTTATTATATTTTTAAATATCACACAAATTATTACTATTATTATTAGTCTCATAATTCTAATATAAATCTTAATAAATTTCAAGGTTGCTATAAGTCTATTAATAATAATAATTGATTTCCGCGCATTGAGAACTAACTTACAAAATTATTAAATATCAATTAAATCCACTACAGTGTCATTACTCATAAGATATTGTTGTATTACTCTCTATAAATCAAATTAACACCTACTCTTTAATTACTACCCACAAATTTAATCTTCCTATTCTATATCTTCATTTATCTTCCTTTTTCCTATTCCTTCTAGACGACCCGCCGATAAGGGCCTTATAACTTTGATCTGCTTATTCTCTAGTCACAACCGACTCTCTTCAGCCATTTTTCAACTTGTCTCTCGTGTATTCTCTTATGTGAGCACCAAATCTAATTTTACAGAATTTGGGTCATTTATATTTTAAGTGTTATAAATATAAAAATTTGGTGCATGAGTCTTATTTATGTGTCTCTTGTCATTGATAACACTTTTTTTTTATCTATCTATTTATTTTTTTTCTCAACAAATGCTTTCAAAAGAATATATATATATATAATTTTCATAAAAAAAAAATTTAAACTTTATAGCATATTTTTTATCATATTTTTAACTTCCCCCGAAAAAAATATCTAAACAACAACAGTGAAAGTCTTTCAAAAAAAAAAAAAAAAAAAAAAAAAAAAAAAAAAAAAAAAAAAAAAAAAAAAAAAAAAAAAAAAAAAAAAAAAAAAAAAAAAAAAAAAGTAAAAAAAAGCATTTTGGACCATTTAAGGAAACTATGAAGAAAGTTGATCACCATATAAGATCTTCTACTCTTTTTCAATTGAACTTATTTCAGTCTGCCTAACTCTTTCAGCTTCATCTTTAGATCCAGTACGTTCACCGAACAATTTACTGCCTACGCGAATATTAGTGCTGCCGTACTGGATTGCTTCAACAAAGTCGTTACTCATTCCCATGCTAAGCTCAATTTCATCTATCGAAAATTTAAATAAATCAGAACGATTAACAAGATATTGACGAGCTTTGACAAGTGCTTCAAAATCGGGATTAACATTCGTAGTGGAAGTGGTTAACGAATTTTGAATTGAACCTATTGTCATCAGACCAGAGAAAACAATGAACCGGCATTGAGTTTTGATAAACTGAATCGTTTCGATTAAGGAATCATGAAGAGGAATCGAATGAGGAAAGCCAGATTTAGTAGGTTCAGATGAAGTGTTGATCTGTAAAAAAACCCTTAAAGGGGAAGAAGATGTAGAAATGCCGGCTCGTGCTTGGTCAAGAAGACGTGCTTTTTTGAGGCTATCTATAGTTTCCACCGCAAATAGATTGGGCAGTTCTGTAAAGACAAATGGATAAGTTAGGGGTCAAATATCGAATGAAAAAGAAAAGAGAAAAACCAAGTTACGGGCCAGAAGCTTGATTTTATTAGATTGAAGTGAGCCAATAAAATGCCATTGTATGTCTTTTGGGAGCTAAACAGAAGAAGAAAATTAAATAATGAGGGAAATTTGCAAATAGATGACGCAAAGCATTGACAAACATGATCTGCCTTTTCAAGAAGCTCGTCCACATAGTTTTCACCAAAATGACGATGACCGAGTTGATAAAGAGCAAGGATATCAGAAGGAGGTTTAAGCTTTGAAACTGCGACGAGACGTATTGAAGAAGGGACAAGTGAAGTGATGGAAGCATAGACATCAGCAAGATGGCGGACTCGTGAAGGCGAGGGAATCCTGATCGGCATTACGCGGAGGTAAATGTGGTGGAGTGTGATGGGGAAGAATAAAAATGATGTCCATTACATTTTAAAACTCTTCTTTAGAGGAAAACATGTGAGGAAAAGGCCTGCTTTCATGGGGTGAGATGGGCCATTTGACGCCAGCAATTTGTCCAGTTCATCCTCTCCACAGCTCACAATACAAGCCAACCAAAACAAGCCATGTTGTCGGCTGGTCGTCTAGAAGAAGGAGAAAAGAGAATAGGGAATGAGAGGAGGAGCAGGAGGAAAGGAGTATAGGCAATAAAAAAAATAAAATCTAATAAAATTATTTAATTTATTGAGAGAAAGGCAACGACGAGTGAGCTGAGAAGAAATAACAATTTGGTTTTATAAATATTAATATTATTTAAGTAAGAATTCTGCGCGGCAACCAATATAATTACTATCAGACTTAAAGCAACCTTTAAATTGTTATATAAAATTTTAATTAGAATTTTATTACTAATAAAAAGAATATAAACGTAATATAAAAATTGTATTTAAATTGTTGAGTGTATAATAAGTGATAAGGCTACAGGGGATTATCCAAGGCCCTTTTATAGGCAATGGGTCCTCTGAAGCGCTACTATATCAGTAAATACAATGATTAGAAAGAAATAAAACAAATATATCAAAAAGAGTAAATGAAACATAACAATATAGAGAAAAACATGAAACAATTAATTAAAAGCCCAATTAAGAATCCAATTTCCCCGCCATTAATCCCCAAATCAGTAAGTGACAATAGTAAATAACTAAACAAGAGTGGAAACATAGGAACTATGAGAAATATAATTCCCAACAGATGGTCCATCCTGATTAGAGAACATTTTAAGTGAAACAAAAATAATTTGACGCAACAAAACAATCAATTAATCTCAATTTAGTTCAAATTAATTTATTTGTTTTTTTTTTCTAACACAATTAAGGGTCAAAAGAAGCGTCCTTAATAATTGTTTAGTGTCATATGAGAGGTATTAGTTAATATATAAATTTAAGTAATTAATTTAAATATATTATAAATCAAATTTACACTTGTAATTATAATATATGTTTTTTTTTTAATTAATCAAATATAAATTTATAATTATTAAATATATAAAAATGCGCCATTACTTTTAGAATATATTATATTATGCTCAATTTAATTGTATATAAAAATATATATAACCAATAAATTTAATGTAGCATTTGTATATAATAAAATTCTTATATAATTTCATTATGTAATAAAATATTAAGTTATATTCATTAAATACAAGTTTTACCCACTCTTTAAGGTTTTATAATTTATATATCATTTACTGGACTCCTGGAATAGCCTGGCTGACACTCCCTCACTCTAAAAAAAACAATAAAAAAAAAAATGCTAAGATTTTTTCTTTTTGTATTTTTTCAACAGAGCAGGCAGATTTGAAATTTCTTTGCCAGGTATCCATGCATCATGTTCAGATGATTTGTTCTTATATCTCAATAAATATTCAGTACCTCTTTCAGAAGTGATAATTCTATCATTGAGAATTTTATCAATTTCTGCTGTTTCTGTGACTTCCTGAGGGTTCTTCTTAGGTCTTCCTCTTCTTTTTGGAAATAAGTCACTGTTGGAAGTATAAGGTTTAAGCAAAGAAATGGGAAAGACAGGATGTTTCCTATCATATGGAGAATACAATACAACTTCTACTGCATTATCACCAACCATTCTTTTAACAACAAATGGTCCTACAAAAGGATCTTTTAATTTGTGGTTACCTTGTAAATTGAAATGGACAGTAGAGATCAACACTTCATCACCCTTGTTAAATGTGTATTCTTTATGGGATTTATCCCATCTTTTCTTTTCATATTCAAATGCTTTATCAATACAACTCTGAGCATGTTTTCTGCATAGCTGTTGCATTTGCATAAAAGATTTTACACCAGGATGTAGTTCCAACTTAGGTAATTTATTATTGAGAATCTGAGCAGGAGTGTTTGGGACATAACCTAACCAAAGCTCAAAAGGCTTTTTCTCAGTGACAGAATGAACAGTGCTATTATATGCAAATTCAAGACCAGGCAAAAGAGTGACCCAATCATGAGTAAATCTGTCATTGTCTTTATATTCTAAACCAAAGGCACAATACCTTCTAATCATATCTTCCAGAGTTTGAATCATTCTTTCAGCTAGACCATCAGTTTGAGGATGGTGAGCTGTAGACAATTTCAACTCACAGCCACAAATATCCATCAAAGAGGTCCAAAACTCAGAAGTGAATTTTGGATCCCTATCAGAGATAATGGCTTTTGGAAAACCAATAATATTAAACATGTAAGACCACCATAAGAAAGCTAATTCCTTGGTGGATACATCTTTGTGGGTTGGAATAAATTTGCACATTTTTGTGAATCTATCAACTATTACCCAACAAGAGTTAAAGCTGTCTTTACCTGCAACAGGAAGACCAGTGACAAAATCCATATTAATGATTTGCCAGGGAGCACTAGGTGCTTCAATATGTTGTAACAACCCTGCTCTTTTACCTGTTAACCTTTTAGATTTTTGGCAGGAATCACAAGATTCAACATATAATTTTGTGTCTTCAGACATATTAGCCCACCATGCAGTGTTTTTGATTCTAATCAATGTTTTTTCAAGATCAAAATGTCCAGCTAATATGTCATCATGACAAAGTTTGAGGATAGTTTCTTTCATTGAAGGAGGAATAACAATTACATTGGTAAGCTTCCTTCCATAATAAATATAACCATCTTCAATAGAAAACTTTCCTTTATTTAAGGCATTTTGGTATTTTGCAGGAAGAGTTTTTATTAATGCTTGAATTGAAGCATTCTTAGGATCATTCAAAATAGTAACTAATTTATTTAAGTCAGAATCTTTATCATATGAATCCAGTATTAACTGTAATAACTCTTCTTCCATATCAACTATAAATATACCATGTATATGAACAGTGTCATCCTCAGGTACATAAGCAGGATTGGAGTCATTATTTGGCAAAGGCAATCTGGAGAGCATATCAACATTAGAGTGAACATTTCCAGCTCTGTGTATAATAGTCATCCTTCCTCTGTATTCCTGAACAGCAAGTTGCCACCTGAACATATGTCTGTTAGGTGTTTTGAGGTTTAAGAGAGATTTCACAGCACTACAGTCAGTTACCAACTCAAATTTTTGGTCATCCAAGTAGTAATGAAGTTTCTCAAGAGCCCAAACAACTGCTAAGCACTCCAATTGAGTGGCACCATATTTCAATTCACTATTTCTTAAGGTTCTTGAAATATAACAAATTACAACCTCTGAGGATTTATCATTAATAATTTGCTTTTGGTGAAGGGCAGCACCCAGACCAATAAAGCTTGCATCTGTATAAAGTACAAATGGCTTGGTAAAATCTGGGAGAGCCAATATAGGGGCTGACATTAAGCAATTTTTCAATGTATTAAAAGCTTTTTGACAGTCATCATTCCAGAGAAAAGCAACATCTTTTCTGGTTAGTTTTGTAAGAGGCAAGGCTATGACCTGATAATTTTTAATATATTGTCTATAATAGCCACACATACCCAAAAAACTTTGGATTTCTCTTACAGAAGTTGGTGCTTTCACATTTTGAATGGCAGCAACTTTATTATGGTCTACACAAATTTGTAAGCCTGACACAACATGGCCAAGGACTTTCAAAGATTGAAAACCAAATTTACACTTTTTTAAAGATAAGGTCATATTGATTTCATCCATTTTTTGGAAAACTCTATTTAAGTGAATCATATGTTCATCAAAAGTTTTAGAAAAAACAATAATATCATCAATATAAACCATGAGCCAACCTTCAATAATTTCTTGATGGAAAGTGTTATCCATGACTTTTTGGAAAACTGAAGGAGCATTTTTAGGGCCAAATGGCATCCTAACATACTTATATATTCCCATATGAGTAGCAATAAGCAAAAAATTTTGAGAATTTTTCTCAACTGGAACTTGATGATAACCTTTATTACCATCCAGACAACTAATAAATTTTGCACCTTGCAAGGTAGCATGTATTGAATTAATTCTGGGTAAAGGATAAATATCATCAACAGTATAAGTATTTAAAGCTCTGTAATCTCCACATAATCTAGCTTTATCTTTTTCATAAGAAATTAAGACTGGGGAGATGACACAATATTTGGGGGTGACATCCACTTTTTCAATGATGTTCATTTTCAATAATGTTTCAATATTATCTTCAATATCTTTTCTTTTTGATGGAGAAGCAGGATATGGTTTTTTCTTAAGGGAAGGAGGAATATCACTCAAATTACAGGATAAGGTAATTTTCATCTCTTCCTGAACAATTCCCAAGACATGAGAACCATGAGCAAAAGCCATAGGGAAAGAGGTAATAGAGGCAACAATAGAATCCTTTTGTTCATTAGTCAAATGATCACCAAAAGAAGCGGTATTTATTTCATGTAATAAATCATCCATTTCAGTTGTTGTTCTACCTTTACATTGGGTCAGTGAGTTACAAGATTTTAACAAATGCCCAGAAGGTTTAGGAGAAGAAATTTTGAATTTTCTTTTCCCATTCATTCCTAAGGTAAAGCAATTATTTGCTGGGTCCAGTTTCACACCAAACATGGTTAAAATGTCATTTCCCATAATAAACCAATTGCTCAAATTATCATTTTTCATGACAACAAGCTCACAAATAGCTCTGACAAAACCACCATTATATTTGAAGAATACAGAGGTTTTGTATTTGCCAATAGGGAATAAGGTAGAACCATACCCTCTCCATTTTTCAGAAGTTATAGGCAATAATTTACTCAAATATTCCTTATCCACTGAAGCCAAAGCTTTTTCAGATACTACACTTCCTCCAGCACCAGAATCAAGAACTACATCAACATTTTTACCATTAATGATAACAGGTGCTTTTAAAGGGGATATAGGAATAGAATTGTTAGTAATATCTTTAATTATCTCAGCATTTTCTACTGAAGATAAATTCAATACACAATCTTCAGATATATTATTTAAATGATGGACATCATGTTCCAACATTAAAACATCTTTAACAGATTCATTGTCATAGGAGATATTACTTTCACAGTCACTGGAAGAATTATTGACATCAAGTTCAAGTTCATCAGTGTCTTCATTTTGTTCAACAAGATGAATTTTCTTGTCACAAAAATGACCCTTCTGCCACGGTTTGTTACATTTATAACAAGTATTTGTTGCATATTTTTTAGGTGCAACTGGGGCAGAGGGTTTACCAGATTTTTCTGGGAGCTTTATAGAAGGTTTATTCTGATCATTATAAGATTTACTAAGATAATTCTTTGGTTCATATCTATGGTTGAGTAGTACTTCATTACAGATATTAATGAAAGAAGAATTTTCCCTTACATGCTCAGTTCTAGCCACAATCAAATCCCTAAGAGAATTTGGTAATTTATACAAAATTTTATCTCTCCAAATATCATAATCCATCTTTGGATCAATTGCTCTAAGGATTTTAGTTATTTTCATCAGAAAAACAATGGGCTTTTCAACAGAGGAGGATACATATCTAGTATTCTCATACAGTCTTTGCTGAGCTAACCTGAATTTTGAACCACCAAACTGATTTTCAATCAAGGATTTCCAATCATTCCATGTATAATGATTGTTATCTAAGAGGACAGATTCATACCACATCAAGGCTACATTGGAAAATAAAGAAATTAGCTTAGAAACAATTTCCTCATCAGGTAGTTTATAAGATCTCTTTAAATTATCAATTCTTTGGATAAAGTGTTGCCAATCAGAGGAAGAATCACCATCAAAGGTAGGATATTGGTCTAACTTAGGCCAATTTTTCTGACTACTGGGATGGTCCACTTTTTGGTTTGAATTATTCATTAGTAATAATTCCTGAAGTTTAGCCAGGTGTTCAGAAATTTCATTATTTACAGAAACAGCTGGTGCATGATTATCACAAGATTTTTTGCTAGTAGCAAAAGATTTTACAGACTCATTGTCAGTTTGTTTAATGGTTGGAATATGAGGAAGAAAGGATGAACTTTGTTCAGGTTTTTTCCCTTTATTTTTATGCAGCTTACTGGCAGAAATCTCATTTAATTCATTATTGATGGTTAAGGTTGAGAACTTTTCCTGTAGGTCAGACACATAGTTTCTTATTCTTGGAATTTCAGACATCTGGTCATTCACTTTTGCAAGAGATAGAACATTTCTGTCCTCAGAAACTGAGTGTTTGGTACTTAGTGCATGGAAGTCATTCTTTAGTTTCTTTAACTCATTTTGTAGAGATTTTATTTCATTTTTGAAAGAATAATTTTCCTCAATAAGGGGTTTCAATTCACTCAATGTTTTATGCAGACTCATATTTCTATCTGAGATAGCTCTATGGTCACTTCTTATTTGTTTTTGTTGACTAAGAACAATATTCAAGGTTTCTTTGATTTTTAAATAAGCTGTATCTTGTACAGAAGAACTCACTCTACATTGCAAGTGTAAATTATTTAATCTATCATTTTCATGGATTAACACATCTCTCACATGTTTGTCTTTCACAATATTAAAATCAAGGGTATCTTTCAAAATTTCCTCAGAAGTTTTTTCAATTAAGTTATAGATTTCAGGGGGAACAGAATCATTTTTAATTGCAAGAGAAGGATTAATTAAAGATGTAGAAGTTAAATGTAAAGGTTCATCAAATGACAATTTGCTAATTACATCAATAGGGCTACTAGTTACAGGAAGCTGTCTTTTAACAGGTTTAACTGTTCTTTCACCATGTTCAATAATATTACCTGCAGAAGAAGATTTATTAGAAAACATACCCAAGTGACTATCAACCAAATTACTTACCATGGCAGAGGAGGAAACTTCCCCTGGGACTGGGTTTGGGATTGTGCTTGGGCCTTCTTTCTCCTGCTTTGTTGGTAGGGATGAGGAGGTGGATGGAAATTGGGTGTTCTGGATGGGCCAGGCTGATGATGAGGAGGGTGTTGCACATTCTGCTGGTAGTGACTCATTAGATAATCCCATTTCCATTGCTCTACTTCCATAGTATTTGGATTTTGGATGGTTGAGCTGGGTGGCTGTGAAGGTTGAGCCTGAAATTGAAGCTGATTGGGAGGCAATTGAGGAGGGGCCTGGGCCTGAATCTGGTTCCTGAGTTCTTGGACCTGATCCCACAATGTGTCTACCTTTGCTTTGTACGTCATATTTTCTGTCTTCAACTCTTTTATATGACTGGAGAGGTTGCTGATTTGTTGTGGCAGAGGAAGCTTTTTTATTTTGAAGCCTTTTGGAAGACCTTCTTGAGGCACTAGAGGCTTTACTTCCTTCTGTGGTACTGGGGGAAGGGGGTTTGGTTTGTTTGCATTTCCTGTCATTTCCACATCCTGCAGTATGAGAATTCTTTGTGTTAGCATAAGATTTTTTATGACCAACTTTAGAAGAACTTACAGTGTCAGCATCATAGTCAATTTCTATCTCATCCACTTGCATGTTATCCATTTTTTCTGTCAAATTGTTGGTCATACTAGTGGGAAGATTAATATTTTACTTTGTACTTTATAAAAAATAATCAAAGTTAGTCAATAATTTGCTCCAAATAATATAAAAAAATTTTTTAATTAATTAAATTATAGAAAAATTAACTTTCAATATAAAGTAATAATTAAAAATTAATTTTTTTTTAAAAAAATGGATTGCAAGTTTAAATTGGGAATAACAAGTTAGTTAATTCAACCAATTAATTACCAATATTAAATATGGCAATATATTGGGACTAAGCACAATGTACTTTTAAGTCAACCAAAAATTAACAATAATTAATAATAAAAAAAAATTAAATTAATAATTCAATTTGTATTAATAATAATGTTAATTCTTCTAGGACTAAGAGGATTTAACACTCTATAATGGTCAACTAGGAAAAAAAAATTTTTTAAAATTGAACACTTACACTCAGTGAATCAGCAATTAAGCCACAATCACTGTTATTGCAATAAAAATATAGTATTATGAGTGAGAGGCGCAAAGGTGAACTTACTATAGTGATCGAAAAATCACTTCAAAATAATATAAAAATTAATATTATATAAACCTAATATGTCGGACCCAAGTTCGAAACACAGTCGCGGCAAAAGTTTCGTTTTGCTAGGTGGTCCGTGCGTTTTGTCGTTCGTCGCCAGGCTTCGATCGTCGTCGTCGTTTGGAAAGGCCCCCAGTTGTCGGCTGGTCGTCTAGAAGAAGGAGAAAAGAGAATAGGGAATGAGAGGAGGAGCAGGAGGAAAGGAGTATAGGCAATAAAAAAAATAAAATCTAATAAAATTATTTAATTTATTGAGAGAAAGGCAACGACGAGTGAGCTGAGAAGAAATAACAATTTGGTTTTATAAATATTAATATTATTTAAGTAAGAATTCTGCGCGGCAACCAATATAATTACTATCAGACTTAAAGCAACCTTTAAATTGTTATATAAAATTTTAATTAGAATTTTATTACTAATAAAAAGAATATAAACGTAATATAAAAATTGTATTTAAATTGTTGAGTGTATAATAAGTGATAAGGCTACAGGGGATTATCCAAGGCCCTTTTATAGGCAATGGGTCCTCTGAAGCGCTACTATATCAGTAAATACAATGATTAGAAAGAAATAAAACAAATATATCAAAAAGAGTAAATGAAACATAACAATATAGAGAAAAACATGAAACAATTAATTAAAAGCCCAATTAAGAATCCAATTTCCCCGCCATTAATCCCCAAATCAGTAAGTGACAATAGTAAATAACTAAACAAGAGTGGAAACATAGGAACTATGAGAAATATAATTCCCAACAGATGGTCCATCCTGATTAGAGAACATTTTAAGTGAAACAAAAATAATTTGACGCAACAAAACAATCAATTAATCTCAATTTAGTTCAAATTAATTTATTTGTTTTTTTTTTCTAACACAATTAAGGGTCAAAAGAAGCGTCCTTAATAATTGTTTAGTGTCATATGAGAGGTATTAGTTAATATATAAATTTAAGTAATTAATTTAAATATATTATAAATCAAATTTACACTTGTAATTATAATATATGTTTTTTTTTTAATTAATCAAATATAAATTTATAATTATTAAATATATAAAAATGCGCCATTACTTTTAGAATATATTATATTATGCTCAATTTAATTGTATATAAAAATATATATAACCAATAAATTTAATGTAGCATTTGTATATAATAAAATTCTTATATAATTTCATTATGTAATAAAATATTAAGTTATATTCATTAAATACAAGTTTTACCCACTCTTTAAGGTTTTATAATTTATATATCATTTACTGGACTCCTGGAATAGCCTGGCTGACACATGTATTCAAACTCCCGTTGCTCGTCTAACACCTTCGTTTGTTGCTGCCAAAAAATGGATGATAAGGAAAAGGAGCACTTCCTTTCGTATCTCTACGCCTTACACCAGCACCAAAAGATATATAAATGTGCATATACAGTAATATCGGAAAAGATTGGTGCAGTTTTGATTTTTCTTAAACAAAAATTTGCATAGTGCTATAAATCCCTAAATAGTCAGATGTTGAATTGTATGGCTAGTTTTTTATAACTGTTGAGCATTAAATAAGGAAGAAATTTCAAGTTTTCTTTCAGTGCTCAACAGGACATTAGAATCTTTTAACGATTGCATGATAAAACAAAGTGTATACAACAGCAAATGAATGAAATCCTTAAATGTGATATAGAGAACTCCAATTGTTCAATGATTATGATCCTATCAAACTGCAAGTTGTTTTTTTCTGTGGGTTCCCGTTAGCCAATTATTCATTCTTGGCTGTAGTAGACATATTTAAGCAGTATATAATATCAGAGAAGTATAATAGTAGTCCTAGAGGGATTTAGATGTGTTCAGGAGTCCAGGAAGTTATGTGGCATAATTTTACTTAAATGCCAAATTATTTTTCCAGGCAATTAATAAATTTGATAACCATAGTTTACGAGTGGTAGAAAAACAAAATAGGGGGTGTCAAACATTACCATGTATGCCATTCAAGCACGCCCCAAAAAAGGTACCAAGTAAGTCATTTTAATTTGAAGCACACCTGTGAAAAAGTGGTAAACTTCAACAGAATGTTTGTCCCTTAACACGCCATCTGTTGGGTACATCCAAGCCTTTCAAGCACTCCATCCCCTTATCTTGATTAGTCAGCACCAGGTACACACATGCCCACACCTTAATCTTTTTTTACCTAATCCTTAGGCACTCATTCTTATATGCACAGTACACTGTGCAGCACATTATAAGTCACCCCTAACATCATATTGCAGCCCTTCTGAAACAAAAGTTCATAGTGGGATATTCAAATAGTGAACATTTTGTCTTCTGACTTACACTTGAGCCAGGCTTAAATTACATGTGCTGCTGCAGTGCATTGTGCCAATCTACCAGGAAAAGCTAGTCGGACACACCATACACAACAGACATATTAGGGGGTGTCAGTTCTGGCAAATCTGTACTTAACTTAAGTGCGGATTTCAAACCAAATCAGCACTTAAATTTTGCAAAAAAGTCACTTATTTCAAAAATGGGTGTCAGTTATGACTTCAAATCAGCACTTTTTTCCCAATTTTTTTTTCACAACCACATGTTGGCCACATCATCCCTGTCACATAAGACATGCAGACTTCCACCCCCTCATCAATCCTTGGCACACACTCCTCACTGAGATTTGAAACATTTAATTGCAACATTTTAACCAGGCATGTTTTTTTCCTTCTTTTTTTACATTTTCAACCTGTCAACCTCTTTTCTTGTAACATACCAGTTTCATAATGCCTCCCAGAAAGTCAAACACTCAAAAGGCAAGTCGAAAAAATGCTACATCATAAAGGCCTTCCTGTAATGCAAGCCCCTCACAGGAGAAATAAAAGTCTGGACAGCTAAAAAAGGAAGATTATCTCATTATCATAAACTTCTTCAAAAGTAAATCAAATTATGATGTGTGTTTTTGATGTGAGAAGTCCACCTGACTTGAATTTCAACCTTCATCAAAGGTCAATGACTTCTTGTTAATGCCAAATGAAGTAAAAAAGAAAAAAAAGAGAGAATTGACATCAATCCTAAGCAAATGAAGGAGAGGTTCAAAAGTTATCAATCCAAATATAAAAAAGCTCACTTTGCTTCCACTTCCACTGGATTTGGTATTGATGATGATGATTTGGAGATTGGAATTACTACTGTTTCTGAAAAGCTCAATGTCATGTGTCCTTTCTATGAGGAAATAGATAATCTTTTTGGTTCCCAAGTTGATGTCAACCCTTGGGTTATACACGATACTACTAAGGATATGCCCTCTGGATCTCAACAAGCCAATAATCCTCCAAACACACCTGAAACTCAAGGATATCAATCCCCTCCAGCTTCTAACCATAGCTCACCTAAAGATGATCCCAACTATCAAGCAGAACAATTATTACAGAGTAGATCTGAGTCCTCAGAGCCCCAAAATTTTAATGTATTTTTACTTTCCCTTTTTTCTTCAATTCTTTTCTAAATTTCACAATCTTTTTTTTCTAGTCTCCTCCTACTCAAACTCAAATTTCTAAAAATATTAACAATTCCAGAAATGACAAACCCGCTTTACAAGCTGCTTTAGATGAACTTCCTGAACCCTCTAGCTCAAACTTCAAACTAAAGTATCAGGCATCAACTTCAATGAACTTGAACCATCATTTAAATCATGGTAATACTTCAACCACCTCTTTATCCTCCCTTGATGATTATTTTGAGAAAAAAGATATAAGTAAGATTCAGTCTGTCAGCCAGGCTGCTAGACTTACCCAGTAAAATAATTAATTATTTACTGGAATGAAGCCACACCTTTTTAATTCTCATATATTATTGTTAAGTATTAAGTATTTACTCTAAATTTACTTGTAATAAATTAACTAGTTACAAAACAGTAAAATTAGTAGATAATTAAAATTAATATTAAATGTCCCTTATGATTTTATTTCCTAAGACCATGCTCAATGACAGGTTAAGAGAGATAAATATTAATATCAAAGATACAATTTAATATTGAAATAAAAATTAATATTAAAACAAAAATAAGTATATACAAGAAATTCAAATTACTTATTTAAAAATAACAATTACAGTAATTTTTAAATAAATCCATTTATTTCTGACATATAGAGTAAATACACATTTTTAACACATTCTTTATAGAACAACCTTATTATTTGAAAATATCTTCTGGAATATTCTTTTTCTTCTTTTATACACCTGTATATAGGATTTTTATTCCGTGCTTTGTCTTTCTTTTGCCTATATAAGGCCTCCCCTTTTCTGGTTGTTTGCATCATCAATTTACTTACTAATTATACCATTTATAACATTTAATATATTAAATATTTTATTATCTACATCTCCATAATTCTAAGATTTTAGAATATAATAATAATTATAAAAACATTTATACCTCTTTTCAATTGAGTAAAATAAATAAAAGATAAATTATACGTACCTTTGACTCTGAAACCCAAAATCCACCAATCACTGCCATTGGACCTCCGTTAAAAATCTTCTAGACCATCAAGACCCTTTGACACTTGAAGCCCTTTCAGAATTGTTGGTGGCGCATCAAAATCTTGAAGCCAGAAACCGAGGGACTATTGACAATGAGGTATTGGTAGGACAAGTAAACGACAAAAATGATAAACGTCATTGACCACATGACTTATTTTTTTGCTGAGACCGGGAATCAAACCGCGCTACAAAATTTAGGTTCATATATTGACAATAGTCATATATATTTATGGTAATTATCTTGATTACTGTATGCGGGTCATTTTGCACATTTCATTGTCCACGTATATCTTTTTTACTCAGCATTCTGTAAGTGGCATTAACTTGATAATTTTACAGGGGGAGGTGCCTGGTAAATAAATTTTTTTTTCTAGTTGACCAAGATAGAACTATATTGTTCTTAGTCCTAGAATTAAAATTAAAATTTAAATTAATTATTATATATTATTTTTTTTAATTATTTCAGTTGACCTCTGTCCTGATAATTGAAATTTGATATTATTGTTTCAGTTGGTAAACAGTCCTGACAGTAAATTAATAATATTAAAAATTAATTAAATTAATTACATTAAATTATTTCAGTTGACAATAAGTCCTGGTAATTAAATTGTTTCAGTTGACATTAATTCCTGATAATTAAAATTATTTTCAGTTGACATTGAGTCATGGTAAATAAATTCTTCAGTTGACTTCTAGTCCTGATAATTATCAAAATATTACTAATTATTAAATTATTTTATTATTTCAGTTGATTTATTTTAAATCCTGGTTATAAAATTATCTTAAAATTAATTAATAAAATTGTGATTATTTAAGTTGATATTGTCCTGATAAACATTATATTATAATTATTCTAGTTGATTACAAAGTCCTGATAATTACTTATATAATAATTTTTTTTCCTTATTTTTCTTTAAATAAAGTAAAAATAATAACTGATTAAATTTTAGTATTTCTTTCTCTCAGTTCAGGTTAATCACAACTATAACAGATCAAGGTGCTTCTGCTGGCTGTGATGAGGAACTGCATTTAATTGATTGTGATGAAGCTTCTTCTGTAAGTTCTCCTTTGACTACAAAACTGGCTCAAATTAATCAATTACTGGAGCAATCAGGATGTAGAAATGCAGAAGATGGAAATATTAGTGGAGACAACTGTTCAAGATCAAAAGCCTTCTATAAACTCCCTAGAAGAGCTTCCAAAAGGCTTCAAAATAAAAAAGATGCCCTTGAATCAGAAAGTCAAAAATATCTCCACTCACATCAAGGAGTTGAGGTCAGAAAACCTCAATCTGAGGTCAAAAACAGACTCTCTAGAAGACAAGGAAAGAAAAATAGAGTCCTTCCTTCAAGAAGAGAGGAAACCTCCTCCTCCAAAAGCCCTTCCACAATTTGCCCCCCTGCAACAAGAAAAGGTGGAAGTCTCAAAGTGGCAGTGGGATTGGCTGAACACCCAGTGGGATTATCTGTCCCAACAACAACAGCAAAAATTACCTCAGCCAGGTCCCTCAAGAACCAATCAGTTCAAAACCACACCTCCTCACCCCTATCAAGAGGAAGAAAAAGAAAAAAATGACATTCAATTCTTGCCCAAGCCATAGTAAGCCCCTCTATTGAATCTCAAGTGCCATTTCTTGTTACTGATTCAGTTCCTTCAGGTAATTCTAGGAGAGGAGATAGGACTGTGAGACCAGTAGAGGCTGGAAATAGTAGAAAAATTTCTCAATATTCTAATGTATATAATCCTTTGGTTTTGATTGATAATTTAATGATAAATCCTATTATGGCTATAATTGATGAGACACTTGATCCTGAGTTTTATGAGAATCAGGAAAGTTATTCTGTTTCACTATTGAGAAATACTCCAGATGTAGCTAACATTAATGATGAATATTTGAGGGATATTATTGCTAAACAAAATCATATAATGAACAACATGAAATTGACTCAGAAATATAATAGTTTGTTAACTGAAAAGGGCTGTCAAGCATTGAGGAGTGAGTCACAGAGAGTTTCTGATTATTTGTTTAATTACAAAGTAACTCATGAAAAAAAAGTTGCCTTATGGCAAAATATCAAGAATAATTTGTTAAATTTAAAAGATACTGTGTCCACCTGTTTCCAGGAGCTAGAGGGACATAAGTTGAACTTTAAAAGATTGAGTGACCATTATTCATCTTTACAATATAAGAACCAACTATCTTTTGTAACAATCAATGAGAGTTTATCTAGTATTCCAAGAGTCAAAACTAGGTTAACTACTATTGAAGAAAAATTAAATTCATTGTTACATGATCAAAAGTTTTCTGACATTTCTTTGAAAGAACCTGTTGGGCAGGATACCTCAATTGTACCTTTTCCTAGTTCATCCAAAGTAAAATTAGTGCCGGAAATTCCTGTTGATACCACAGAGTTTGAATCAAAACTTGATGATGTACCTGGATCATCCACAGAAGGATTAAACAATGAGATTACTCCCCGATTGGAGAATTTACAGCTCATTCTCACTCAGAAACAAACTTGTAATAAGGAGACTACTTCAAATCAAAAGAATTGGCCAAAACTTGACCAGTATATAACATTTGATGGTGACTCTTCTTCTGATTGTCAACAGTTCATTTGCAGGATTGATAATCTAAAATATTCTTAAAAACTCCCAGATGAGGAAATTGTATCAAAATTAATTTCTTTATTTACCAATATAGCCCTAATGAGGTATGAATCTGTTCTCTTGGATAAAAATGACTACTCATGGGAAGATTTGAAATAATTAATTAAAGCACAATTTGGTGGTTCCAATTTTAGCTTAGCTCAACAAAGACAATATGAAGAATCCAGATATAGCTCTTCTACTTAAAACCCTATTAAGTTCATGATGAAACATGTGAAAATATTGAGGGCAATGGACCTAGAAATGGAGTTTGAGTTATGAAAAGACAGGATACCTTATAAATTACCTATGTCCATGAGAGACATTATAGTGGCTAGGAATGAGTTCTCAAATGAACCTTCTTCTTTCATCAATACTTGTAATGAGATCCTTCTAAACAACAAGTATGATTCTATAAGATTCATTTCTAAAACTTCATTGGAGAAAACCTCCAATTACCAACAAAAACCTCTGGAAAAAGTTGGTAAAGCTTCTGCCCCTGTTGCACCCAAAAAGTATGCAACAAACACTTGCTTCAAATGCAGCAAGCCTTGGAAGAAAGGCCATTTTTGTGACAAAAAATAAATCTTGTTAAACTGACAGAGGAAAATGCTGATGACACAATAGCAATGGATGATACTTCAAGTGATTGTGGCAGCAATATTTCATATGAATCTCATCAAGAAATTTTAATTCTGGAAGAGGATATTCATTATTTTAACAATATTGATATTTAGAATAATGATATATCTACAGTGGAAGATGCTGAGATCATAAAAAATCTCGAGTATAGGTCAATTTTTATTGCCCCTCTCAAGGAACCAGTCTTGATCAATGGAAACAAAATTGAGGTTGTCTTAGATTCTGGAGCTAGAGGAAGTGTAGTATCTGAAAAAGTACTTGCTTCAGTGGACCAAGATTATAAATCAAAACTTATTCCTATCATTTCTGAGATTTGGAGAGGTTATTCTCTGTTTTGTCCCCCATTGGTAAATACAAAGACATGGTATTTTCAAATATAACCATGGTTTTTTAAGAGCTATATGTGATTTTGTTGTCATGAAAAATGATAACTTTAGTAGCTGGTTCATTGTGGGAAATGAAATTTTAACCAAATATGGCATAAAATTAAATCCTTTGAACCAATTCTTCACAATGGGGATGAATGGGAGAAGAAAATTTAAAATTTCCTCCCCCAAGAAATTATTAACACCAGGATTGAACACATGTCATTCTGTAGTTCAATATAGAGGAAGATCTACAAAAGAAATTCCTGCCCTTGTGTCTGATATTGACAATGCTTCTTTTGGAGAACAACCTTTTGGTGAGGATAAAGATTCCATCATTAAATTGATAAAATCTTTTCCTATGGCCTTTGCTCATTGGTCACATAAACTAGGATTAGTTAAGGAAGAAATTAAAGTTTCATTATCTTGTACATTAACTGATATACCACCTAGTTTGAAGAAAAAGCCTTACCCTGCTTCTCCCACAAAGAGAAAAGATATTGAGGATAATATCTCTACACTTTTTAAAATGAATATTATTGAAAAGGTAGTTGAAACACCTAAATATTGTGTTATCTCACCTGTCCTAATTTCTTATGAGAAAGATAAAGCCAGGTTATGTGGTGATTATAGAGCATTAAATACTTATACTGTTGATGATATATACCCTTTACCTAGAATTAGCTCTATAAATTCTACCTTACAAGGTGCTAAATATATAAGCTGCTTGGAAGGTAACAAGGGATATCACCAGGTACCTGTTGAGAGGAATTCCCAGATTTTTCTGATGATTGCTACTCATATGGGTACTTATAAGTATATTAGGATGCCATTTGGTCCTAAAAATTCCCTTTCAGTTTTTCAAAAATTCATGGATAACACATTCTATCAGGAGATGATTGAAGTATGGCTGATGGTTTATATTGATGATATCATTATATTCCCAAAAAAATTCGAGGACCATCTCAACCACCTGTGTAAAGTTGTCAGGCTAAGGTCAAGTACAAGGACGTGAACTAGCTTGAATAGTCAGTTGTCTAGAAGATTTTAATGGTCCTATATGAATAGTGTAGATTTAATCCACTAAGTTGTAAAATATAATCAAATATAAAGGTCTCAGTAATATAATTCTCACTATTCTTATATATGGCTTACAATCTTTATAGTTGGTAGAAAAATAGATTATATAAATTCAGATACTATTCAAAAGTCTTATAAAAGTACTAATTGATATGTATTGTAATTTGTTTGGTTATATTGGTTGAATTGTAATGATAAAGAATGAAGAAATACAACCCAAAAACCTCCTCCTTTTATACACACTGAGTTCCCCAATGATTCCCTTGATGTACCACCTAATACACAGTTAATGAAGCCTCTAAACAACTAATAGACATGCCCATCAACATTCCCAGTAACCCATGACATAATTAGAAGAGTAACAACCGCCAAAATCCTGTAATAATAAGGGAAATCCATCAAAATTAAAGAAAAAGACAAAAAGAGAGTATATGCGTATAAAACAATAATATTAAAGACTAAAGGAGACTTTTTAAGGTTAATAATAGCTTAATAATAAGGGGGATTTACTGTAGAAATAATGGGGCTAATCCTGACATTATACTACGTGAAATTCCCATTCAAAAATAACCAAAATTGACTGAGAAACCACCCAAAAACTTAAAAAAGAGCGTGAGATGTGGGGTAACTACATGCAGTTCTTGGCAGGCTCTTGCACGGGTAAATCCTTGACTAAAATTAGGCGAATTTAAGCATGGTGATGAAATAAAGTGCCAAGAGTGAGGTTATTAATGAAATTAGTGCATATAAATAAGGTCAATGCATTATTAATTAAGCTAGGACACTAAATAAGCGCCTGTCGCCTATTTTAGTGTGTTTCCCCACAGTGGGCATAGAATGTGGGGTGATTATAGTGTGAAAAAGCTAACTTTGCTAAAAATGAAGCTATTCACACGGGAAAAAAGCAGGCAGTATGTGGCCAGTACACAGAAGCCATTTCTGGCATAAAAAACACCAAATTTGAAAAGTGTTATTTTTATGCATTTAAATAGCCAAATCAATAGTTCTAAATGAGCCCAATTGATCTGTCAAAGCGCAATTTTGATATTCTCAATTTTATAGCGCATATAGTCAACTTTTAAGTGAAATAAAGCGCATTTCTTGTTTTTTGCATAAAACAATGAATATAACAGCTTTAAGTGTACTTAAAAATTATGTAGCCTTATACTTAAGGTTCTTAAGATTACCCTAACATATTCCAACTTAATATTAAGTACATAAGACCTATAAAAGGTGGATATATGTGTGTATATAAGGTGTTATAATGGCATTTTTTGTGTATTATCATAATTTTACTTATGTATACTATTTGTGTACTCTTATTTATTATTCCCATGTATAGTTCATGTGTTTAACATAACTTATAATTACTTTTTACTCAGTCCTGGAGATATACAGGCTGACACTCGCCCACCCAAAAAAAACAATAAAAAAAATGATAAGTTATACATTTTATTTATTTATTTGTAATTTTTAGGTATTCAGAATGATTCTGTAGCATTAAAGATTAAACTCTAAAGAAATAAAACATAATAAAATATTATGAGTACTGGTTTTTAACCCCTCAGCTGGTTTAACAGAAATTTATTTCTGTTTAAATTTTTTAAGAAGGGTGGATAAATTAGAAATTTCTTTTTCAGGTATCCATTTATCAAATTTATTTGATTTCCCTTTAAATCTTAGTAAATACTCAGTTCCTTTTTCTTTAGTAAGGATTATTTTCTTGAGTATTTTTTCAATCTCTGCTTTTTCCACAATTTCTTCAGGTTGCTTTTTAGGCCTTCTCCTTCTTTTTGGAAATAAGTCAGGATCATTTGCATGGTAAGGTTTCTTTTTTAGACTGCCAGGAATATTATCCAAATCACAGCTTAGAGAGATTTTCATCTCATGGTCTTTGACCAATCCTAGTTCATTTGAACCATGAGCAAATGCCATAGGATATGCTTTAATCAATCTCAAAATATCTTCTTCTTCAATTTTTGAGAGTTGAGGACTGAAAGAGGCCTTTTGGATTTCATTTTCCAATTCAACCACTTCATTGGTGGTTCTTCCACCTTGCAGTTGTTCTTCTCTAGGAGAAATGGTATATACTGAATTTTCAGAACATATTTTGAATTTTCTTTTACCATTCACGCCTATGGTGAAACAACTGTTTGCAGGATCTAGTTTAATGCCAAATTTTGTCAATAAATCATTGCCAATAATAAACCAATCACTACAATTATTATTATCCATTACTACAAATTCACAAACTGCTCTAACATATCCATTATTATATTTAAAGAATACAGCAGTTTTATATTTGCCAATTGGATTTAATACTGAACCAAAACCTCTCCAGTTCTTTGTCTGAACAGATTCTAGTTTTTCCTGGTACTTACTATCAAGTTTCATTAATGTATTAATTGAAACTACACTACCTGCAGCCCCAGTGTCAAGAATGGCATTCATTTCTTTTCCACATATGATAATAGGTGCTCTGATAGGTGTTATTTTGTAAGTATCATGATATACATCTTTAATTATTTCAGCTTCCTCTATGGAAGTTAAAGATGTGTCTGTATGAGGTATAGCATCATTCAGGAACATTATATCCTTTTCTAATACAAATATCTCATTTTCATCATCACTGTAAGATATGTTACTTTTGCAATCCTCACTAGATTCCACATTCTCATCTTCATGATTACTAGGTTCAGAATTCTGTGAGGTTTCAATAACATTTATTCCCTTCTTACACGTGTGACCCTTAACCCAAGGTTCATTACATTTGTAACAAGTGTTATTTTCTTGTCTCTTAGGGACAAGGGGAGCTGAAGGTTTTTTCTTCTCCACTGGTAACTTACTTGTAGTAGGTTTTACCACGTCAACACTTTGTCTGTAATTACTATACTTGGTTTCATATTTGTGGTTTAATAATATTTCATTACATATATTAATGAACCCAGAGGTATCTCTGATGGTTTCAGTTCTAGCTACAATAATGTCTCTAACTGATATAGGTAACTTATATATTATCTTTTCTTTCCACTCTTCATAATCCATTTTTGGATCCATGGCTTTCATGATTTTTATTAAATTCATTAAAAATACCATAGGTTTATCTCCATCATTTGGATTATATCTGGCTCTTTCATACAATCTTTGTTGAGTGATTCTAAATTTTGGGCCACCAAATTGCCTTTCAATTAGTGCCTTCCATTCATTCCAGGAGTAATTAATTCCCTCACTCAATACAGATTCAAACCATAATAAGGCCACATCTGTAAATAAAGATATTAACTTTGAAGTAATTTCTTCATCAGGTAATTTGTATGAAAACTTTAAGTTATCAATTCTTTGTATGAATTGTTGCCAATCAGATTTTGAATCCCCGTCAAAAAAAGGGTACTGATCTAACTTAGGCCAGTTCTTTTGGCTAGTTTTTGCTTCCCTAACCTGAGGAATATTGAGTAATTCACTCACTTTAGAAAGATGATCATTAATTTCATCTTTTACTGATTTTATATTCTCAGAGCCCATGACACTATGTTCATGTTCCATCATTGGTTTATCATCAGAGTGTTTTATAAAAACTGGTACTCTTTCTACATAAGAGGTATTATCCTTTATTGTTTCAGTATTTTTCAAAATGTTAGCTACTTCAATTTCTACTCTTTGTAACCTATCTTTTATTACAGGTACATGAGTTAAAGTATCATTTACATTTGAAAAAGACAATTTTACACGTCCCTCTATGGTGGCCATAATATTCTGAGAATGTTCTAATTTAATTTCTAAATTTTTAATCTCAGAATTTAATCTTTTGTTTTCATTGATCAATTCATTATTTGAATTCTCAATAACTTTTAACTTATTGGCTGTTGTACTCAATGATTGTGTGATGTTTAATAATACACTTTCTGTATTATTGTTGGACTCTCTAGAGAATTCTTCCAATTTTTCAATTCTTAATAATAATTTACTAATTATTTTTGATTCCATTGGATTTTCTTTCAGAAAATATTCAATTTTTTCTGTTTCCAATTCAGAAGATTCATCATCAGGGTCAATTTTTAATTCATTTGATTCCAATTTTATATTAATAGTATTTTCCTGGTGATCAATAAAACTATTTACATTGTCCTCATGTAAAGACAAGTTTAACATATTCTGTTCAAATGAATAATCCTTTAAATCCTTATCAATAATATCCAATATTTCTTTATCAATCTCATTACCTATAAGTAATTTATTTTCAGGTTGATATAATTGATCATAAGAAGTTGGACGACTTACCAAGGTCTTATCCCACTTCCCCTGCCTCTCCTTGCCTTTCCCCTGTAAGGGTGACTGCTGGAGCCCTGCTGTTGAGGATTGTTGTAGTTTTGGGCGTACCGATCCCATTTCCATTTGCTTACTGTAATTTTTTGGTCCTCCTCTTGGGCTGGAGGTGTTGCTATGGAATTGTTGGGTGCCACTGTTGGTGGTTGAGTCTTTATGTCCACTAGAGCTTGGTTGACTTCTATGAAACCTTGAGCTGCTCTCTTTTCCAGATTGTTGATCTGGTCCACTATATTGTTGACTCTTATTGTCAAGGTGTTCAGTAGGGTGGATAGGGAGTGAACTTGTTCTTGTAAAGTATTTTTTGTTTTCTTTATTGAAACCTGCTTTAAAAGCTTTTCCCTTTCCTCCAGAGACATTGACGGAGTGTTGTTGATTATGGGAGAGTCCTGGCCCTCCATTTGAATTTCCTGTAACAGGTCTTTCAGCTCTAGGTCTTAAGTTATAAGGTTTTACCTTATTACTTACAATGTCATTGTTGTCACACATTTTTACGTGGAATTTAAAGAATTGAAAGTTTAGATATGAAAACTTCAAAAGGAGTTTTATCAGTATTTATCAATACCACTGAAGACAATTTTATTGCTTACTTATTGGTATGAAGTGAATATTTAAGTGCCAAAAGTCAAATATGCTTTTATGTGGTCACTTGATTTAACTGGTCTACAATATGTAGCCGTGTTTTTATATTCAAAAGAAAACAACTGTCAGTATGATTCTTTCTAAATATTTAATGAATTTTACAAACCAATAAAAGAAAAGATTAAGAGTCCTGTTAAAAGAAAACAATTAATCAGTTTAATTGGTTTATTATGTGCAAAGATCACAAATTTAATTGGTCTATTGACAGACTCCCACTAAGAACAATTATATGTTAAATTGGTGGTAAAAATTTTATCTGCAAAGATCTCAAATTTAATTGGTCTATTGACAGACCCACTAATAACAATTATAAGTTAAATTAGTGGTAAAATTGTTGATTCAATATCACAATTTTATAATATAACAGGGCTTCTTTTTCTGAAATCACTATATAAGTGACCCCAACCTGTTGTAATTATCCAAATATTTCTATAGGGATATTATTTACGTGCACCTTCTTTTGAAAATTTCACTTACAGGATTATAACAGAATTCTTGAGGAAAGGTCCCCAATTGTCAGGCTAAGGTCAAGTACAAGGACGTGAACTAGCTTGAATAGTCAGTTGTCTAGAAGATTTTAATGGTCCTATATGAATACTGTAGAATTAATCCACTAAGTTGTAAAATATAATCAAATATAAAGGTCTCAGTAATATAATTCTCACTATTCTTATATATGGCTTACAATCTTTATAGTTGGTAGAAAAATAGATTATATAAATTCAGATACTATTCAAAAGTCTTATAAAAGTACTAATTGATATGTATTGTAATTTGTTTGGTTATATTGGTTGAATTGTAATGATAAAGAATGAAGAAATACAACCCAAAAACCTCCTCCTTTTATACACACTGAGTTCCCCAATGATTCCCTTGATGTACCACCTAATACACAGTTAATGAAGCCTCTAAACAACTAATAGACATGCCCATCAACATTCCCAGTAACCCATGACATAATTAGAAGAGTAACAACCGCCAAAATCCTGTAATAATAAGGGAAATCCATCAAAATTAAAGAAAAAGACAAAAAGAGAGTATATGCGTATAAAACAATAATATTAAAGACTAAAGGAGACTTTTTAAGGTTAATAATAGCTTAATAATAAGGGGTATTTACTGTAGAAATAATGGGGCTAATCCTGACATTATACTACGTGAAATTCCCATTCAAAAATAACCAAAATTGACTGAGAAACCACCCAAAAACTTAAAAAAGAGCGTGAGATGTGGGGTAACTACATGCAGTTCTTTGCAGGCTCTTGCACGGGTAAATCCTTGACTAAAATTAGGCGAATTTAAGCATGGTGATGAAATAAAGTGCCAAGAGTGAGGTTATTAATGAAATTAGTGCATATAAATAAGGTCAATGCATTATTAATTAAGCTAGGACACTAAATAAGCGCCTGTCGCCTATTTTAGTGTGTTTCCCCACAGTGGGCATAGAATGTGGGGTGATTATAGTGTGAAAAAGCTAACTTTGCTAAAAATGAAGCTATTCACACGGGAAAAAAGCAGGCAGTATGTGGCCAGTACACAGAAGCCATTTCTGGCATAAAAAACACCAAATTTGAAAAGTGTTATTTTTATGCATTTAAATAGCCAAATCAATAGTTCTAAATGAGCCCAATTGATCTGTCAAAGCGCAATTTTGATATTCTCAATTTTATAGCGCATATAGTCAACTTTTAAGTGAAATAAAGCGCATTTCTTGTTTTTTGCATAAAACAATGAATATAACAGCTTTAAGTGTACTTAAAAATTATGTAGCCTTATACTTAAGGTTCTTAAGATTACCCTAACATATTCCAACTTAATATTAAGTACATAAGACCTATAAAAGGTGGATATATGTGTGTATATAAGGTGTTATAATGGCATTTTTTGTGTATTATCATAATTTTACTTATGTATACTATTTGTGTACTCTTATTTATTATTCCCATGTATAGTTCATGTGTTTAACATAACTTATAATTACTTTTTACTCAGTCCTGGAGATAAACAGGCTGACAAAAGTGTTCCACAAAATGGATGAAATAAATATGACACTTTCTTTGAGGAAATGTAAATTTGGTTTTCATTCCTTAAAAGTGCTGGGTCATGTTGTTTCAGGGTTACAGATATGTGTTGACCAAAATAAAGTGGCAGCTATACAGCATGTGAAGGCTCCTACAATGGTTAGAGAGCTCCAGAGTTTTTTGGGAATGTGTGGATACTATAGACAGTATACTAAAAATTACCTTGTCATAGCTTTACCCCTTACATAACTGACTAGAAAGGATTTTACTTTTGTCTGGAATAGTGAAAGACAGAGAGCTTTTGACATTATGAAACACTGTTTGATGTCAGCACCGATTCTTGGTTTACCTGACTTTAATCAACCATTTGTTTTGTACACTGATTGCAGTTTTATTGGTCTTGGTGCTGCCCTCCATCAAAAACAAGTGATGAATGATAAAATATCAGAAGTAGTAATTTGTTATATTTCAAGAACCTTGAGAAATAGTGAATTGAAATATGGTGCAACTCAACTAGAATTTTAAGCAGTAGTGTGGGCTCTAGAGAGGCTACATTATTACCTGGATTACCAGAAATTTGAACTTGTCACTGACTGCAGTGCAGTTAATTTCCTATTAAACTTGAAAACACCTAACAGACATACGTTCAGATGGCAACTGGCTGTTCAAGAATACAGATGGAGAATGACAATAACTCATAGGGCTGGTATTGTTCAATCAAATGTGGATATTTTATCAAGGTTACCTTTGCCAAATGATAACTCAAATCCTGCATATGTTCCTGAAGATGAGATAGTTAAAATTCATGGGATATATGTGGATGATATGGAGGAAGAGCTATTACAGCTTATTCTGGATACATATGATAAGGACACTGACTTAAAAAAGCTATGTACTATATTAAATGTTCCAAAGATTGCTTCAATACAAGTATTAATTAAAACCCTAACACCAAAGTACCAGAAGGCTTTGGAAAAGGTTAAATTTTTAATTGATGAAGGCTACCTATATCTTCACACAATATAGGGGGTAGACTTGCTACTGAGTCCGCAACCTTGGACCCAAAATCACCACAGATTGAACACACTTTGAGCTATTGATAAAGGAGCCATACAATCAGGGATTAACATCACTCATCATAAAAGTTTAAGGTGGGTGTTCAAGTAGAGTGCAGTATGGGCTCAGTATGAGTTCAGTCTGAGTTTCATCTGAGTTCCATCTGAGTTCAGGTTGAGGACTTGCTAGCAAGTCCACCCCCTATATTTCATAGTGTATTATAGAAGAAAGTTGAGAAATTTTATTTTTATTCCTCCTTCTATGAAAGAGATAATCTTGAAAATTTTTCATGATGAAATATTGGCTGGACATTTTGATCTTGAAAAAACAATGATCAGAGTTAAAAACACTGCTTGGTGGGTTAATATATCTGAAGACACCAAACTATATGTTGAATCCTGTTATTTGTGCCAAAAATCAAAAAGATTGACTGGTAAAAGAGCTGGATTAATGCAACATATTGAACCTTATGATGTGCCATGGCAGATAATAAACATGGACATTGTAACAGGATTACCCATTTATTGGAAGTTAGTTATAACTCTTTTTGGGTTATTGTGGAAAGATTCACAAAAATTTGAAAATTTATCCCCACCCACAAGGATTTTTCCACCAAAGAATTAGCCTTCTTGTGGTGGTCCCATATGTTTAATAATGCTGGTTTTCTAAGGCCATAATCTCTGAAAGGGACCCTAAATTTACTTCTGAATTTTGGATGTCTCTGATGGATGTTTGTGGTTGTGATCTTAAAATTTCTACTGCCCATTACCCAAAAACTGATGGATTAGCTGAAAGGATTATTCAGACCTTAGAAGACATGATAAGAAGGTATTGTGCCTTTGGCCTTGGGTACAATGACAATGAAAAATTTAATCAAGATTGGGTCACCATACTTTCTGGTTTGGAATTTTCTTATAATAGCACTGTTCATCCCATTACTCAAAGAAAGCCTTTTGAGCTCTGGCTTATATATGTTACAAATACTCCTGCCCAAATTCTCAATAATAAAATACCTAAATTGGATTTACATCCTGGTGTAAAATTATTTCTTGAAATGCAACAACTTTGCAGAAGTCATGCTCAAAGATGTAATTAAAAATCCTATAAATATGAAAAGATGAGATGGGACAAATCCCATAAAGTACACTTTTAAGAAGGGTGATGAAGTACTGATCTCCACAGTCCACTTCAATTTACAAGGTAATAACAAATTAAAAGACCCATTTGTAGGTCCATTTGTTTTCAGAAGAATGGTTGGTGATAATGCAGTTGAAGTTATTTTGTATTCTCCATATGACAGAGAACATCCTGTTTTTTTAATATATCTTTTGAAACCTTACACATCCAATAGTGATTTATTTCCCAAAAGGTGGGGAAGACCGAAAAAGACCCCTAATGATATCAATGAGACAGCAGAAATTGATAAGATTCTAAATGACAGAATAGTTACTGCTGAAAAAGGTAATGAATACTTATTGAGATTCAAGAATAAATCTTCAGAATATTATTCTTGGATACCTGATAAAGAGATAACTAATCTTCCTACTCTGCTAAAGAAATATAAAAAGAAAAAATCATAGCATTTCTTTTTTTATTGTTTTTTTAGAGTGAGGGAGTGTTAGCCAGGCTGCTAGACTTACCCAGTTAAATAATTAATTATTTATTGGGACAAAGCCACACCTTTTTAATTCTAATATATTATTATTAAGTATAAAGTATTTACTCTAAATTTACTTGTAATAAATAAACTAGTTAAAAACAGTAAAAAATTAAAATTAATATTAAATGTCCCTTATAATTTTATTTCCTAACACCATGCTCAATGACAGGTTAAGAGAGATAAATATTAATATTAAAACAAAAATAAGTATATACTAGAAATTCAAATTACTTCATAAAAAATGACAATTACAGTAATTTTTAAATAAATCAATTTATTTCTGACATATACAGTAAATACATTTTTTCAACACATTCTTTATAGAACAACCTTATTATTTGAAATTATCTTCTAGAATATTCTTTTTCTTCTTTTATACACCTTTATATAGGGTTTTTATTCCTGGCTTTGTCTCTCTTTTGCCTATATAAGGCCTCCCCTTTTCTGGTTATTTGCATCATTGATTTAATACTTATAATACCATCAAAAACATTTAATATATTAATTATTTTATTAATATTTATTATTTTAGTATTTACATCTCCTTACTTCTAAGATTTTAGAATATAATAATAATTATAAAAACATTTATACCTCTTTTAAATTGAGTAAAAAAAATAAAAGATAAATTATAAGTACCTTTGACTCTGAAACCCAAAATCCATCTATCACCGCTTTTGGACCTCCATTAAAAATCTTCTAGACCATTAGGACCCTTTTATACAGTCACTATATATCTTCTTTAATAAAATATTTTTTTTTCTATTCAATTTTCTCAGGAGAATCCTCTATTGCAAAAAATGCCCTTGACTTTGAGAAGATGAAGTATGATCATATTCTCATGATAGATGAATGTTTCTTAGATTTGGAGGAAATTTTTTTTTGCTTCAATAAAATTTTGAAAAGGCTAAATTTGAGGCAGAGTAGATGGAAAAAGCTCAACTTTGCTTGAAGAAAACAAAAGACCGTGAATTTCAAAGAAAAATGGCAAATTGTAAATTGGAAAAACAAGAAAGTTTTTTAAAAAACAAATCATTACAGAATGTATAATAAATGGCCAATATTATGAGGAAATTAAAATATTAATTGACTTGTGTAATTGATTAATTGTTTGTTTGGTTAAAATAATTTTGCTTTATTTCTTTTTGGTGATAATTTCAAATGTGCTGAATTTTTAAAGGTCTTGATTCTAGATAATTTTTTTTTGCAAAAATTTGAAAAACTCATAAATTTTTTCTTCTTTACATTCAAATCATTAAATTTATTTTTTTAAATACAGCTAAATCAACAAAACTCTATATCTGTTTCAAAAATTTGGCAATAACCTCCCCTGAATTTTATTGAAGCAAGGGGTGGGTATCACCAAAATTTTTCTAAGTCATCAATTTCACATGTCAAATTTAAAAATTTTGCAATACCCTCCCCTGAATTTTATTGAAATAAGGGGTGAAAATCACCAAAATTTAATATAATTCCAAAAATTAATAAATAAATAAAAAATATATCTCAAATTTACTAGTTTTAAAATAATCACAATTCCTCAAGCCAAAATGTGGACCAGGTCTAGAAACTAAGTTTGGGACTTTCCACAGGTATAGGCAAGATAAACCCCATGAAAAATTCAATTTTATCATGAATACCGGTCATTGGCTCATTACTTTAGTTTAGTAAATTGAAATATCAGTTTTAATTATTAAAAATTCAAAAAAGAATAAAAAATATTTGATGACTTTACTTATTGGCCGGATGTCTAGAAGAGGAAGAGGAAAAGGGAAAGAATGGAGAGGAAGAGCAGAAGATAGGGATATAAATAAAATAATAAAAGTATTTTTTTTAATTATTCTAAGAGAGAAAGGCAAAGAGGACTACTTGGGACTTGACAAAATACTGAGGGTTATAAAATTATAAAATATATATATTAAAATAAGAGTTATTCTCAATGCGCAGTAAACAATATTATTATTATTAGACCTATTGCAACTGTAAAATATTTATTTACTTTTAAATTTAGATGTTATAAGGCTAATAAAAAATAAAATAAATGTAATATAATTAAAATTGTATTGAGTTGAGTGTATATAATAAGTGATGCATTAAAGGGGATTACCCAAGGCCCTTTTATAGACCAGGGGACCTCTGAAGCGCCACAAATCAGTATATAAAAAATAGTAATAAGCTAAAACAAGAATACAAAAGAGTATAAATGAAACTTTAATATTTAGAGAAAAACATGAAACAATTAACTAAACCCGTGAGTAATTAACTAATTTTCCCACCATAATTTCCCAAAAACACTTAATTAAAATAATTAGTAACAAAGTAAGTTTGAAACATGAGAACAGTGAGTAAAATAATCTAAAACAGACATTATAGTGACATGTAAAGGGTTTAAGTAAAAAAATAGAATTATTTTTACGCCAAAAATTCATGCAATCAATTAAATCCAGTTTAAAGCAATTTTAATTAATTGTTTTAACTATGTAATTAATTCAATAACTAGTTTAAATGAAACATATAATTAATTTAATGATATTTATAATTTAAAGTTGGGATTTCAATACTATGTTATTAAATAAGTGTTATAATTTATTTAATAATTTTTTCTGACACAATTAAGGGTCAAAAAAGCGCCCAATATTATTGTTTAATAATATATGAAAAGTTTTATTTAATATATAAATTTACTTAATTAATTCAATTACATTATAAGTCAATTTTACACATATAATTATAATATATGTTTGTAATTAATTAATTATTAATTTATAATAATTAAATACATAAAAATGTGCCCTTATTTGTAGAATATAAAATATATTATGCTTAATTTAAATGTATAAATAATTTATATAAAAATATAATTAATATAACACTTATATTTAATAAGATACTTATATAATTTTATTATGCAATAAAATATAAATTTATATACATCAAATGCGATTCTTACGCCCTCTTTCAGGTCCAATAACTCAACATATCATTTACTGGGCTCCTTGTATAGCCTGGCTGACATTACTAATCCCCATATTTTTAGATCTACTTCAATTTTTATTAAATTTATAACTTTTACCTTTTTTTTACCTTGTTGATTTTTTGGATTAGTTTTTGACTAATTTGGAAGGAGCAGCCAAAATGAGTAAAGTTGCAACAAGATTCCAAACCAGGGGGAGCTTTTGTTGTTTGGTGATTATCCTTAGAAGAGCTCAAAATAGTTTCAATGATTCTAGTTCCAAATCCAAAATTGATTATGCAGTTGTTATCCAGAAAGTATAGCCCACGACCTTTTATTTTAGCTGAGGAAGGAATAGGTTGTTCAGTAATAGGATTAATATAAGTGAAAATCCCCAAGTAAGATAATTGGTGTCATTATTGTTGGTATGAATCTTGTTATGAAAGCCAGAATGAGTAATTATAACATTAGATAATAATAGATAATCACTACTAATCTCTTCCCACTTGGAGTCACACCAATTTGGAATCCCAACTCTGGCTGCAAGTTCATGATTGGATTCAAAGGCTTTGTCAAAGAGTTTTTTGAGCCAAAGAGCCAGAAAAGAATTAAATAAAGTTAAGGAGTGCCATAATCAAAAATCATTATTTTTTTCCACTTTAGATAAATAAATAAGTAATGAATAGATGCTTATAGAATTAAATTGAGTGAACAATATTAAGAATAAAACCAAAAAAATTCATTGAATTACCGAGAGAATAAACCTTAATAAATCCCAGTCTCCATCCAAAACAAATCATGATACTACCCAAAAAATCTTTATTTTTAATTGGTAATCAAACCAAATCAATTTGATATAGTATAGAGATGATATCAGATAGTTGATTGCAGGCTTCATCTTTTACTCCGTTAAATGAATGATTTTTGTAAATAATTTGGAGCTTAAAAGTGTTACTTATTACTACCTTAACTTCATTACCTCCTAATTTGGTTAGATATTTGACATCTTCTGGTAAATTCCTGGAATATTTATCTTTTTTATTGACTTTAGTTTTGAAATACTTGATGTTTGATATATGGCCAAATAGAAGTTCCAAGTGAATTTTCTTTTTTAAATATTTTTTACATTGATAAGATCAATCAACATTTTTAATTGTTAAAGGTTTTGAAGATGATTGAAAAGAAGTAGAAATTGAAGAAGATGATAAAGAAGATAAGGATGAAGATAGATCTATAAGGCTTGAATTAGAAGAAATAGAATTTTTTTTTCTAAAATTTTTTTGGAAAAATTTTCCTTTTTTGAAAATTTTTCTGATTTATTTTTGACAATTGAAATGAAGCAGAAAATGAAGAAGATGATAGAGAAGATAATGATGGAGATAGAAGTAAAAGGTTTGAATTAGAATAAAAAGAATTTTTTTTCCTGAAAAAAATTTTTACTGGTGAAAAAAAAGATCAATTTTTTTTAAAAAAATAATTAAAAAATCACACAATTTAAATTAAATAACCATAAAGATTTTCGTCAAATAATAAATAAGAATAATTATTACTTTAATTCAACTTGAAAAGGTTTTTTGGCTAATTCTGGACAAAAAAAACAAAAAAAAGAAAAAAATATAAATGTGAATAATACTTTTCTGTCAATTTTTTAATTTCTCCCTCAGTGGTCCCTGTTAAATTTTTTTAGTTAATGTTTTCCTTACTCCCTCATTATTCCCCTTTCTCCCCTTATAAAGCTTCTCCAAATCCCATTTCAAACTCTATCCAAAACTCCCAAATTATCACCAAAACAGCCCCAACACACCCCTTAAACCCTCTCCAAAATCCCCCAAACCCTCTCTAAAACCCCCTCTATTCCCCCCTATAACCCTTCTGAATACCCCCTCAATATCCCTCTGCACACACTTCAAACACCTCCTGAACCCCCCCAAACCACCTTAAACCCCCCCTCAAACAACCCCCAAATCCCCTTCAAAACTGTCTTTTACCCCCCCATACCTATCAGTTTAGTAGTGAACAATCAATAACAACTAGGTATGAGGGGTAAGGGGGATTTTGAGGGGGGGTAAGAGGGGGTTATAGGGGGGAGGTTTGAAGCAGTTGTAGGGTAAGTTTGAGGGGGGTATTGAGGGGGTTATAGGGGGGGTTTGAAGCGGTTGTAGGGTTAGTTTGAGGGGGGGGGGATTGAGAGGTTTGGGGGGGTTTTAAGGGGGTGTAGAGGGGGGGTTTGAGGGAGTAAAAGGGGGGAGGAAAAGGGGGGTTTGAAGGAGTAATAGGGGGGATGAAAGGGGGGTTAGAGGCAGCCAAAGAGAAGGGAAAGGTGGAAATGAGGACACCAAGGAGGGGAAAAAGGTGGGATAATTACCAGGCCAAGGAGGAATAAAGAAGGGATGATGGAGAGTAAAAAAAAAGAGAAAAAAGGGAGAGAAAGAACAAAAAAAAAGAGTTTATTTAACCTTGAAAACCACAGTAAGAACCACTTACAAAAAAAAGAAAACAAAAAAAAACAAAAAAAATTATAATTAGCAAACAAAAATTCAAAGGATACAAATAAAATGACTTACCTGGAGAGATGAGTTGAGAAAAAAATTGACTTCTAATTATTAGAGGGATGTTTGAAGAGAGGAGGAACTGGATATGATAAATAAAAAAAAACAAGAATGACTGAAAAATTATGCAATAGCTGAAAATAGGTGATTTCATGTTGAGGTGGTGACCAAAAAAAAAAGAGACAGAGAAAAAGAGAATTTCACTAAAGATTAAAAATAAAACAACAAAAAAAAGAAAATTACACATGCAACTTGATCATTTAAAGAGTATAAAAAATTAAAATGGTTTTATTGAGAGAAGTTAGAGTATTATTAGCATAATGATGGAGTGTATCCCAGTGAGAAGAAAGATTAATAGTAGATAAAAATGAAATGAATTTCATAAAAATTTAAGAATAAGTTTCTAAATATCCCAATATGCTAGTGTGATTGAAAGAATTTTTGCCCCTATGCTAGTGGTTTGAGAGATAGAAGTGTTGGATATAGTGGGAGGTGTTTCAACTTCTTCATATTCATATAACTCTAGCCATTAATTTTTGAGGTCAGCAAGTAGGTTATGAAGTATAGTGCAACCGTCAGGCTGAGGTCAAGTACAAAGACATGAACTAACTTTAATAATCAGTTTTCTAGAATATTTTAATGGTCCTATATGAATACTGTAGTATAAATCCAACAAATAGTAAAATATAATCAAAAATAACAGTCTCAGTAATAAAATTCTCACTATCTTTATATGTGGCTTACAATCTTTGTAGTTGGTAGAAAAATAGATTTTTATAATTCAGATACTATTCAAAAGTCTTATAAAAGTACTAATTGATATGTATTGTAATTTATTTGGTTATATTGGTTAAATTGTAATGATAAAGAATGTAGAAACAAGACCCAAAAACCTCCTCCTTTTATACACACTGAGTTCCCCAATGATTCCCTTGATGTACCACCTAATACACAGTTAATGACGCCTCTAAACAACTAATAGACATGCCCATCAACATTCCCAGTAACCCATGACATAATTAGAAGAGTAACAACCGCCAAAATCCTGTAATAATAAGGGAAATCCATCAAAATTAAAGAAAAAGACAAAAAGAGAGTATATGCGTATAAAACAATAATATTAAAGACTAAAGGAGATATTTTAAGGTTAATAATAGCTTAATAATAAGGGGGATTTACTGTAGAAATAATGGGGCTAATCCTGACATTATACTACGTGAAATTCCCATTCAAAAATAACCAAAATTGACTGAGAAACCACCCAAAAACTTAAAAAAGAGCGTGAGATGTGGGGTAACTACATGCAGTTCTTGGCAGGCTCTTGCACGGGTAAATCCTTGACTAAAGTTAGGCGAATTTAAGCATGGTGATGAAATAAAGTGCCAAGAGTGAGGTTATTAATGAAATTAGTGCATATAAATAAGGTCAATGCATTATTAATTAAGCTAGGACACTAAATAAGCGCCTGTCGCCTATTTAAGTGTGTTTCCCCACAGTGGGCGTAGAATGTGGGGTAATTATAGTGTGAAAAGGCTAACTTTGCTAAAAATGAAGCTATTAACACGGGAAAAAAGCAGGCAGTATGTGGCCAGTACACAGAAGCCATTTCTGGCATAAAAAACACCAAATTTGAAAAGTGTTATTTTTATGCATTTAAATAGCTAAATAAATAGTCCTAAATGAGAAAAATTGATATGCCAAAGCACATTTTTGATATTCTCAAATTTATGGTGCATATAGTCAACTTTTAAGTGAGATAAAGCGCATTTCATGTTTTTTGCATAAAACAGTGAAAATAACAGCTTTAAGTGTACTTAAAAATTATGTAGCCTTATAATTAAAGTTCTTAAGATTACCCTAACATATTCCAACTTAATATTAAGTACATAAGACTTATAAAAGGTGTATATATGCGTGTATATAAGGTGTTATAATGGCATATTTTGTATATTATCATAATTTTACTTATGTATACTGTTTATGTACTCTTACTTATTATTCCCATGTATAGTTCATGTGTTTACAATAACATATAAGTACTTTTTACTCAGTCCTGAAGATATACAGGCTGATACTCACCCACCCAAAAAAAACAATAAAAAAAATGATAAGTTATACATTTTTATTTATTTATTGCTTTAATTTTCAGGTATTCAGATTTATTCTGTAGCATTAAAGATTATACTTTAAAGAAATAAAATATAATAAAAAATTATGAGTACTGGTATTTTAACCCCTCAGCTGGTTGAACAGAAATTTATTTCTGTTTAAATCTTTTAAGAAGGGTGGATAAATTAGAAATTTCTTTTTCAGGTATACATTTATCAAATTCATTTGATTTCCCTTTAAATATTAATAAATACTCAGTTCCTTTTTCTTTAGTAAAGATTCTTTTCTTGAGTATTTTTTCAATCTCTGCTTTTTCCACAATTTCTTCAGGTTGCTTTTTAGGCCTTCCCCTTCTTTTTGAAAATAAGTCAGGATCATTTGCATGGTAAGGTTTCAATAATGAGATAGGGAAAACTGGATGTTTCCTATCGTATGGAGCATATTATATGACTTCCACTGCATTATTACCAACCATTTTGCTTACTACAAAAGGTACAACAAAGGTATCCTTTAATTTAACATTACCTTGTAAGTTAAAATGTAGTGTTGACATGAGGACTTCATCTACCTTTTGGAATTCAAATTCTTTATGAGATTTATCCCACCTTTTATTTTCATTGTCAAATGCTTTTTGGATGCATTCTTCTGCATGATTTTAAAACACATTTGTTGCATATGAATAAAGGATTTAGTACCAGGGTGTATATCTAACCTTGGTAATATATTTAAATGATTTACTGGGGTATTTGGTACGTATCCCAGCCAGAGTTCAAATGGTTTCCTCTCTGTTACAGAATGAGTTGTGCTCTTATAAGCAAATTCAAGGCCAGGAATTAATGTTACCCAGTCATGTGTGAATTTCTCTTTGTATTTTTATTCCAATCCAAAGGCACAATATCTTCTGATCATGTCTTCTAGAGTTTGTATCATTCTCTCATCCAGCCCATCAGTTTGTGGATGGTGTGCTGTAGACAATTTCAATTGACAACCTGATACTTCCATCAAAGATTTCCAGAACTCTGAAGTGAATTTAGAGTCTCTGTCAGAGATTATGGCTTTAGTGAACCCAGCAGTATTCATCATCTGAGTCCACCATAGTAATGCCAAGTCTTTTGCAGATACCTCTTTATGGGTAGGGATAAATTTACATATTTTTGTTAATCTATCTACTATTACCCAGCAAGAATTGAAACTTTCTTTTCCTGCTAGTGGCAAGACAGTTACAAAATCCATGTTTATTATTTCCCATGGAGCTTTTGGCTGCTCTATTTGTTGTAAAAACCCAGCTCTCTTCCCAGTTAATCTTTTAGATTTCTGACAAGAGTCACATGTTTCAATGTATTTTTTTACATCCTCTTTCATGTTTATCCACCAGGCTGTGTTTTAAACTCTAGTTAATGTTTTTTTAAATTCAAAATGACCAGCTAAGATGTCATCATGACAAGTACTTAACATTAACTCTTTCACAGAAGGTGGTATCACTATTACATTACTTAACTTTTTCCTGTAATATATGTATCCATCTTCAATTAACAGTTTACCTTTTTCCAACACATTTCTGTACTTTGGAGGCAAGGTTTTAACCAATTCACTCATGGAGGCATTAGTTAGATCATTTAGAATGGTAGATAGTTTAGTCAAATCTTTATCAGATGAATAATTTTCCAATATAGTTTGCATAAATTCTTCCTCTAAATCCACTATATAAATCCCAAATATATGTATAACCTCATTTTCAGGTACATAAGCTGGGTTGTCAGAATCATTTTGCAAAGGACTTCTGAATAATAAATCCACATTAGAATGCAATGTTCCTGCTCTGTGAGTGATTTTCATTCTTCCTCTGTACTCCTGTACAGCTAGTTGCCATCTAAACATGTGCCTATTAGGGGTTTTCATGTTTAGTAATGATTTTACTGCACTGCAATCTGTTATAAGTTCAAACTTCTGGTCTTCCAGATAGAAATGAAGTTTCTCCAAAGCCCACACCACGGCCAAACATTCAAGCTGTGTGGCACCATACCTTAATTCTGTTTTTCTTAAGGTTCTGGATATATAACAGATGACTACTTCAGATAATTTTCCATTTATTATCTGTTTCTGCTGTAAAGCAGCACCTAACCCTATGAAGCTTGCATCAGTGTACAAGATAAAAGGTAGGGTGAAATCTGGCAGTCCCAGTATTGGAGCTGACATTAAACATTCCTTTAATTTATTAAAGGTGTGTTGTCTTTCATTATTCCAAATGAAAATTTCATTTTTTCTGATTAATGTTGTTAAAGGAGCTGCAATGGATTGGTAATTTTTAATGTACTCTCTGTAATATCCACACATACCCAAAAAAATTTGAACCTCTTTTACATTTTTAGGTATACCAATGTTTTTTATTGCTGCCACCTTATTCTGGTCATCACAAATTTTTAATCCAGATACAACATGTCCAAGTACTTTCAAGGATTGAAATCCAAACTTATATTTCTTTAATGCAATTGTCATATTAATTTCATCCATATTTTGAAAGACTCTTTCCAGGTGATTTAAATGTTCATCATATGTTTTTGAAAACACTATGATGTCATCAATACAGACCAAAAGCCATACCTCAACCATTTCTTGATGGAAAACAATATCCATTAATTTTTGGAAGACTGAAGGCGCATTTTTTGGGCCAAATGGCATTCTCACATACTTAAATATACCCATATGTGTGGTTATTAATAGGTAATTTTGAGAACTCTTTTCCACAGGAATCTGGTGGTAACCCTTGTTTCCATCCAGACAGGAAATGTATTTTGCTCCTTGTAAGGTAGCATGGATAGAAGCTATCCTTGGTAGAGGGTAAATATCATCTACAGTGTATGTATTCAGAGCTCTAAAATCACTGCATAATCTTGCCTTATCTTTTTCATAAGAGATTAATACTAGTGAAATAACACAATACTTAGGTGTTATGTCAACTTTTTCAACAATACCAATTTCTAACAACATTTTTATGTTGTCTTCAATATCTTTCCTTTTTGAAGGATAATCTGGGTAAGGTTTTTTTTTCAAGATGCCAGGAATATTATCCAAATCACAACTTAAAGAGATTTACATCTAATGGATTTTGACCAATCCTAGTTCATTTTAACCATGAGCAAATGCCATAGGATATGATTTAATCAATCTCAAAATATTTTCTTCTTCAATTTTTGAGAGTTGAGGACTGAAAGAGGCCTTTTTAATTTCATTATCCAATTCAACCATTTCAGTGGTGGTTCTTCCACTTTGCAGTTGTTCTTCTCTAGAAGAAATGGCATATACTGAGTTTTCAGAACATATTTTAAATTTTCTCTTACCATTCACACCTAAAGTAAAGCAACTGTTTGCAGGATCTAGTTTAATGCCAAATTTTGTCAATAAATCATTGCCAATAATAAACCAATCACTAAAATTTTAATTATCCATTACTACAAATTCACATACTGCTCTAGCATATCCATTATTATATTTAAAGATTACAGAAGTTTTTTATTTGCCAATTGGATTTAATACTGAACCAAAACCTCTCCAGTTCTTTGTTTGAACAGGTTCTAGTTTTTCCTGGTACTTACTATCAAGTTTCATTAATTTCTTAATTGAAACTACACTACCTGCAGCCCCAGTGTCAAGAATGGCATTCATTTCTTTTCCACATATACTAACAGGTGCTCTGATAGGTGTTATTTTGTAAGTCTCATGAGTTACATCTTTAATTATTTCAGCTTCCTCAATGGAAGTTAAAGATGTGTCTGTATGAGGTATAGCATCATTCAGGAACATAATATCCTGTTATTATACAAATATCTCATGTTCATCATCACTGTAAGATATGTTACTTTTGCAATCCTCACTGGATTTCACATTCTCATCTTCATGATTACTTGGTTCAGAATTCTGTAAGGTTTCAATAACATTTATTCTTCTCTTACACGTGTGACCCTTAACCCAAGGTTCATTACATTTATAATAAGTGTTATTCTCTTGTGTTTTAGGAGAAAGGGGAGCTGAATGTTTTTTCTTCTCCACTGGCAATTTACTTGTAGTAGGTTTTACTATGTCAACAATTTGTTTGTAATTATTATACTTGGTTTCATATTTGTGGTTTAATCATATTTCATTGCATATATTAATGAGCCCAGAGGTATCTCTGATGGTTTCAGTTCTAGCTACAATAATGTCTCTAACTGATATAGGCAACTTGTATATTATTTTCTCTTTCCACTCATCATAATCCATTTTTGGATCCATAGCTTTCATGATTTTTATTAAATTCATTAAAAAGACCATGGGTTTATCTCCAGCATTTGGATTATATCTGGCTCTTTCATACAATCTTTGTTGAGTAATTCTAAATTTTGGGCCACCAAATTGTCTTTCAATTAGTGCCTTCCATTCATTCCAGGAGTAGTGAATTTCCTCACTCAATACAGATTCAAACCATAATAAGGCCACATCTGTAAATAAAGATATTAATTTTGATGTAATTTCTTCATCAGGTAATTTGTATGAAAATTTTAAGTTATCAATTCTTTGTATGAATTGCTTCCAATCAGATTTTAAATCCCCGACAAAAAAAGGGTACTGATCTAACTTAGGCCAGTTTTTTTGGCCAGTTTTTGCTTCCCTAACCTGAGGAATATTGAGTAAATCACTTACTTTAGAAAGATGATCATTTATTTCATCTTTTACAGATTTTATATTCTCAGAGCCCATGACACTATGTTCATGTTCAATCATTGGTTTCTCATCAGAGTGTTTCATAAAAACTGGTACTCTTTCCACATAAAAGTTATTATCTTTTATTTTTTCATTATTTTTCAAAATGTTGGCTACTTCAATTTCTACTCTTTGTAACCTATCTTTTATTACAGGTACATGAGTTAAGGTATCATTTACATTTGAGAAAGACAATTTTACACATTGTAGATAATCCTATAGTACTAGCTATAGGCCTTGACCAAGGGAGTTGGAGAAAAACCAGAGAGAAAATCCCCTTTCCCTTTACAAAAATAGAGTGAGATTTACTTGCTAAAGTAAGTTGGTTCCTGTTTGCTAAAGCCCCTTTTTCAACACACTTGACTGCTTGATGAACCAAGAAAGTAGTCACCAGACAGACTACCAGACCAAAGAACTGAAATGTAGACCAATGTCCACACCAGAGAAAGCAATGATACTTGATGTAGGTTGAAAATCCACACCAGAGACAGCAATAATACTTGCTATAGCTTGCAAGAGTATAACAGAGAAAACAGTTGCCAAAGTTAAGTTAAATGAAGAACTCACTTGCAACAAACACAGCCAAATTGTGGCCAGAAAACATTGAAAACTGAGTGAGGAACAATGATATCACCTCCGGATGGTTGTATGATAATTAAGGTTGCCCCAAACTGTCTTGTTCACTATGTACACACAAACCACTATCTAAGAGCCCATGCACACCCACAAATCTGGCGCCTGTACCTGCCAAATTGAATAAAAAATCCTCCAGAAGCGCTCCCCAACCTTCTAGAACAGAGGCGGGCGGGCCGTCTGACGTCGGAGGTGCCGCCTGAAGCAGCCCAGCCTCCCTGAAGCCAGAAAACCAATAAAAACAACTAATCTACTTAGAAAAATTAGCTACAACTACTAAAACCTTAAAAACACAGAATTTCACTATAACAACATTGAGACATGAAATATAATGAAAAATTAGCCCTATCCAATGGTACTAAGCACTTAACCCTAAGACTTAAGGTTAGCCCGTAAAACATGAAAAACAAAATTAAACAACTATCTTTTATAAATGAAAAATGAGGAAATGACCCCTTAAAACTTAGAATATGAAAAATGTCTTCAAGACATAAAATATAGAGAAAAACCGGGGCTATCCAATGATAGTACCCACATACCCGCAGACCCAATATCCACGGAATAAAACCAGAAAAATACACAATTCCTTAACAGATGTCAATTAAGACATGCACAAACAGTGCCAAATCACACAACAAAGGCCCCTGCCAATGTTGGAAGACCACAACGTCCCTCTATGGTAGCCATAATATTCTGAGAATGTTCTAATTTATTTTCTAAATTTTTAACCTCAGAGTTTAATCTTTTGTTTTCATTGATTAATTTATTATTTGAATTCTAAATAATTTTTAAAGTATTGGCTGTTTTACTCAATGATTGTGTGAGATGTAATAATACACTTTCTGTATTTTTGTTTTACTCTCTAGAGAATTCTTCCAATTTTTCAATTCTTAATAATAATTTACTAATTATTTTTGATTCCATTGTATTTTCTTTTAGAAAATATTCAAATTTTTCTGTGTCCTATTCAGAAGACTCATCATCAGGGTCAAGATTTAATTCATTTGGTTCCATTTTTATATTAATAGCATTTTCCTGGTGGTCAATAAAACTATGTACATTGTCCTCATTTAAAGACAAGTTTAACATGTTATTTTCAAATGAATAATTTTTTAAATCCTTATCAATTATATCCAATAACTCTCTATCAATTTCATTACCTATAAGTAATTCATTGTTAGGATTATGTAATTGATCCTGAGAAGATGGATGACTTACCAAGGTCTTATTCCATTTCCCCTGCCTCTCCTTGGTTTTCCCCTGTAAGGGTGACTGCTGGAGCCGTGCTGTAGAGGGTTGTTGTAGTTTTGGGCGTACAAATCCCACTTCCATTTGCTTAATGTAATTTTTTGATCCTCCTCTTGGGCTGGAGGTGTTTCTATGGAACTGTTGGGTGCCACTCTTGGTGGTTGAGCCTTTATTTCTACTAGAGCTTGATTGAATTCTATGAAACCCTGAGCTTCTCTTTTCTCCAGATTGTTTATCTGGTCCACTATATTGTTTACCCTAATTGTCAAGGTGTTCTGTAGAGTGGAGAGGGAGTGAAAGTGTTCTTGTAAGGTATTTTTTGTTTTCTTTATTGATACCTGTTTTAAAAGTTTTCCCTTTCCTCCAGAGACATTTGTGGAGTGATGGTGTTTATGAGGGACTCCTGGACCTCCATTTGAATGTCCTGTACCAGGTTTCTCAGCTCTAGGTCTTAAGCTATAAGGTTTTGCCTTATTACTCACAATATCATTGTTGTCACACATTTTTACGTGGAATTTAATCAAAGAATTGAAATTTGAGATTTATTTTAAAACTTCAAAAAGGAGTTTTATCAGTACTTATTAATACCACTGAAGACAATTTTATTGCTTACTTGTAGGTATTAAGGGAATTTAGAAGTGCCAAAAGTCAAATATGCTTTTATGTGGTCACTTGATTTAACTGGTCTACAATATGTAGCCTTGTTTTTATATTTAAAAAAGAAAATTTGTCAGTAAGATTCTTTCTAAATATTAAATGAATTTTACAAAAAAATAAAAGGGGATTAAGAGTTCTGTTAAAAGAAAACAATTAATCAGTTTGATTGGTTATCATCTGCAAAGATCACAAATTTAATTAGTCTATTGAAAGACTCCCACTAAGAACAATTTTATGTTAAATTAGTGGTAAAAAATTTTTATCTGCAAAGATCACAAATTTAATTGGTCTATTGACAGACCCACTAATAACAATTATATGTTAAATTAGTGGTAAAATTGTTGATTCAATATCACAATTTTATTATATAACAGGGCTTCTTTTTCTGAAATCACTATATAAGTGACCCCAACCTTTTATAATTATCCAAATATTTCTATAGGGATTTTATTTACGTGTACCTTCTTTGAAATTTTTACTTACTGGATTATAACAGAATTCATCATGAAAAGCCCCCAATTTTCAGGCTGACGTCAATTACAAAGATGTGAACTAGCTTGAATGGTCAGTTGTCTAGAAGATTTTAATGGTCCTATATGAATACTGTAGTATAAATCCAACAAATAGTAAAATATAATCAAAAATAATGGTCTCAGTAACAAAATTCTCACTATCTTTATATGTGGCTTACAATCTTTGTAGTTGGTAGAAAAATATATTTTAATAATTCAGATACTATTCAAAAGTCTTATAAAAGTACTGATTGATATGTATTGTAATTTATTTGGTTATATTGGTTAGATTGTAATGATAAAGAATGTAGAAACAAGACCCAAAAACCTCCTCATTTTATACACAATGAGTTCCCCAATGATTCCCTTGATGTACCACCCAATACACAGTTAATGACGCCTCCAAACCACTAATAGACATGCCCATCAACATTCACAGTAACCCATGGCATGATTAGAAAAGTAACAACCGTCAAAATCCTGTATTAATAAGGAAAATCCATCAAAATTAAAGAATAAGATAAAAAGAGAGTATATGCGTATTAAACAATAATATAAAAGACTAAAGAGGAAATTTTTAAGGTTAATAATAGCTTAATAATAAGGGAGATTCACTGTAGAAACAATGGGGTTAATTCTGACATTATACTATGTGAAATTCCCATTCAAAAATACCCAATATTGACTGAGAAACCACCCAAAAACTGAAAAAAGAGTGTGAGATGTGGGGTAACTACATGCAGTCCTTGGCAGGTGCTTGCATGGGTAAATCCTTGACTAAATTTAGGCTTATTTAAGCGTGGTAGTGAAATAAGGCGCCAAGAGTAAGGTTATTAATGAAATTAGTGCATATAAACAAGGTCAATGCATTATTAATTAAGCTAGGACACTAAATAAGTGCCTGTCGCCTATTTTAGTGTGTTTCCCCACAGTGGGCGTAGAATGTGGGGTAATTATAGTGTGAAAAAGCTAACTTTGCTAAAAATGAAGCTATTCACATGGGAAAAAAGCAGGCAGTATGTGGCCAGTACACAGAAGCCATTTCTGGCATAAAAAACACCAAATTTGAAAAGTGTTATTTTTATGCATTTAAATAGCGAAATAAATAGTCCTAAATGAGAAAAATTGATATGCCAAAGCGCATTTTTGATATTCTCAAATTTATGGCACATATAGTCAACTTTTAAGTGAAATAAAGCGCATTTCTTGTTTTTTGCATAAAACAGTGAAAATAACAGCTTTAAGTGTACTTAAAAATTATGTAGCCTTATACTTAAAGCTCTTAAGATTATCCTAACATATTCCAACTTAATATTAAGTACATAAGACTTATAAAAGGTGGATATATGCGTGTATATAAGGTGTTATAATGGCATATTTTGTATATTATCATAATTTTACTTATGTATACTGTTTGTGTACTCTCACTTATTATTCCCATGTATAGTTCATGTGTTTAACATAGATTATAAGTACTTTTGACTCAGTCCTGGGGATATACAGGCTGACAGCAACACAGAATCCAGTTGATCACTGCCTCCATTTTGGACCTATTTCTAAGAGGTTTTCTTAACTCCCTTAAAATTAAAAACAACCTTTCAAGATTCCAATAGAATGTTCAATAAAAACTCTTGACTTTTCCAAATGATAGTTGAACTTGGAATTTTGACTTTCTTCAGATGTTGCTCCCCAAAAAGCAGGAAGGACATACTTTTCATTCACATAAGAAGAATAAACTAGAAGATACTGATCTTGATCAAAGAATTTTTCAGGTTCTTTTGAAATTTTCATTCTCTAAAAGATGTAGGGATCATGACATGATCCAGGATAGCCAGCAAAGAAAGATATAATTTGTTTATTGATGGCACATATAAGCTGAATGGAAATTGAATATCTATAGAGAAGATATAGTTTCTTGTGTTAGTATGAAGAAAAAGAGAGAATGAAATTAAAAATAATAAACCTCTTTTTATGGTCATAGTAATTGTTTCCACCTTGAGAAGGTCTCAGAATCAAAGGAATAGTAGTACCATCAAGAAAACTAATACATCATGAGAATCCCTTTGCTTGCATAACCTGAGATGATTCAAGATCCTCTTCTTTAGTTGATCAAGTGAGAATTTTAGATTTCAAGGAGTTGATAGCAGTGATGCATCATTTTTTATAAGTGTTAAAAGAGGCATAACCTAAATCAAGGAAATTTTCAAAATATTTCAAGGCAGCTTTGTGATTTTTGGAACCCAAACAACATAGTGTGATGGCCAATTGAATTAAAGGACCACATTTTGATTTTTGAGAATTATTGTGAAAGATGGGGTGGTCCTGAATAAGCTCAAGAAATTTAAGAAAAAATTCCTGAGAATTCCTGAAAAACTTTCTAAAACTAAGTACACATAGGTTAAAAAGGGTTTGAATGGTGTACTTGGGGGTATGAAGTACTTGAGGCTTTCTAGGAAGAGGGTGATTTTTTCTGGCCATTTTTGATAAAAAAAGAAAATCTTCTTCAAGATCAAAATCAGAATCACAATCAGACTCAAAGAGGATATCAAGAGCTATTAAAGTCATTGCTTGATGTAACTTATCACAATTTGAGCATGAGGAAGGCATGACTTTTATACAGTATAAAAATTTAAATGATGTACAATTTTTTGAGTTTTAAAGTGTTTTTTTGCGGAGTGCTGTGTATGAATGGGATGATACTGACAAATAAGTGAACAGGGATGTCATGGTGAAATCAGCACTTTTGGTTCAGAAAGTGCATATTTGAGTGAAAAAAGTGACTTATTTCATTTTTCAATCCGCCAGTGTTGGGGCTAGTGTTTTTGAAAATACACATTTTAATAAGTGCAGATTTGTAAGTGTGGATTTTAAAAACACACTAGCCCCAACACTGGTGGATTTCAAAATGAAATAAGTGACCTACTTCACTCAAATCCACACTTTCTCAAACAAAAGTTCTGATTTCACCAAAAAATCCTATTTCACTAATTTTTCAGCATCATCCAATTCATGCACAGCACTCCAAAGCATAACACATTATAAATCAAAACATTGTACATCATTTAAATTTTTATACTGTATAAGAGTAATGCCTTCCTCAAACTCAAATTATGATAGGCTACATCAAGAAATAAATTTCATAGCTCTTGATCTCCTCTTGGACTCTGATTCTGAACCTGAAGAATATTTAATTTTATATCAAAAATGGCCAGGAAGCTTTACCTTTTTCCAAGAAGCCCTCAAGTACTACATACCTCAAGTACACCATCAAAACACTTCTTAACCTATTTCTACCCAGTTTTAAAAATTTTTCAGGACTTCTCAGGAATATTTTTTTAGAATTGTTAATCTTATTTGAATATTGAATTTGATTTTGAATTTTCTGTTATAGTCTCTTTTTCTCAAGTCTCTTTGTTTTCCTTTATCATCTCAACATAAATCACATACTTTCTACAATTGCATAATTTTTCAGTCATTTCTTTTTTTCTTTTATCACTTATATCCATTTCATCCTCTCCTCTTTCCTTCAAATAATTTGAAGTAAATTTTTTTCTCAACTCACCTCTTGAGGTAAGTCATTTTTTCATTTTATCTTATATATTTGCTTATTTTTTTTTGTTTTTTGTATCTAAATTTTTTAGTAAGTGTATATTTTTTGATTTTAAAGTAAAATCAACATTTTTCCTTCTCTCTCTCTTTTCTTTCTTTTTTTAGCTCCATCATCCTACCCTTCATCCCTCCTTGGATTAGTCATTATTCCCCATTTATTTTATTACACCTTTTTTGGTTCCATGTCATTGAAACACATACATTGCACATTCTTTAAGCATTTAACCTGCTCCATATTAAATTCCCCCCCAATTCCAACTTCACTCTTTCTCACTCTATTTTTCCTACCTTTCAATCAAGGTTAGTTTCATCTACTACTTTTCATGTCTATATAATATCTCATTCTTTTAATTAAAATTCCATACTTAAGTATATGTAGGACTCATATATGGATAACAGTGGACTTATTCAACTCATCATTTTGTCATTTTTTTAACACTTTTCAAGTTTTTGTAAAATTTTGAGAATAAGACTTGATATCTGGGTTAGGTTTATTCAAATCTAATATCCTTTTGAATTTATTCTCCTGAAGGCTATCTTTCATTTCCCACAAAAAGATTTGAATTTGGTTCAGTGGTTGCTGAGATATTGACCTTTAAAGTTGAGCCTTTTTTTCCCATTTTCCCATTTATTTATTTCATAATGAAAAACATAATGTTTACATCATGAATTTATCCTTCCAGATTCCTCAAACTACCTTTCTCTTTACCTATTATTCTTCCCATTCATATAGGTGTGTTTTTTTCTTTTTCTTACCATTTTCATATGTCTATCCTTCACACATTTTTGTTTCTCTTATCAGATCAGTCAAAATTTAGTCCAACAAATCAACAATGTAAAAAAAGAAGGTAAAATCAATAAATTTACAAACCTTTAGGTAGATAAAGAAAGTTTGGGGATTCGTAAAGTCATCAAATATCTTTTATTCTTTCACAAATTTTTAATAAATAAATCTGATATTTAAATTTACTAAACTAAAGTAATGATCCAACAACCTTGTGTTGTATGAAAGGTAATCATGATAACATTAAATTTTTTTATGGGGTTCATCTCGCCTATACCTGTGGAAAGTCCCAAACTTAGTTTCAAGACTTGGTCCGCATTTTGGCTTGAGGAATCGTCATTACTTTAAAACTAGCAAATTTGACTTATCTTATTTATTTATTTATTAATTTATGGAATAATTCTAAATTTTGGTGACTTTCACCCCTTACTTCAATAAAATGAAGGGGAGGGTATTGCCAAATTTTCTAATCTGACATGGAAAATTGATGACTTAGAAAAAATTAATGATACACACCACTTGCTTCAACAAAATGGAGGGGAGGTTATTGCCAAATTTTTCACACAGATATTGAATTTCGTTGAATCAGCTTTATTTAGAAATGCAAATTGGTGGTGAGGTGATATAAATATGTTGGTGATGAGGATTTTTGCACAGGTGTCAGTATTATTTTACCATCTGAAATTCCAAAATTGCAATATTTTAGAGTCCAGTAAAGTAAATGGTGTTTTCAGAATCTCATGATATAACTATTTTTGATAAAATTAAAAGTAACTATTAAATTGGGAACCAAAGGAAATATTGATTTCCTCATAGAGAAGATACATGACATTGAGCTTTTTGGAAACCATAGTAATTCCATCATCCAAATCATAATCATCAATACTAAAGCCAGTGGAAGTGGAAGCAAAATGAGCCTTTTTATATTTTGATTGATAGAATTAGAAAATATCCTTCATTTACTTAGAATTGATGTCAATTTTTGCTTTTGTTTTCTTTTTTACTTCATTTGCCAACAACAAAAGCAATATACCTTTGATGAAGGTTGTCAGCCAGGCTGCTAGACTTACCCAGTAGAAAAATTAATTCTTTACTGGGATGAAGCCACGCCTTTTTTATTTCTTATATTATTAATTATAATATCTTTACTTTGAAAATTACTTATAATAAATTAAATAGTTACAAAAAAGAAAATTTAGTAAATATTTAAAATTAATATTAAATGTCCCTTATATTTTTTATTTCCTAACACCATGCTCAATGACAGATTAAAGGAAATAAAAATCATTATTAAAATTAAATAAATATATACAAAAAAATTGAATTACTTATTTTAAAGTGACATTTACAGAAATTTTAAATAAATCAATTAATTTTGACATATACAGTAAATACATTATTTCAATTCATTCTTTATAGAAAAATCTTAATATTTGAAATATTTTATTCTGGAATTTTTTTCCTTCTCTAATACTCCTGTATATATTGTTTTAAATTCATTCTTTATCTCTCTTTTTCTTATATAAGGCCTCCTCATTTGGTTGTTTTAGATCATCCTTTACTTACATATTATTTTATTACATTTATGAAATCAATAACATATTTTTTACTATTACCTACTGTTTAGTATTTAAAATTGCATATTTTCTAATCCAGTAGTTATAATATTTATTATAACTCTTACCTTTTACATTGAGTAATTAATAAAAAGATTATTCCATACGTTGTAGACAATCCTACAGAACTAGCTATAGGTCTTGACCAAGGGAGTTGGAGTAAAACTGGAGACGAAAACCCCTGTTCCTTTGTGAAATACCAGGGGAGAATTATTTGCTACAGAAAATTAGAGACTGTTACTATACCCCTTCCAAAATACTTCTTGACTGCTTTACAAGTTAAGTCAGTAGCCAATTGCAGACCACTGAGAACCAAAGAACCAGAAACCAGAAATGCAGAAAGATCCACAGCAAAAAAACAAAAACACTGTGTACTTGTTGCACAGAAAACAGCAATAATACTTGATGCAGTTCGCAAAGCTACACCAGAGAAACCAGTTTCCAAAGTTAAGTTAAATAAAGAACTAACCTTGAAACAAACACAGCCAATTGTGGCCAAAAAACAGTGAAAACTGAATGAGAAAAATGATATCACCTCCGGATGGTTTTATGATAATTAAAGGTGCCCCAAACTGTCTTATTCAGTATGTACACACAGACCACATTTTAAAAAATACATGCACAGCAACAAATATGCCGCTTTTGGCAGTGAAATTAAATAAAAGCCCTCTAAAAGTTCTCCCCAGACTTCTATAACTGAGGCAGGCAGGCCGCTATGGTAAGGTAAACTCTTACAGTCGCCTTGCTGTAAGCAGAATCCGGAGGAGATGTGTGGATTTAGCTGAAAACCCCGTCCTTCCAACAAAAATATCAAAATGAGAATTCTAAATCACTAAGCTAACCAATCTACTTGGATCTGATTGATGAAAATAATGAAACTCTAAAATATTTAATGCTTATTGAGATTTAATGATTGTAGCTGTTGAGAAGAGAAATACTGATAACAACAATTAAGGTGTACCAGTGAAAGATCTGAAAAGATTGACTTTTATGTTTTTATAATAATTTAAATTTATATGAGACAGCAATAATCAAGTCCCAGCGATGAAGACATTTCTAAAGATACCCTATATGAAGTGTGATTTAAATTGTTGAGTAGTATTTCTAAAATGTTATATATAAAAATATAAAGTTATAAGGGTATTACAATTTATTTAATTTGTTGAGTAATAAAAAATGAGACCGTGGTAGTTAATGATTAAGCTGTATGATGTGTTCCCCCCTCTCAATTTCGAGTTTGAGAAGCACTTAAGTATTCCTAGTCACGTGCCTAAGTTTTCCCCTCCAGAGCTCTTCCAGAGTCAATCTGGAGCCCGTACAGAGTCCGTACGGAGCCGGAATGGAGTCCGTACGGAGTCTGTACGGAGTCAAAGCGGAGTCCGTACGGAGTCGAAACGGAGTCCGTCCGGACTTCCGGACTCAATTAGAACCTTAAAACTATAATAAAAAATCTAGAAAAATTACACATAATAGAGCTACTTCCCCTTTACATACCAAACTAATTTTCGTAGTCTGCGCAGCTCTAATTACCCTGTGAAAATTCATCGAAGTTAAGTAATTTCTGAAAACGTAAATATTTCTATAAAACTTCAAAATTCATTTAAAAATATAAGAAAATAGTAAAAATTCTGGGAAAATTTCCCAAGGTTCTTGAGTGACTTGACTTGATACTTATAAATTTTTCAGACCGTAAAAATAAGTTTTCTCCGTAAAATAAATTGTTTTTGTGTAGGCATTTGCTCGTGACCAATTTCTTCATATTTAAAACTCAAATAAATTAAATAAAACCCTTTTATATATAAAAAAAATAATAACGCCAATCTTGCACGCCGTAATAACTCCATTTACATACTTAGGTGCCGTACTAAACTTTAGGCTACCACATCCTCCCTCCAATCGAGAAGGTCCCCATTCTTATAACTTTGCATGAGTGGTTGAGCAATTCCAAAAGAATTATCTTTTCTAATAAAATAATTTGATAAATTTGTTTTAGCTGGTCTTCTTTTAAATCTTTATAAAAAACGTTCTTTCTTCTTCTCTGGCTTGATATAACATAAAATAATATAAATCTTGTGATGATTCCACTACTGAGAGCAAGGTTTGAATCCCTTCAGACTCCCATATACCAGTCTTCCTTCTTGTCACAGCATTGAGAGAGTGGATCTTCCTATGAGCCAAATACTCCTGATTCCAACCTCATAGGGCCCCCCACTGAGCTGAATTCTATGATTCCAATCTCGCCATAAGGTCCTCCAAGCTTCACACCAAAAAAATGGCCTAACTATGAGGCACTAAAAAAATCATTCCCTAAAATCCAACTACCATCCTAACTTCTGATTCCTTCATCACAATTTTCAAACTTTGCTATACAGAAAACCCATAAAATACTTTTTCCAGGCTCCCAATAATAATATTAACTTTAGACCATGTTAAAGCGCCACAAATTTCACCTAATTAACCATTATGCTTTCCTTAGAATCATCACCACCTAAAATTTTAACCTCCTAAAGCTTATCAGCACCCAATTCCAGAAATAATTGAATAACCAGTTTAGAGTCTTAGTGGACAGTGATAAATTAAAAGATTGAATTGAGATATCCAAACAAGATTGACATTCCAATTTAAAGTCTCGGTAGACCAAACATATAATCGATTGCCAGTTTATGGTCTTGGTGGACCAAAGATCGTTTAAGTGCATAAATATCTTGATATATTCCTAAGTAAGGCCTAGGCTTGACCAAAGATTGAATAAATTTGATGATCCAGTTTAATGTCATAGTGGTCCAATGAATGTTGAATCATCCTGCAGATATTAATTTTCTAGTTTAAAGTCATAGTGGACTAAACAATGAATGAACTACCAGTTTAAAGTCATGGTGGACCAAACATTTAATTGATATGAAATCCAGTTTAAGGTCATGGTGGACCCAACACTTGATAATAGTCCAGTTTAAGGTCTTGGTGGACCTAACATTTGATTTATATAAAAGAAATACGTCTCCGAAAATATCCATAAAATCTTGATTATCCTTGAAATTCAGTTTAAAGTCTTGAAGGACTAACAGCTCCAAAATTCGTATAAAACCTTAAGGAAAGTCTTGAACAGTAGCCAGTTTAAAGTCTTGGAGGACTAAAAGATCCAAAATACGTAAAAAAAACCTTAAAGAACGTCTTGAACAGTAGCCAGTTTAAAGTCTTGGAGGACTAACAGATCCAAAATACGTATAAAAAAAACCTTAAAGAACGTCTTGAACAGTAGCCAGTTTAAATTCTTGGAGGACTAACAGATCCAAAATATGTATAAAAAACCTTAAAGAACGTCTTGAAAAGTAGCCAGTTTAAAGTCTTGGAGGACTAACAGATGTCTTGAAGTAAAATCCCATAGGTATTGAGTTCCCCTAGACCCTGTTTCCTGTCTAAACTAAATGAATAAACTAAAAAAAATGAAGACTGAAAAATAAACTAAGAAATATAATAATAATTTTGATTTATTTAATTAATTTTTTTTAATTTATTATTTTATTTTTATTTTTTATTATTATTATTTTTTTTATTTTTTTATTTTTATTTTTTATTTTTTATTTTTTATTTTTATTTTTATTTTTATTTTTATTTTTATTTTTATTTTTATTTTTATTTTTATTTTTATTTTTATTTTTATTTTTATTTTTATTTTTATTTTTTATTTTTTTTTTTTAAGAAAAGATAGTTTTAAAATAAAAGTTAAAATTTAATTTTAAAGAAAGATAAATGAATGTGAAAAGAAAGATAAAAAAAGTACTAAAATAAAATTTTAAAATAAAATTTTAAAAGATGCCCCCCGGCCATTTGATGAGCCGTACCCTCGACATCATACCCACATCCAAGTGCAACTTGATGTGGTTACACAATTTTGAGAAATTGAAAAGAAAAGAAAATAAATGAAAGTTTTTAGAAGATAATTTTTATAATGATGATCACTGGGTGGGCTCCCTCCAATTTATAAAAATGATTAGAGACCACCAGTGAGCATCACCTTTACAATAATTCATAATATATATTAAAGAAAAGAAATCACAATCTAACATAAAAAATCAAAAACAAAATAAAATAAAAAGAATCTTGAATCCGGCGTTGAGAGCGGTGTCTCTTGATTCGTTCCAGTTTAAAGTCTTAGTGGACTTCCTATAATTAAAAGACAAAGCCAGGATTCAACTAGAAAAAGGGAAAATTTTGGAAACGAACATTATGGGGTAATTGTGTATAGAGCAGCCAGCCCATCAATTACCCCCACACTTGCCAATATTAAATTAAGAAGGTTCCCCTGTGAACACTTCTTCCAATAAATTTTTAAAATTTTCCAACACTATCTTCACCCATATTTTTAGAAATTTTAAGTTTTTTTGAAAATTTCAAAGAAGGTTTTCACGCATTTTGTTATGTTTCATCACAGTTTCGTTGACCATATACAGTGTAACGATAGTAAAGTATTTTGATAAAAAAAAAGAAGATAGTTTATCCTCGTTGCGGAGGTCGATAAGATTTTTTTTTTTTTAAAAAAATGTCATAGTTTATCCTCATTGCGGAGGAATCCATAAAGTTTCATTAATATCATAGTTTATCCTCATTGCGGAGGTATAAATTTAATAAAAGTCATTAAAATTGTAGTTTATCCTCATTTCGGAGTTATCCATATAATTTCATAAATGTCATAGTTTATCCTCATTGCGGAGGAAGACTTCGGCACTCCTGGTGCCTCTAGGATAGAACCGTTTCACTTGATCGGCCGCTACCCTCTTCTTCAATACTACTCCATCCAACTCTTCTGGCACATATGAACCGCCAGAAACTTGCTCCTTGATTTTATACGGTCCATTCCACCTATCTGCAAACATCTTTCCCCATTGACTTTCCAAACTCCTATTATACACCAGGACCATATCTCCTGGGTTCAAAGGTTTCCTTAATCGATGTGCCAACCGCTCATCCCAATATCTGACTGATTGATTTCGGATCTTCATCATCCGCGAATATGCATTTTCTAAATATTCTTCTTTCTTTTCTAGCTGCATCATTCTTGCACACAATAATTCTTCAGTAGTTTTGACCGTGTCCCAGTCAACTCCAAGATATGATTCAGCTTCTAAATCAACCGGTAAAACTGCTTTCTGTCCAAAAACAAGTTCATAAGGTGAAAATCCGGTCGTCCTTTTGGCAGTGATTTGATCAGCAAATAAAACTAAAGGTAAATAGTGCCTCCACTTTTCGGCACTTATCCCACACATTTTAACTAAAGCATCCTTAATAACTTGATGCCCTCTTTCCACCATGCCTTCAGCTTCAGGATAATATGGGGTTGCTACCCTAACCTTTGATCCAACTTTCAATACGGCCTCTTTAAACTCTGTCCCAAATTCAGGACCTCCATCTATCGTTACCAACTTCATCACCCCATACCTATATACCCAATTATTCAAAAAAAATTCTGCCACATTTTTGGCAGTTAAATTAATAAGAGGCGCTGCCTCTACCCAACCAGATAAATCATCTCTGGCCACAATTAAATATTTATACCATCCCTCTTTTATATGAACGGCATCTAAACTAACTCTTCCAAAGAGCGTATATTCACCGGTCGCGTGTCCAGGTTCTTTTGGCCTTAAATAACTTTGTCTTTGACATTCTTCACATGACTGAACCCACTGTTTAACAGCCATCTTCATGCCAGGCCACCAAAATCGATCAGAAATTCTTCTAAACGTTTCTCCAACGCCTCTATGCCCGAGATCTTCATGCAGTGATTTCAAAACTAATTCTTGCCCCTTCTGTTGAGTTATAACTACTTGAGGATTTGGATACCTTCTCCTCATTAAACTTCGACAAGATAGGTAAAACGTAGATGACTTCCTCTTGATAGCCACCCATTCATCGTCTTCACAATCTTCTGGCCTCTCTAAAGTCAACAAATATTTGACTAACAAAAAATAAAAACCAGTCTGACCCCAGACTTCATCTTGAAAATTGATTAATATAACATCAATAGGGACTTCTCTATCACCAATATCACCTGCACATGAATGAGCCAATAATCGTTGACCCCTAAATAAATCTTTAATCGAGCTATGTTGACGTTTTTCTTCTGAACCTTTGGATCCCTCGTAAACCGTATTCAAAAATACCTCTTTCTCTTTATCCACCTTTTTATTTAAATTCTCTAGTTCTCCAACATATACACCATTCCTTAACTTACTACTATCCCACACTACCAATCCATCTTCCTCTACATACACCACATCTTCTTCTACCTCCTCTCTGCCGAATTTATCTACACCTTTTCCAACACCTTTATTAACATAAAAACTATTTTCCAGTTTATCCTCTTGGTGGAGGTCATCAACAGCATAATCTAAACACAATAGTCCTGCCAGTTTAACCTCATGGGGGAGGTATGGAAAGTCTTCAGCTCCTTTAGTGCTGGATTTGATAATAGGTATATCTTCATCGAACTCTTCTGAGTCTGAATCTTCTTCAGTGGGTGGTCTCCTTGATAAACCATCTGGCATAGTAAAAGTTTTGCCAGGCTTATGAACTAAATCAAACAAAAAATGTTGAATAAAAGCTACCCATCTCGTCATGGGTGCGTTCGGTAAACTTGGGGAATTAATCATCTGGATTAACGATTTCGCATCCACTTGCAACTCAAAATGTTGCCCCCACAAAATATGCTGAAGTTTCTTCAGTATTTTCGCCACACCACATAATTCCAATTTTGGTTGTGAATATCTTGATTTGACCTCAGTAAATACTACAGATTCATACCTAACTGGCCTGATGTAACCAGCTTTATCCATCTGAGACAAAACCACCCCAGCTGCAACCTGACTTGAATCAACTGCTAAATAAATTCTGCCAGCATCTTTTCCATAATCCAACTTGTGCAGGACTAAATCCTTCCCTACAACCTCCTTCAACTTCACAAACGCCTTCTCACACTCTTCATCCCACTCCCAGTCTGCATCCTTTCTCGTTAACCGTCTCAATGGAGCTGCCAATGAAGAAAAGTCCTTGATAAACATTCTAACATATACACAAATGCCTAAAAACCCTCTAACTTCGGTCGTATTCTTGGGTCTTGGCCAGGACTGAATTTTATTAACTTTCTTCTTGGACATAATCCTACCCTCTCTACATACCACATGGCCTAATATTTCTAAGGCTGGCACACAACATGAAAATTTTGAACCTGAAATAGTTAAGCCAGCCTCTTCAATTCGAAACAAGATTCTTTCTAAAGTAATTGCAAACTCCCAAATGAATTTGCGTATCCCAGGATTCTCTTCCAACACCTGGTTATCATAGTCGGTTGTTGGTCCCTTAATTCCTCCATCATCTATAAAGATTCCAGCATATTGTGGAATTTCATCTTGAAGGATCCAAGCCATCTGAGCTTGATAAACTGCAACCGAATTTGTTGCTCCTTGAGGTAATCTTGTTAACTGTAAATGTCCAAGTGGCGTATCAAATGTAGTGAGAGGCCTTGAGTCTGGATGTAACTCTCTCTCATCATATCCACCCATAATATCTCCCAAAACATAACACACTCTCCCTGCAAACGCTTCAACAAACTCCTCAGAACTAGGTTGTATCCCAGCATCCTTTATTGTAACCCTATTTAATTCCCTAAGATCATGAACAAATCTAATCTTGCCATTCGGTTTCTTGATACAAAATACCGGACTAGAATAACTTGACGTTGATTGCTCATACAGTCCAGTGCGTATCCGTTCTCTGACAACTTCAATATAGGCTTCTTTTAATGCAGCTGGAATAGGAATTGGTTTCTGCTGCCACGGTTCATGACATACCACAGGAATCTTGTGAGGCTCCCCATAGGAATGCTTCAACACACCCCTCTCCTCTTCTACAAAAGCAATGGCCTTCTCTCGCTTGACCATCACATCCAACAACAACTTCTTCTCTTCTCCAGACAACCAACCATCAGGTCCAAAATTAACAACACCCAGTCTCTCAAAAGTGATTCTTGATGTCTCAAAAAATTCAGGCGGATTCTTTACCAAGGGACTTTCATAAGGATCTCTTGATAACCTTGGTCTTCTCAAGGGTGGATTTAATTCAGCAGGTAGCGGTTCATTAATAGGTCGAACTTTATTTGCTACCTTCTTATATTTGGCTGCGTCCACATCTAAATAAACTTGAGGTAAAAAATTTACTTTTGTATTGCCATTAAAAATTTCATCAAATAAATCTTCTTCATCGCCAGAATCAGAATAAGAAAAATTAGAAAAATATTTTATTTCATTTTTAAATTTTACCCTTTTCTCCTTTCCCTCGTCTAATTTATAAACAGATTTTCCAACACCTTTGCTTCCCTTATCCAACATTAAATCACCTGTAAAGAAAGTCGGCAGTTTAACCTCTTGCTGGAGGACCGGAATTGAATTTTCACAAAAATTATTTTTTTGAGTTTTAATTATACTGAGATTTTTTATTGGGTTTTGATGAGATAATTGCAGTTTACCCTCTTGCTGGAGGTCCGTGATAGAAGGAGATAATTGCAGTTTAACCTCTTGCTGGAGGCCCGGAAACGAATTTTCACAAAAATTATTTTTTTGAGTTTTAATTATACTGAGATTTTTAAGCGTATTTTGATAAGGTTTTTGCAGTTTACCCTCTTGCTGGAGGTCCGTAATAGAAGGAGATAATTGCAGTTTAACCTCTTGCTGGATGTAATCAAACATACCCTTCCAATTTTTATCCAACCTAATTTGGCCCATTTTGCCTTTTTCACCGTTTTTAAATTTAATAGAAAAACCGGGTAAATCCAATAAACATATAGAAAAGTCCAAAACGTATTTGCACTCCAAAGTAATATTAACAGAAAATAATTGAGAATCCACTTGAATTATCTCCAAGTGAGCTGACCTATTGCAATCCGGGATCTCATCCTGAGGAGAGATTACAACATTAGAGTGATCAGCCCCTGCTACCCCAAAAAATGAGGGCATCCATAATAATTTGAATCCTGAATAAATTGAAGGCATAACGATAAAAGAAAATTTCAGCCCAGTTTAGGTAGTTTATCCTCATTTTGGAGGAATTAAATTCTTGATATCCCCTGGAGATAATCCATAGTTTTGCCCCAAGGGCTTATCCACCGATTCCATAAAACCCAAAAATAAATTCCCAGAATTTGTCCTATAAAAGGACATAAAAAATAAACAACAATTTTCCAAAATATGAGTGCATCCACTTTATGCACCCTATTGTCCAATGGCACTACACTCTCTATTAGTGCAGGAAAAACCATATCCTCCATAAAAATCTCTTCCTGAGATTGAAACAAATCCACCATACATATACCAGATTCATAAACCATATCCACATCTGAATTGCAGACAGTCTCCGCTTTTGAAGACAAAACCTGAGGTAAATATTCCTCTAAATCAAATTCCAAATTATCCAAAACAAAATTATCCCCAACATCCAAATTTTCTTCATCAGTGACAATAATATCTTCATCTTCAGAAACCTCTTCTTTCCAAACAGAAGAGTCAACAAAAATAATATCTTCAGGCTGGACAAAATCTTCAGGAATGGCTGAATCCGGAAATTCAACAGAAGCTAATTCTTCTAAACCGCCCTCTTCTATCTCTTGAGCAAAAAAAACCTCTTTTCCAGAGTCCAAATCAACAGAATTATGAGTATCCAGATGTTCTAAAATAGCCTTCTTTAGCACCTCCATACCAGGAATCCTAGTTTCTCCATCTGGGCAATCCTTTATTAAATTTGCATTAATAAGCACCATCAAAACATCTTTCTTAACCTTTTCCCCCATAGCATCCCAAAAAATATACTTTGATGCATTATCATGAAATAAAATTTCATACTCCAACAAATAATCCAGAACCACCTGAAATTCAACCATAAACTGATGATACTGATGCAGAGATGTTACATCACCTTTTGATTCCCATTTCCTAGCTATATCCTTTAGATCCTCCAATGAATAAACTTTTGGCCACCTTTTTTCCATTTCAATTTTGAGCTTTCTCCAATCTTGATCTTTATAACCATCCATAGAAATAACCTCCTTTTCCACCTCTCTGTCCAAAATAAAGAACCTAATCTGCTTCACCATATCCAAAGGTAAAGCACCATCAATCGCAGCTGCAGTTTCATACCTATGTAAAAATCCTTCTAAATCATCTCCAGAAAACTTGGGCCCAACCCAAGATACAATCCTTACTGATGCCCTAACAGGTACACCAGCAGCCAACACAGCAGTTCCACTAGTAGAAGACATCCCAAAACATAAGAAAAGCGTTAACAACCGTTAAAATAACAAGCCTCTTGCAGGCCAATAACAAAAATCCAATTTGAGTTCCAGAGAATAAGCCTCTTGCAGGCTAGAACGTTCTAGATCCAAGTAAGTCCTAGAAAAAGCTAGAGAATTCGAACCCCATGTTGGGCGCCAACTATGGTAAGGTAAACTCTTACAGTCGCCTTGCTGTAAGCAGAATCCGGAGGAGATGTGTGGATTTAGCTGAAAACCCCGTCCTTCCAACAAAAATATCAAAATGGGAATTCTAAATCACTAAGCTAACCAATCTACTTGGATCTGATTGATGAAAATAATGAAACTCTAAAATATTTAACACTTATTGAGATTTAATGATTGTAGCTGTTGAGAAAAGAAATACTGATAACAACAATTAAGGTGTACCAGTGAAAGATCTGAAAAGATTGACTTTTATGTTTTTATAATAATTTAAATCTATATGAGACAGCAATAATCAAGTCCCAGCGATGAAGACCTTTCTAAAGATACCCTATATGAAGTGTGATTTAAATTGTTGAGTAGTATTTCTAAAATGTTATATATAAAAATATAAAGTTATAAGGGTATTACAATTTATTTAATTTGTTGAGTAATAAAAAATGAGACCGTGGTAGTTAATGATTAAGCTGTATGATGTGTTCCCCCCTCTCAATTTCGAGTTTGAGAAGCGCTTAAGTATTCCTAGTCACGTGCCTAAGTTTTCCCCTCCAGAGCTCTTCCAGAGTCAATCCGGAGCCCGTACGGAGTCCATACGGAGCCGGAATGGAGTCAAAGCGGAGTCCGTACGGAGTCCGTACGGAGTCAAAACGGAGTCCGTCCGGACTTCCGGACTCAATTAGAGCCTTAAAACTATAATAAAAAATCTAGAAAAATTACACATAATAGAGCTACTTCCCCTTTACATACCAAACTAATTTTCGTAGTCTGCGCAGCTCTAATTACCCTGTGAAAATTCATCGAAGTTAAGTAATTTCTGAAAACGTAAATATTTCTATAAAACTTCAAAATTCATTTAAAAATATAAGAAAATAGTAAAAATTCTGGGAAAATTTCCCAAGGTTCTTGAGTGACTTGACTTGATACTTATAAATTTTTCAGACCGTAAAAATAAGTTTTCTTTGTAAAATAAATTGTTTTTGTGTAGGCATTTGCTCGTGACCAATTTCTTCATATTTAAAACTCAAATAAATTAAATAAAACCCTTTTATATATAAAAAAAATAATAACGCCAATCTTGCATGCCGTAATAACTCCATTTACGTACTTAGGTGCCGTACTAAACTTTAGGCTACCACACCGCCCGCCTAGAAGTGGCCAGACCTCCCTGAAGCCAGAAAACCACCAAAAACCCCCAATAAAGCCCAAATTACTTCCACCACAACTACTAAAACCCTTAAAACACAAAATAAACCTATGACAACATTGAGACATAAAATATAGAGCTAAAATAGCTGTACTAAATGGTACTAAGCACTTAACCCTAAGACTTAAGGTTAGCCCGTAAAAAACAAAAAACAAAATTAAACAGCTATCTTTTATAAATGAAAAGTGAGCAAATGAACCCTTAAAACTTAGAATATGAAAAATTTCATCAAGACATAAAATATAGCAAAAATAGCAGGGCTATCCAATGGTAGTACCCACATAACTATAGTTTCAATATTTGCTGAATATAAACAGAAAAACACCCAATTATTCAATCAATGAAAATTAAGACATACCAAAAAAGTGCAAAGAAGACTAACAAAGGCATCTGTCAATGTTTGAAGACCACATCCTCCCTCCAATCGACAATATGTGCATTTTTTTCATCAAAACCACCATGTTCACACATTTTTCAAAAAAAATCATTGAAATGGGTCCCTGTCAATACTGTATTGACCATAACCTCATCTTCACTATAACACCACCAATTCATCCGTACAGAACTGCTTGTGATGCCTGCTATTCCAGAAAGAAATCTTGCACTGGACCTGGTCCATTATCATCTGCAACAGATTCACCTCCCCCTTGACCTGGTCCATCTTCCAGAAAAACCAAAAGATCTAGGCCTTCCATCTTGATACCCAGATTAATCAACAAGTTACACCCATTAAAAAAAAGTTCCAAAACCACTACAACCACTAGCTTAACAATACCTGGTCCTTCTGATGGCAAAACCAATGCTTCTCCATACTGAAATTTAAGAAGACAAATTTCCAGTTATTTCCCATCCAGACAGTGATGATGATAATGTGGGAACCATTGAAACAACACCACCCAATCAATTTTCCACAATCAAGGACATATTCCAAAAACATTCTTCTCAACAAAAACATCTCATTTTAAACTACTTCCAATCCACTTCTACTAAAGATCCACAGGAAATTGAGAAAAGAAGACATCTCATCCACCAGTGGAAGACTAATGCTGAACACTTTCTTTCATCTCTTGATTCTCTTTTGTTATTGATTCTTGCCTGAAATTCTTGACTTAGAAATAAAAAAATTGACAACTTTCCACACTTTCTGAATGATTCCAACCATAAAAAAAACTCCTCAGTTTAAAGTCTTGGGGGACTAAAAGCCCTCATTTTATAGTCTTGGGGGACTCAAAAACCCTCAGTTTATATTCTTGGGGGACTCAAAACCTTAATCATAAAGACAGAGCCAGAGATAAAACCATTAAAGACTAAAAAAATAAACTAAAATTCTGTGGTAACTGTTCTACAGAGAAGCCAGCTCATCAGTCACCCCCACACTTGCCTTAACTAAATTCAGAGACTCCCTCTTTGTATGCCCTCCTCCAGAATCACACCAACACCACATTATCAGTTTATAGTCCTGAAGGACTCAACCATCAAACCATTATCAGTTTATAGTCTTGGGGGACTATACCATTCTTCAGTTTAAAGTCTTGATGAAATTTCCACACTTTGCATAAAAAGACAGAGCCAATTCCATGCACAATACTCCGCAACCACCCTAGTGAACTTCCACTTTCTCTTCATCATCTACACATGACAGATAAAAATTTTCTTTTATTTCTTTTCTCTTCATTACTGTCCCATCACAGATAATGGCCGGATCCCCAGATTTTGACCCATCAGACCTTCATTGTTTAACTGCTCCAGAGGACTATTCTTGCAAACAGTGTATTCACATGTGCAGACCTTGCACCTTCACTTTTCCAACTCCTGAAGCCAAACTCTACAACAGGGCCTGTGATTCTTTCAACTCCAAAAAGAAAAAGTGTGACAGAGACCCCAATTATCCTATACCACCACCTTCACCTTCACACAAATACATCTCTAGATCTCCTACCAGATCCACAGAACTAGATCCTGCTTCCTCTTCTCTATCTTCAGATTTATCCAGAAGATCACACTGCTCTGTCCCCAAAACACTCTCCAAAAGACCTGCCTTATCATCTCAAAAAGCAGCATTTATCACAGTGAATTCAGATAAAACAACTTCAAAATCAGCTCCCAAGCTGCTAGAATGCTTCCAGGCTGCCCTCCTGCCTTGCTAGGAAGTGGAAATCAGGCTCAAAACCTCCAAATTCAGCCAGAAAACAGTCAAAATCCACCAGTAAACACCAAAAACTCCACAAAAAAACCTCCTAGTTCTCCCATAGAAATGAACTCAAAACTTTCTTACTCTAAAAATGACAAAACTTCCAAAACTTCTAGAAGGCCTTCCAGAGAACCTCAAGAATACACCAGAGCACCAAAAACTGCTCCCAAATGAAAATCTCCCTCTCAAACAAGAAAAGTTAACTACACCTCTCTTCTGACAGTTATACTTCTTCCAGATCTTGATCCAGAAGATCCCAATATGCTTCAATGTCACCATCTCCTGGTCCATTTTACAACCAACCTGGTACTCCACCACCAGTATCCAGCCAAACTGATCCAACCAACAATATCAACAACAACAACAACAGCCATACTTCTCCAACGCAGCCACAGGAACATCCTTCTTCTAGTTCATATTCTCAAAACAACTTAGAGAATGACCATTAAAATCCATACCTCCATCTGGTTTATCCTCCTACTACATGCATTCAGAATTCTTCAACAAACAAAATCCCGGCCTCTTAAAAATTTGATGAGCTTCCAATCTGTAAGTACCAAATTAATAAATCCAATTTCTTCAACAGAACACAATTAATGATCTGATTTTTCTGTTTAGTTGTCACCCCGCCTCCTGAAACTGAAATTAGGATTGGCCTACCTCTAGAAACCATATTAATGCTGGATTACACCGATATGAAGCAAAACCTAAGAATGATTTTCTCAAACATGCTTAAAGCCTTTTCTCTTCATGGTCTGTTGATTGAATTTGAAAAGAATCTGAGGAAACAGCTTCTTGATGGCCACTGGAAGATGTCTAGAATAATTAAGCACACCTTCCAACACCTCATACCATCTTCTTCTACTTATTCCCAAAAATTACCTTCTAATCCAGTTCCTGACCATTACAATCCATATACTCTTTCCAGCCACCTTACCACAAAGAACACATTTATTCCTCCAATCCTAACAAAAAGCAAAAACACCAACATAATCTGGACCAACCGCAGGAGGCATCTTCTTCCTGACATTAAAAAAAATAAGAAATTAATAATTCAATAAAAAGAGAACAAAAATAATTAGCAGATATGTATAAAAAAATTTGTTTTATTTTTATCTTTATTTTTATTTTTATTTATTTATTTGTTTTTATTTTTATTTACATTTATATTTATATTTATATTTATATTTATATTTATATTTATATTTATATTTATATTTATATTTATATTTATATTTATATTTATATTTATATTTATATTTATATTTATATTTATATTTATATTTATATTTATATTTATATTTATATTTATATTTATATTTATATTTATATTTATATTTATATTTATATTTATATTTATATTTATATTTATATTTATATTTATATTTATATTTATATTTATGTTTATATTTATATTTATATTTATATTTATATTTATATTTATATTTATATTTATATTTATATTTATATTTATATTTATATTTATATTTATATTTATATTTATATTTATATTTATATTTATATTTATATTTATATTTATATTTATATTTATATTTATATTTATATTTATATTTATATTTATATTTATATTTATATTTATATTTATATTTATATTTATATTTATATTTATATTTATATTTATATTTATATTTATATTTATATTTATATTTATATTTATATTTTTATTTTTATTTTTATTTTTATTTTTATTTTTATTTTTATTTTTATTTTTATTTTTATTTTTATTTTTATTTTTATTTTTATTTTTATTTTTATTTTTATTTTTTACTTAACTACTAACAAACTAAAAAACTTGAAAATAATTAAACAAAATTACCCAAAAAATATGAGAGCTGAGAAATTAAAATGAAATGAACAATAATAAGATGAGATAAATAATAATTTCAAACGGTATCCCCCAGCCAATTGATAAGCTGATCCCCTGACACCTTACCTACATCCAAGTTCATCATGATATGGATACACCCTTAAATAAATTTTAAATGAATTGAGATAAAAAATATGTTAAGAAAAAGAGTATCATAAAGAAAAGATGAAATAAATAGAAATTGAGAAAATAATAAAAAAATAAGATAGAGATAAAAAAGAAATAGTTTTTCTGGCCTATTGATAAGCCTTTCCCCCCAATGCTTTCCCACATCCAGGCGACCCTGATGTGGTGACACCATATAATATAATTTGTGATTTTTCCGCCTTTATATCATAATAACTCCCATAAAAATAAAAAGAAAAAAAAGAAAAAAGATAAGAATCTAAAACTACTATCTATCACAACCATAGACACAAAAATCAAAGAAAGAAAAGGAAAAAGTCCACCTCCATAGAAAGTCCAGTCAAAGGAAAAGATCACTGGGTTGGCTCCCTCCAATAAGTAAAAATGATGGGAGACCACCAGTGATCCACTACCAATCAAAATAGACCAAAGAAAACAGTTCCAAGCCATTTTAAAGTCATAGTGGACTTGAAACGTAAATAACAAAACCAGAACTAGGATTCAACTAGGACATACAAAATACTTGAAACAGACATTATGGGGTAACTTGTCAGCCGGGCTACTAGACTTACCTGGTAAAATAAGTAATTATTTTACTGAGGTGAAGCCACACCTTTTTTAAAATACTTATTAATAATTAATTATTTAATATTTACTTATATATTACTTACAACTAATTAAGCTAATTATATTAAGTAGTGTAAATAATTAATTTAAGTAAGTGTCCCATACATTTTTACTCCCTAACACCGTGCTCAATAATGCAGTTGATTGGGAATAAAAATTAATAATAAAATTATAATAAAAAAAACCTTAAAATTATTATATTACTTCATTGAGAGATCTGGAATTCCGTGAAATTAATAAAATTAACTTAAATGTGTTGTAATTAATTGTGACAGTCAAAGGGAACTCATATTACTAATAAAATTGATGCCCTTGTTGACGTACCAATTAATTTATTTTCTTATGTCATATATATACTCCTTTTGGTCATCTTTTTTCTCACATTTGTACAGTAGATGGTGTAAATTCCGTGTCTTTATTTCCCTCATGTTTTGCTTATAAAAGGCCCTCACTTTTGTGCTTTTCAAAACATTCCTTACTTACTTACTTACTTATTTTATTATAACTACATACAAGACTATTTAGTATTATTTTAGTATTTAAATTAAAGCCGTAATTCTAAATTTTTAAATAAAATAGAAATTATCCCTTTTACCTCTTTATATTATTTGAGTAAAAATCTTTAAAAGATAAGAGAAATAGGTACAAATTTTGAATCCTTTGAAATCCACTGTTGGCCTCCTTGGAATTCTTTGAAAGCTCTTCTAGACTTGAAGGACCACCCGACAATTAGAGGACTTTCCTAATTGTCGACAGCGCATTGTTACTTGAGGCCGGAGAACGTGGGGACCATTGCCATTCAAGGTATCTATAAGGACGAGTGAACGACGAAACAACAAACGTCATATATCATGTGACTAACAATTTTGCTGCGAACGGGAATCGAACCGCGCTCCAAAACTTAGGTTCATATATTGACTAAACGTCATATATTTCGTGGTAACTATTAAAATTACTATTTGTGGGTCACTTTGCACTCATAAATCTTTACATATTTCCTTTTTACTCAGCACTCTGTAAGTGCCATTAATTTTCTCATTTAACAGGGGGAGGTGTCTAGTAAATTGGATATGAATTTTTTTATTATTATTTATTTTATTTTTCCTAGTTTAAAAAGATAGAGCAATTGTGTTCTTAGTCCTAGAAGTAATAAATTATATTTAAAAATAATTATTCATTATAATTTTCAGTTGACCCTTGTCCTGATATATTTAAATTTTATTTGTTCCAGTTGACAAATTGTCCTGACAATAATTTCTTTTAAAAAAATTCATATTTAATATTTCAGTAGACATTAAGTCCTGTTAATTATTTAATTCTAAGTTGATTTAAAATCCTGATAATAATTATCATACAATTGTTAATAAGAAATATAAATTTGATTTTTCAGTTGATTATTATATAATCCTGGTTTTAAATTGTTTTGAATTAATGAATTGATTATTTTTTTAGTTGATTTTTTCATAAAAATTTTATTTTATTATTTTTCTTTTAAATAAATGTAAAAATACAAACTATTTCATCTTATTGTCTCCCTCCCTAATTTCAGTAAAATTTAGAAATGACTGATCAAGGTGTCTCTGCTGCACGTGAAGAGAAATTGGATTTAATTGATTATGATGAGGCTACTTCTGTGAGTTCTCATTTAACTAGAAAATTATCTCAAATTAATCAATCATTTCCCCCAATCAGGATGTAAAAATGGAGGAAGTGGAAATTCTGGTAGAAACAACTCAGGAACAGAAACCTGTAATAAACCCCCCAGAAGAACTTTCAAAAGGCTTCAAATCAAAAAAGATGCCACTACCTCAACAATTAAAGAACCTTTAAACACACATAAAAGAATTAAGGACAGAAAACTTGAGATTAAGGTCAAGTGTAGATGCTCTAGAGGAAAAGGTAAGAAAGATAGATGCTTTTCTTCAAGAGAATAGGAGACCTCCTCCCCCCATTAATCTTCATCAATTGGCTCCCCAGCAGCCAGAGAAAGTGGAAGTATCCAAGTGGAAGTGGGATTGGCTGAACACTCAGTGGGATTACCTGTCTCAAAATCAACAGACTCCATTGCCCCAAGCAGGTCTATCAAGACCCAGCCAAGTCAACCCCACACCTCCTCACCCCTATCAAGGAGAAAGAAGAATAAAAACAATATGATCTTTCCCAGAAAACCTTGGCAAGCCCCTCTATTGATTCTCAAGTGCCATTTCTTGTAACTAATTCAGTTCCTTCAGGTAATTCTGGAAGAAGAGATGAGACTGTGAGACCTGGAGAGGCTGAGAACAGTAGAAAAATTGCTCAGATTTCAAATGTATCTAATCCTTTAGTTATAATTGCTACTTCAATGATAAATCCTGATATGGCTATTATTGATGAAATAATTGAACCTGAGTTTCATGAGAATCTGGAAAGTTACTCTGTTTCCTTATTGAGAACCACTCCAGATGTAGCCAACATTAATGATGAATATTTGAGGGATATTATTGCTAAACAAAATCATACAATAAACAACATTCAACTGACTCAGAGATATAATAGTTTGTTAACTGAGCAGGGTTATCAAGCATTGAGGAGTGAGTCACAGAGAGTTTCTGATGCTTTGTCTCATTACAAGGCAATCCATGAAAAGAAAGTTGCTTTATGGCAAAATATCAAAAATGATTTTTCTAAACTGAAAGATACTGTATCTGCCTGTTGCCAGGAGGTGGAGATACATAAGATGAATCTGATAAGATTGAATGACCATTTTTCATCTTTTCAAAATAAAAAGCAGTTATCTTTTGCAAAAAAAAATGAGAGTTTATCTAGTCTTCCAAGAGTGAAAACCAGACTAACAACCATTGTGGGAAATGGAACTTATTGTTTAAGGATCAAAAATATTCTGACATTTATTTAAAAGAACATATAGTACAGGATGCTCCAAGGTTACCTGTGGCTAGTTCATCTAAAGGAAAATTAGTTCCAGAAATACATTTTGATACCCCTGAGTTTCCATCAAAAATTGATGATGCACCAAGATCTTCAACAGAGGGATCAAACAATAAGATTACTGCACAATTGGAGAAGTTACAGCTGCTCCTTACTCAGAAACAAGCTGGTACTAAGGAGACTCCTTCAAATCAAAAGAATTGGCCAAAACTTGAACAGTACCCAACATTTGATGGTGATTCTTCTTCTGATTGGAAGCAATTTATTTGCAGAATTGATAACTTAAAAAATTCTTACAAACTCCAAGATGAGGAGATAGTGTCCAAATTAATTTCTTTGTTTACCAATGTTGCCCTAATGTGGTATGAATCTGTTCTCCTGGACAGGAATGACTACTCATGGGAAGATTGGAAGAAATTTATTAAAGCACAATTTGGTGGCTCCAAGTTCAGAGTGGCTCAACAAAGGCAGTATGAGGAAACTATATATAGCTCTTCCACTGTTAAACCTATTGAGTTCTTAATGAAACTTGTAAAAATCTTGAGGGAAATGGACCCAAATATGGAGTTTGAGTTATGGAAGGACAGGATCCTTTATAAATTGCCAATTTCTGTGAGAGACTTGATAGTGGCTAGGACTGAGTTCTCCAGAGAACTTTCTTCTTTCATTAATACTTTCAATGAGATCCTTCTAAACAAAAAGTATGATTCCAGAAGATTCATTCCTAGGACTTATTTGGAGAAATCCTTTACCTACCAACAGAAACCACTTGAAAAGGTTGGTAAACCTTCTGCCCCTGTTGCGCAAAAAAAGTATGCAACAAACACTTACTTCAAGTGCAAAAAGCCTTGGCAGAAGGGCCATGTTTGTGACAAGAGGATATATATTGTTGAACAAACTGAGGATAAATATTTTTGAACAAACTGAGGAGAAGGCTGATGACACAATAGAACTGGATGATACTTCAAGTGATTGTGCCAGCAATATTTCATATGAATCTCAACAAGAAATCTTGATGCTGCAAGAAGATATTCATTATTTAAACACTATTGATATTGATAAAAATAATTTATCTACAGTTGAGAATGATGAGATCATAAGAAACATTGAGGATAGCTCAATTGTAATTGACCCTCTCAAAGCGCCAGTCTTGATTAATCAAACCAGAATGGAAGTTGTTCTGGATTCTGGAGCTGGAGGAAGTTTAGTATCTGAAAAAGCACTTGCTTCATTGGATCAAGACTATAAATCAAAACTGATTCCTATCACTTCTGAAAATTGGAGAGGTTATGGCTCTGTTTTGTTCCCCATTGGTAAATACAAAGCCATAGTATTTTTTAAATATAACCATGGTTTTGTAAGAGCTATTTGTGATTTTGTTGTCATGAAAAATGATAATTTAAGCAGTTGGTTTATCATAGGAAATGACATTTTAACCAAATATGGCATAAAATTAGATCCTTCAAACCAATGATTCACAATGGGGCTAAACGGGAAGAGAAAATTTAAGTTTTCCACCCTCTAAAAATTATTTAAACCAGAATTTAACACATTTAAATCTGTGGTTCAATATAAAGGAAGATCTACAAAAGAAATGCATGCCCTTATGTCTGAAATTGACAATGCCTCTTTTTGAGAACAACATTCTGGTGAGGATAAAGATTCCGTCATTAACCTGATAAAGTCTTTTCCTATTGCCTTTGCTCATGGGTCACATGAACTGGGATTAGTTAAAGAATAAATGAAACTCTCATTGTCTTGTCCATTAACTGATATACCACGTAGTTTAAAGAAGAAGCGTAATCCTGCTTCTTCCATGAAGAAAAAAGATATTAAAGACAATATCTCTACCCTTTTAAAAATGAATATTATTGAAAAGGTAGTTGAAACTCCTAAATATTGTGTTATCTCACCTGTACTAATTTATTATGAGAAAGATAAAGCCAGATTTTGTGGTGATTATAGAGCACTAAATACTTATACTGTTGATGATATCTATCCTTTACCTAGAATAAGCTCTATACATGCTACCTTACAGGGTGCTAAATATATCAGCTGTTTGGATGTTAATAAAGGATATCACCAGGTACCTGTTGAGAAAAATTCTCAGAATTTTCTGATGATTGCTACTCATATGGGTAGTTATAAGTATGTTAGGATGCTATTTGGCCCTAAAAATGCCCCTTCAGTTTTTCAAAAAGTCATGGATAACACATTCCATCAGGAGATAATTGAAGGATGGCTGATGGTTTATATTGATGATATAATTATATTCTCAAAAACATTTGAGGAACATCTCAACCACCTGTGTAAAGTGTTCCTAAAAATGGATGAGATAAATATGACACTTGCTTTGAAGAAATGTAAATTTGGTTTCCATTCTTTATAAGTTCTTGGTCATGTTATTTCAGGCTTACAGATATGTGTTGACCAAAACAAAGTGGCAGCCATACAACAGGTGAAGGCTCCTACTACAGTTAGAGAGCTACAGAGTTTATTTGGGAATGTGTGGATACTATAGACAGTAGATTAAAAATTACCAAGTCATAGCTTTACCCCTTACCCAATTAAATAGAAAGGATGTTGCTTTTTTCTGGAATAGTTGAAGACAAAGAGCCTTTGACACTATGAAACACTGTTTGATGTCAGCACCTATTCTTGCTTTTCCTGACTTTAATCAACCATTTTTTTTATATACTGATGCCAGTTTTATTGGTCTGGGTGCTGCCCTCCATCAAAAACAAGTGATGAATGATAAAGTATCAGAAGTAGTAATTTGTTATATTTCAAGAACCTTGAAAAATAGTGAATTGAAATATGGTTCTACTCAATTGGAATGTTTAGTTGTAGTGTGGGCTCTAGAAAAGCTACTTTATTACTTAGATGACTAGAGATTTAAACTTGTCACTGACTGCAGTGCAGTTAAATCCCTTTTAAAATTGAAAACACCAAACAGAAATATGTTCAGATGGCAGTTAGCTGTTCAAGAATACAGAGGGAGAATGACAATTATTCATAGGGCTGGTATTGTTCACTCAAAAGTGGATATGTTATCAAGGTTACCTTTACCAAATGATAACTCTAATTCTGCTTATGATTCTGATGATGAAATTATTCATATTCACGGGATATATATGGTTGATATGGAGGAAGAGCTATTACAGATTATTCTGGATTCATATGATAAGGAAAATGACTTAAAAAAGTTATGTACCATATTAAATGATCTAAATAATGCTTCAATACAAGCATTAATTAAAGCCCTTCCACCAAAGTACCAAAAAGCTTTGGAAAATTGAAAATTTTCAATTGATGAAGGATATATATATTATAGAAGAAATTTGAGTAATGTCATTGTTATTGCTCCTTCTATGAAAGAGATCATCTTGAAAATTTTTCAAGATGACATATTAGCTGGTCATTTTGATCTTGAAAAAACAATGATCAGAATTAAAAACACTGCTTGGTGGGTTAATATGTCTGAAGACACCAAATTATATGTTGAATCTTGTGATTATTGCCAAAAATCAAAAAGATTGACTGGTAAAAGAGCTGGATTCATGCAACATATTGAACCTTCTGATGCTCCATGGCAGATAATAAACATGGATTTTATAACAAGATTACCTATTGCTGGAAAAGACAGTTATAACTCTTGTTGGGTTATTGTGGACAGATTCATTAAAATGTGTAAATTTATCCCTACTCACAAGGATTTTTCCACTTAAGAATTAGCTTTCTTATGGTAGTCTCATATAGCTAATAGTGCAGGTTTTTCTAAGGCCATAATCTCTGACAGAGACCCTAAATTTACTTCTGAATTTTGGATGTCTCTGATGGATTTTTGTGGTTTTGATTTGAAAATATCTACTACCCATTACCCTCAGACTGATGGATTAGCTGAAAAAATGATTCAGACTCTAAAGGACATGATAAAAAGGTACTGTGCCTTTGGCCTTGAGTAGAAAGATAATGACAGATTCACTCATGATTGGGTTGCCTTACTTCCTGGGTTAGAATTTGCCTATAATAGCACTGTTCATTCTTTTACTCAAAGAAAGACTTTTTGACTCTGGCTTGGATTTTTTCCAAATACTCCTTTCCAAATTCTCAATAATAAAATACATAAATTTTATTTACATCCTGGTGTAAAATCTTTTCTTCAAATGCAAAAACTTTGCAGAAATCATGCTCCAAAATGTATTGAAAAATCATTTGAATATGAGAAGAAGATATGGGACAAATCCCATAAAGAATACACTTTTAAAAAGGGTGATGAAGTGTTGATATCTACAGTCCACTTCAATTTACAAGGAAATAACAAATTAAAAGACCCATTTGTTGGTCCAGTTGTTTTCAGAAGAATTATTGGAGAATATGCAGTTGAGGTTATTTTGTATTTTCCATATGACAGAAAACATCCTGTTTTTCCAATATCTCTTCTGAAACCTTACACATCCAATAGTGATTTATTTCCAAAAAGGAGGGGAAGACCAAAGAAAACCCCAAATGAAATCACTGAAACAGCAGAAATTGAAAAAGTTATGAATGACAGAATAGTCACTGCTGAAAAAGGTACAGAATACTTATCGAGATTCAAGAATAAATCATCTGAATATGATTCTTGGATACCTGGAAAGGAGATTTCTAATCTTCCTACTCTACTTAAAAAGTATAAAAAGAAAAAATCATAACATTTTTTTTATTGTTTTTTTAGAGTGAGGGAGTGTCAGCCAGGCTACTAGACTTACCCAGTAAAATAATTGATTATCTTACTGGAGTGAATCCACGCCTTTTAAATCCTTATTAATAATTAATTTTTAACTACTTATGTATTACTTATAACTAATTAAGTACACTAAGTAATGTAGATAAATAATAAAAATAAGTACTTGTCCCATACATATTTTATTCCCTAACACCGTGCTCAATAATACAGATGAGAGCGAATAAAATTAGTATAAAAAATATATAAATTTATAAAAAGAAAAAAAATACTTTTTCAAATTCCTTTAATTCAATTTTATTGATTCAATATTTCAAATAAAATGTTCTTACACTAAAATGTGACATACCAAAGGGTTCATAGTTTTATTTCAAATAAAATAAATATTTTTATTTATGCACTATTTAGTCTTACTCTTATTATTTCATATACTCTCTTTATTTAAGTTTTTTCTCTCATACTCTTGTACTAGGGGGTGGTAATTCCGTATTTTATTTTCTCACATTTAGCCTATAAAAGTCCTTTCCTTTTTGTCTTCATGATTCATTCCTTACTTACTTACTTATTACATTCACAACAAATCAATTATTATTTCTCTACTTTATAATATTAGTATTTACATCAACGTATTTCTAATCTATAAAATATATTAATATTTAACACTACCTCTTATTATTTGAGTAAAACAATCAAATTGATTAATAAATATGTACCGTACCTTTGAGAGTCCGTTAAAACCCTAAAAATCCTTTTATAACCTTGAATAAAACTTCTAGACCAAAAGGACCCCTTGAAATAACCTAACCAAAGCTAAAAAGGCTTTTTCTCAGTGACGGAATGAACAGTGCTATTATATGCAAATTCAAGACCAGGAAATAGAGTGACCCAGTCATGAGTAAATCTGTCATTGTCTTTATAATCTAATTCAAAGGCACAATACCTTCTTATCATCTCTTCCAGAGTTTGAATCATTCTTTCAGCTAGACCATCAGTCTGAGGATGGTGAGCTGTAGACAACTTTAACTCACAGCCACAAATATCCATCAAAGAGGTCCAAAACTCAGATGTAAATTTTGGATCTCTATCAGAGATAATGGCTTTTGGAAATCCAACAATATTAAACATGTAAGACCACCATAAGAAAGCTAATTCATTGGTGGATACATCCTTGTGGGTGTCACCAGACAACCTATGCACAAGGTCGAGGGTGTTCCTTGAAGTGAGATGGAGGGAGGAGTTTAGAAACTTCTTTGATTCACAGAGGAAATGTTTGAGGAAGTGATTTGAAGATGAATCAAAGGAAGAACTACTGCTTCAAGATATGTTCCAGATGGATTCTAATATAATTTAAAGGTAATATTAAAATTCTTAAAATCTCACAAAGGGTTGGAAACTCAATAATCAAAGATTTTGGATTTAGAAATGATTACTGAGAAAATAAGGAAAGATATAATAATAATGATTTAACCTAAAGCTTTACCACTATTAACTATATATATGTTTTATAATTTAATTCTGAAGAGTATCGAACCAAAAACCCAACCCCTTTTATATCCTTTACTCCTCCTTGCATTGACCTCATACCCATCCACTATTCCGCACATCACAGACCATTAAAATACACCCGTTACACCTGGACCCTCCTCACTAAAATACGTTAACACCTTAGTCCTCCACTAACCATTCCGTCCATGCTCACTACCCCTTTTAATAATCCACAGACATTTCATAAACCTTTTAGCGTACTATTTTATTGACTGTTGCACGGTGTGTTGCTTATTGAGAAAAAGACTAAGACACACTATTGAGAGATTGACTAATTAAGATTTAGAGCTTAGACTAGCGCGGTTGGATCGCAAGTCCACAAAGGAAAGTTGCAGTTGCTATGGAAAATTTCTTTCTGCGCTTGGAGTATGGATTTAAACATCTTTTTTTTGATTTAATGAGCTGCTTTTGCCTTGAGTGTCACGGGGCGCGTGACACATTAGAAGTAATACTTACCACAGCTTCATTAAAATGCTCCAAACTCTGTCCCACCATCAACAGTCACCAACTTCATCAACCCATATCTAAAAACACATTCCTTTATCAAAAACTCTGCCAAATTTTTGGCAGTAAAATTAACCAGAGGCACTGTCTCAACCCAACCAGACAAATAATCTCTGGCAACAATCAAGTATTTATACCTACCCTCTTTAATATGTAAAGCTTCCAAAATGACTCTTCCAAACACAGTTGATTCACCAGTAGAACGGACAACCTCTTTAGGTTTCAAGTGACTTCTTCTTTGACATTCTTCACAAGATTGAACCCAACCCTGAACAGCCAACTTCATACCTGGCCACCAAAATCTATCTGCTACTCTTCTATAAGTCTCCACAAAGCCTCTATGACCAAGGTCTTCTTGCAAAGACTTTAACACCAACTCTTGACCCTTCTTCTGAGTCACCACTACTTGAGGATTTGGATGTCTCCTCCTCATCGACCTCCTTCCAGACACAAAGAAGCCTCAAATCTTCTTCCTAATTGCCACCCAAGTATCATCACCACAACTATCTGGCCTCTCTAAGGTTAACATATATTCAACCATAATAAAATAAAACTCAGTCTGTCCGCAGGTCTCATCTTCAAAATTTAACAGAACAACATCCAAGGGTAAAACCCTATCATCTAAATCACCAGTGTAAACATGAGCCACTTGACCAGCCTAATCAGGACACCAATCACTAAATTTTGGTACTTCTTTTTTCTTCCATTGAATCTTAAGAGAATCCAGTTCACAAACAAAACAATATTTTACAATTTTGAGCCATCCCAAACAACAGCCCCATCTTCATCAACAAAAACATCCTGGTAACCAGAATAAAGATCAGAACCAGCCACTTTAGCCTCTTGGTGGAGGAGAGAACAATCTTCCAGCTTAGCCTCATAAGGGAGGAAAGAAAAATATTCAGAACCCTTTGTGCTGGCCCTAACCACTAGGACATTTTCATCAAATTCTTCAGAGTCTCAATCTTCATCTGTGGGTGGTCTTCTTGATAATCCTTCTGGCATTGTAAAAGTTTTTTCCGGTTTGTGTACCAGGTAAAAAGAAAAATGCTGAATAAGTTCCACCCACCTAGTCATTGGAGCATTTGGAAGACTAGGTGTATTGAACATTTGAACCAGAGATTTTGCATCCACCTGCAGCTCAAATTTCTGCCCCCACAAAACAGTTTGCAGCTTCTTCAAAAATTTTGCTACACCATATCATTCCAGCTTAGGCTGAAAATATCTAGATTCAACCTCATTAAATACCACAGACTCATATCTTACTGGCCTGACCCTCCCAGTTTTATCATCTTGAGAAAAAACAGCACCAGCAGCAATGTAACTTGAGTCCACTTCCAGATAAATTTTTCCAGCTTCCATTCCATAATCCAACTTGTGAAGAATAATATCTTCACCCACTACCTTATTCAACTTCTGAAAAGCCTCTTCACACTCTTCATACAATTCCCACTCTGCATCTTTCCTGGTCAACCTCCTTAAAGGTGAAGCCAACAAAGAAAAATCTTTAATAAAAATTCTGACATATACACAAACCCCCAAAAATCCCCTGACTTCAGTAGTACTTTTAGGCCTTGGCCATGACTGAATTTTATTAACTTTTTTATTCGCTATAATTTCTCCCTATTTAAATACCATATGACCCAGAATTTTCAGAGCAGGAACAAAAAAACAAAACTTTGACACAGAAATGGTCAAACAATCCTCTTCAATCCTAAAAAATACTCTCTCTAGAGTAATTGCATATCCCCAAACAAATCTCCTTATACCTGGGTTCTCCTTCAGCACCTCATTCCCATAATAAATGGAGGGTCCTTTGATTTCACTATCATCAATGAAAATACCAGCATGAGTAGGAACCTCATCCTGTAGAATTCAAGCCATTTGTGCTTGATATACTTCTACTGAATTAGTTGCTCCTTGAGGCAGCCTAGTGAGCTGAGATCTTATCATAGGAGTCTCAAACTTTGTAAGTGGCCTTAAATCAATGTGAAGTTCCTTTCATCATATCCACCCATAATATCTCCCAAACCATAACAAATCCTTCCAGAAAAAGCTTCCAAAAAGTCCTCTGCACTTGGTGGCATCCCAGCATCCTTGATAGTGACTCTATTCAAGGCTCTAAGATCATGAAACACCCTCAGCTTCCCATTTGGCTTATTTACACAGAAAACTGGAATTGAGTAACAAGATGTTAACTGTTCATATAAACCATCTTTGACTCTTTCCCTAACAATCTATACAAAATTATCCTTAATAGCAGCTGGAATTGGAATGGGCTTGATTTTCCAAGGTTCATGACAAACCACAGGAGTCAAATAAGGTTCCCTTTAAGAGTGTTTCAAAACACCACTTTCCTCCTCAAAAAATGCTACCGCTTTCTCCATCAGAAAAGTAACTTGCAACAAAAACTTCTTTTCCTCATCAGACAACCACCCACCAGAACCAAAATTAACAACTATCAACCTTTCCATAGTCACCCTAGCAGTTTCCCCAAAATCAGGAGGATTCTTCACCAGAGAAGTACAGTACAGATCTCTTAACAAGGGAGGTCTCTTCAAAGGTGGATTCAAACCTACAGGCATATGCTCATTGACAGGCCTAATCTTCTGCATTACCTTCTTATACTTTTCAGCTCCATCTTCAACTTGAGGGATCTTCAGGATGTCTTCACCACCAGACCTGGAACAAAAACCAAGGTTTTCCCCATTTCTCACATGTGTGGCCAAAGTAATGTTTTTGAAAGGTGTAGAAGAGACCCTAGCGGTGCACAATTTGGAGGACTTACTTTTATTCCCCAATCTCACCACTCAGAAACTTTTCCGCAATTCCACATCTTCATTCTCACTTCCATCTTCTAAATCTTCAAATATTGATTCATCTTTTAAATCACATTGTCTAAAATTGTGCAGTTTATCCTCATGCTGAAGGCTCAAAAATTGATCTTGCTGATCTTCTTTCTTCAAAAATTTGTGCAGTTTAAACACATGCTTGAGGCCCAATAATTTATCTTGAAAATCTTCACAAAAATAATTCTTTTCATTATTCTTTATTATCTTAAGATTTTTTTCTTGATTTTTCTTCAGTTATATTGTAATTTTTATTTTCCTTCCTTGAGTCTTCTTCTATCCTACAAGAATAACAAGGGGCTTCCCTAATTCTCACAGACGTGGCCATGGTAGTGTTTTTGAAAGGTGTAGAAGAAACCCTAGCAGTACACAGTTGAGAGGACTTACTTTTAGACCTCAATCTCACCACTCCACAGCTTTTCTGCATATCTTTCAATATAGATATATAACCAATCTTCTTATTTGGACTTAAATTAAAAATATTTGAGAATTTTGTGAGAGAACAGATACTTGATAAAAAACTTGAAGAATACTTTCAGAGAAGAGAAACATTAAAAAGAAAAAGTTGAAAATTCACTTGGTATATCTCCAAGGGAGCTGACCTACTACAACCTGGGATTTCCTCATCTTGGGGAGAGGCTTTGGCACTTGGGTGATCAGCCCTCATCACTCTAAAAAAGACAGACTCCCACTAGAGCCTAAGCCACACTCCAAAAAACCAGAGGCAGCAATCACTTCTCTTCTTCTCCTACAACAATCCATGCACTGGAACATTGAAGAAAAACAAGGCCTGGTCTCACAACCATCCTCTCCAGGAGATGATAACCTCATGTGAAGTCTCCTTTCATCTTCACCAGTCAGCTCCAAACTAATTCCCACATCAAACTGATAACCAATTCTTGTTTGAAAATCCATCAAGAATGGGCCAACCAAAACAGCTTTTACTGTTCCTTAGGAAACATAAAAATGAACCTTCCCTGAGGCTCCACCAACATCTAACTTCAAAAACTCAGATGTTCCAACCAATTCAGTGACATGGTCACCAATTCATCTCAAATTCCCACCAATACCTGTTTTGATGGGGAGGCCCAGATGAGTAGCCTCAAACAAAGAAATCAGGTTAATCTGAGAACCTTAATCCACCAATGCCCTAGTCACCCTGCCATTCAGAGTGAAATTTAAATAACCCAGAGGTGCAGAAAAATGAGTTTCCAACCCCTCTACAAATTTTTTGGCAGAATAGCTAAAACGTTCTACCTCCCCAGAAGAAACCCTTCTCCAGGTCAACAACTTTGTCTGCCTATCAGCCAACCCAGGACTGATAGCATAAAGCTCCCCATAAGTAAGGGAAACCTCACCCTGATTCATCCTTTCCAGGAAAATTCCATAAAAAAAACTTGACCAAAAACCATGGCCTCTCAAAGTGAGCTTTATGCTTCACCAGCTTGGTCCTAGAAGATTCTTGAGGACCTGATTCACCAACAGATTTTCCATCAACAGGAATCAAACCAGATCCCTCACCAGACTCTCTAACTCCAGTAGGCTTTGGCAATGAAGCCAAAGGGACATCCTCCTCAGAGTCAGAATCAACATCCATAGGCATTGACTCACCATTCATGTGCAATGCTCCAAAACTAGGGGGGCCCATATCTGCCATACCCTTCTGAATTTTATACAGCTCCTCTTTGCTGTACTTCTTCCTAGCTTCACTCAGCTTAGGATCCACCTTTGAAGCCTTAGGCTTTGGTTGGGCCTGAGACCTGCTCTATGGTATTCCCACCTTTCCTGATTCCACATCATAAACACCAGCCAAGCATTCCCCACTTTACTTTCCACCACAAAAATAAAACTCCAAACCACCAAAGGAAGATGTAAATGAAACTCTATTTGTCAGTTTATGCTGGAATATAAGTAACATTCAATGATAAATATAAATGGTCCAACTAATTATTGATAAATGATTTACTGATTAAACCTCAGGGGAAGACTAATAAAATAGTTATTCTCAATTAAACTCACAATACTTTGATTTTATGTGTGCTAGCGGTTAAAAATAGAATAATAAAATATAGCTATAGCTTATATAAAGATAATATCAATTTATAAATGCTTTATAATATATTTATATATAATAGTGATTGTGTTAAAGTATTTTGTTTAATGTATAGTAAGTAACTGATGTCTAATAACGGTCAAAATCCTCCCTTACTTATACCAAAATCCACTGGAGTGCACAGACCTTCAATACAGATGATGTCACTGCTACCCCCGGAAATTACAGCACTGTGAGGGCCCATCACATCCCCTTGGCGTCAAATTCAAGCAGTTTCAACACCCAGACCTCCGTTAAGGACCCTCCATCACAATTAATGATACCACAGACACATAACATAAATAGAATAAACTGATAAAAGCAGATACCATAAAGAAACAGGTAAAATAACTCATCCAAAGATGATAAAATGAAACCCAAATAATATAGAGGAACCAAATTAACTTTCCAAGCTCCCAATAACATCCCCAAGCATCCATATTAACCCAGTAATAATATCCCAACCCATAAATCCGTGAAAATCCATCCAAGGAAACAGATTAAGTTGTCCAAACTGAATATATGCACCTGAAATAGGTGTATATGCTTGTGTAGGCGTTATGAGTCCACTGTATACATCCATATGACCTAAAATAAGCAGAAAAATAAAGCCTATAGGCTTTAAGAGGTTAAAACCCACTTATAGACCTAAATATACATATTATAACTACATATTTTACTGAATATGAGGTTTATGTATACATATAAGCTTATGTATGTCTATAATTACTTAATATCACTTAGGATAAGTATATTATGACTCCATTGACACCTTAATAAGTATTATTAGGCTATAGATAAGCTATTTAAACTACTATAAGTCATATAGTAGTGTAATGATTGTATATATATGTATTATAACACCAGGTCAAAAGTTAGACAACTTGCAGTCAAGTGGTTTTTCAGGTATCTTAAAGTAACATCAGAAGTAACATTTGAAGGAAATTTTTTGCTTAAAGTAGTTACAAGCCAAACCAAAACTGTGAATGTCACTGTACCAAAAAAAAAAATTAGAAAAATTATATCTCAATGCTTATTGTTGAAGCTGTCTATCTGATTTGAACTTGAGTAAGTTTCAAAAAATTTGCCTTAGTTCTATATTATCTTCATTTTCCAGGCAAGAAGTCCTTCATATTAAGTTTCTTTACAACATTTATTTCAGGCCATGCAATACCTTTTCATAATTTTCTTTCTGCAGGCTGGAAACAAAGACTTTACCAGGACAAAATTCAATGAAAGAACATATAGAATTCTCATACCCTACTTTTGTGAAGGAAGTGTGGGTTTAATTTAATCATTGAAAATTTTTACTACATGAAATAATATAATATTATTAATTTTCCCATATTTTCAAAATGAATTCTAGAAAATAACGTGAAATTTTTTAAATTAGTTGATGAATTTTTTATGGTATAAGAGTTAGAATCTCAATTTAAAAATAGACTTATACTTGAAATTTTATAAATATATATATATATAAGAATGAACTCATTCAGATTAATCTGAAACCTGTAATTTTTAAAATTGAATCACAGTTTCAGGAATATACTTCACCATAATCTAAAAAAAATAGATGAGTTGATCATTTGAGGTTTTACCCTATAGTGATAAACAAAAGGTTTTGAAAAAAAAAATATGAAAGAGCAGATAAAAACATAAATAGGCGAGAAAAAAGTGCACTTTCACCAAACATAACTAGCTAATCAGGCACCTTATAGTACTCAATCTGATTTTATTTAATTTTTTTAATAATTATTTTAGTTAAAGGGTAATTTTAGAAACTTAGGGAGGGGAAATTTAAAGTATTTAAACAGATTACATATATTCTGTATGCTTTGATGAAAAATAATGATTAAAACTAGAATTCTTTTTTGTTAAAAGCAGTACAGCTGCAGTTAGTATAAATAAATGAGACAATTTATCCTTCTGTAAAAGCTCAAGCTGTTCTGCTTTCAAACTAGCTTGACTTTTACAATAGTAAAGTTCTATAAAAGTTGATAAATCTTCCAAAATGACCTTTTTTTCAGTATCAAAAATGAACTACTCTGTCACAGACAAATTATAATTGTGTGTTTCTTCTAGAAAGACTTTTGGAAGTTTCCCAGTAAAATATTCTTCAACAATATCATCCATAGGAAAACTCCTGGGCCCTTAAAAAGACTGAACACCTTCCATTTCTGGGGGTTTAGCGACCTTCAATTTTTGATCAACCTTTTCCTGATAGCTTACTTATATGTTTGAGATTGAAAACTTGAAAGAAATTTAGACATCCACCCTTTTTTAAGTTTATTTAAACGTCAAGTAAAACAAGCACTCCTCTATAGGATTGAAGTTATGACACTACTCCCATCCTGTCTTTCCTCAGTAACAGAGTGAATACAGATATCTTTAAAAAATCAAGTAATTTCAGGGACCAAAAAATATGAATAAATTTTGATAATTCCATCAGACAACTTAAAAAATGTGATGTTAATTTATAATAACTATTTTAGAGCTATATAAACAATACTATTAATTCTCTTCTTTTAGAAAGTTTAACTTCAATTTTTTCAGATTCACCTTTTCTATCTTTTAAGAATAAGTTTATTTATCATTAGCTATATAAGAAAATTTATTAGCTTCTCATGAGCTGCACCTCTGAAGAGATATGAAAACTGCCTCATCTATAATACTTTCATCTAAAATTGAAAAGTTCACCAAACCCTTCCCATAATAGCATTGCATCCATCCAATCACAATATAATTTACTATAAAAGATATGTAAAACATAAGGCAACATGCTGCTACATGTTCTCCTACATATGCTAACCAATATGTTTTAATCCAACATAGTACCTTAATGATATGTTGGCACACTTTTGTACATACAAAATATCTACCATGTCCTCATGACATGATGCAGCGCATTTATTCATATCGCCAGGACATGGTAAATTTGCCTAAAGATGAGATGGCATGTTGCATCATCTTTTACTTTCTGGAAAATAGTGAAGGAAGTGGGTAGTGTAGTTGCTTACATGCATACATGAGGCGACATGTAGCCTCATGTATGCATGTGGGCAACTTGCTTTCTCACATTGTAAAAATAAAAATTATACAAATTAAAATTGAATAGTGTGATTGCATACATGAGGCGACATGTCGCCTCATGTATGCAATAACAGTAGATCAGAAAAAAAAACAGGCAAAAGATGAGGCACCATTTTGCCTCATCTTTTGCTTGTTGGTCAAAGAAAGATGCCACATACACTAGGCCATATTTGCATAAAGATGAGGTGGAATGTTGTGTCATCTTTTTCTTTCTGGAAAATAGTGAAGGTAATGGGTAGGGTAGTTTAAATGCATACATGAGGCAACATGTCGCCTCATGTATGCAATTATAATATTATGTTTTTTTTTTTGTATTTTTTTTAAATGTGAGAAAGCAAGTTGCCCACATACATACATAAAGCAAAATGTTGCCTCATTTATGCATGTAAACAACTGCCCTACCCATTACCTTCACTATGTGCCAGAAAGAAAAAGATGAGGCAACATTCCACATCATCTTTTTGAGAAAATATGGCCTAGTGTACGTGGAAACTTCCTTTGACCAACAAGCAAAAGATGAGGCAACATGGTGCCTCATCTTTTGCCTGTTTTTTTCTGAGCTTCTGTTATTGCATACATGAGGCGACATGTTGCCTCATGTATGCAATTACAATATTTAATTTTATTTTGTTTAAATTTTATTTTTTACAATGTGAGAAAGCAAGTTTCCCACATGCATACATGAGGCGACATGTCGCCTCATGTATGCATGTAAGAAACTACACTACCAACTACCTTCACTATTTACCAGAAAGTAAAAGATGAGGTAACATTCCACCTCATATTTATGAAAATGCACACTAATGTATGTCACATATGCCTTTGACCAACAAGCAAAATATGAGGCAACATGGAGCATCATCTTTTGCCTCTTTTTCTTCTGGGATTCAGTTATTGCATACATGAGGCGACATGTCGCCTCATGTATGCAATTAGAATATTAAGTTTTTATTTATTTTTTTCAATGTGAGAAAGAAAGTTGCCCACATGCATACATGAGGTGACATTTCGCCTCATCTATGCATGTAAGTAACTACCCTTCCAGTTAGATTCACTATTTTGCAGGAAGCAAAAGATGAGGCAAAATGCCACCTCATCTTTATTCCTATGCACCCTAGTGTATTTCACATCTGCCTTTGACAAACAAGCAAAAGATGAAGCAGCATTGTGCCTCATCTTTTACCTCTTTTTTTTCTGAGATTTTGTTATTGCATACATGAGGGGACATTTCGCCTCATGTATGCAAAGTAAATATTCAGTTTTTATTTGTATTATTTTTTCAATGTGAGAGAGCAAGTTTCCCACATGCATATATGAGGCAACATGTTACCTCATGTATGCATGTAAGCAACTAACCTACCCCTTACTTTCAATATTTAACAGAAAGAAAACAATGGGGCAGCATGCCACCTCATATTTATGCAGATGAACCCTAGTGTATGTCACATCTGCCTTTGACCAAAGAGTGAAATATGGGGCAACATGGTGTCTCATATTTTGCCTCTTTTTTTTTCTGAGCTGCTGTTATTGAAAACATGAGGCAACTTGTTGCCTTAAACTTTTGTTGAAAAGTTTATCTGATTCATTTTAAAACTTCATTCTATAAAAAATTCAGAGTATATGATAAAAATATGCTAAGTAAGAATGAAAAATTGAAGTGAGTAAGTGTTATTTTGAGAGGCTTGTGCAAGGCCTTGTGGCTGCCAAAAGGGGGGCAGGGTGGGGCACCCCAGGGAATGACTGTAGAGCACTTCAAGTTGCTGAAGTTTTTTGTAAATATATATTGTTGAGTATCTTTATGAATTTCTTTATTTGTACTGGAACTTGAGTTCAGTGAATTAAAATCTGGTTTTACTATTTAAAACTTTTTTAAGAGAATTCCAGAGGAAAAATATAATATAATATTTTTTATTAAAAATAAATTATTTTATTAAATAGACTTAATCGCATAAACTTACTAACACTTTTTTGACTATAAGAAGTTGAACCTGTGCTATGGATTTTAAACAGAAATCAAGTAAGATTACAAGGCATGTGAAATAGTAGATTTTTCATATACTTTGACTGAGATCCACTTTTATTTTAACTCATTTTTGTGCAGTTTTTTAAAACAGGACTTTAAAGTAAGAGCATATTCCAGGCCATTCAGATCCTGCATTTTTATTTCAATACTAGATAATAGAAACATGAGAAAATTACTGGATGTATTTATGTGTCCATTAGCATTTTTCACAAGTCAAAAATTTGGTTTCTTCTTTTGTAAAAGTGGAAGTTTCAGTATTTTTTTACTTTTCAATTTTTCCTAATCTATTCTTTTAATTTGGGAGAAAACCTTAATCCATATTTTAAACAAGTGGAGCTCAAATTATACATGAAAAAACCAATCATTAATTTTTCAAATTTTCATTGGTCAAGTGGGACCTCTTGTGACTTCAATCTATGTACAAATTATAATTAAGTCATTATTAGCTTCTGACATATTCCCTGATGGTTTATCTCAACCTAGAGTGATTGAAAAATCTCTGAAAATTATTGGAAATCTTTTTATCATTCAAATCATGTGACCTACTTTTCCAAGAAATGTTTTTAGTCTTTTATAAATAGTAATTTCTTCCTGAATTATTGTCTTTCCTCTCATAATTAATTTATATTCAAGATGGAATCATTTTATTATTCCTCTCCCATCTGTATTAGCTTACTTCAATTTCACATATCTGACTTCAGAAGCTTCCCATGTTTTATTAAGAAACCTTTTTCACTTCATCTCTCTCATACATAACATATTATCAGGGCTAGGGCACATTCAACTCATATTAACATTAGTAAACAGTGCCCTTCTAATTCCCACATCCTCTATGTAATAATTGGCCTCTCAGGATATCAAACTTTATTTTCTCCTGTTTGGGGTTTAGCTTCTAGGGAAGGATTCATCCTCTATATGAGTTGAAGATACATTATTACCCCAAAAAGATACCAACTTCCCCCTACTAATTAATATTTTGAATTTCTATCTTTCTAATTTCCTAATAACAATCTCCCAAGGACTTGAGTCACTCCCCAACATAATTAATCTTATTCCTGACTATAACCCATTGATTAATTTGGGATGTCCTGTGAAAGATACATTCAATCAAAAAAATTAAATATCCTCTATCTCCCCTGATTCTTTATTTCTTATCAGACCTTATCATTCTATAAAAGACATCAATGAAAATTTTTCAGCACAGGGGAAGGTGAAAAACATGTCAATGAGAAACTTTTCACCTTTCAAAAAGAAACTACAACAAAGCATTTGATAAAAATGAAAAGAATACTCTATTCTCCCCACATGGAGCAAGTACTGTCAGATGCAGCCAAGGGGGAAGAAGTTAACAGGAGGGATCAATGCAGGGGATAAAGATAATAGAGGTAAAAATACTTGTATATCATTTCAAAAACAAACGTACCTAAAAATAGGTCAGTCAGCAACTGTGCACCTTACAACAACTTCAAAAAAGCATGTGATGAAATAAGAAGGTACAAAAAGATGAGTTTCTGGGGTTAGGATTAAATAAATAAGCAGAAAGTAAAAGGAAAGAACCTGGAAAAAGGACTCTATTATCCCCAAAAAATTCAAGGAATGTAAGTTTCAGCCAAGGGGGAAGAAGTGTACAGGAGGGAGAAATGGAAGTGATAAAGAGAATAGAGAGAAAAAAATTTTGATGGGGAAAATGGAAACAGCAAGAAGAGGCTTGATTATATGACAAATTGCACCATATAAAACAATAGAAAACAACACAATGTTGACTAAGACTACTAAACCACAATACAGAGAAAGAGAAAGGTTCACACTCAAAGACAGAATTTACACAAAAGGAATTTTTTTTCAAAAATACCATCTTTCCCCTCAAATTATTCCTCTCATGACTCAAGTAAAAGAAGAAAAAAGAGAGTACAGTTTGCATAGTGATACCACCACTGAGAACAGACCTCAAGCAAAAATTATCTTATGATGAAATTCGTTGAGAGAAGGCAAAAGAAGCTCTAAAAATTTTTGGGCCATCAAGAAGTTCTAATCCACTAGGTGTTGGACCCTGCTCATATAATGAAAAATATTGTTCTGATGTAGATAGTTCAAGTAATTATAGCTGAATAATCATTGGATAAAATTTTCCCTAATAAATATCTTCCTTAGAGTCTGAATTTCAGGAATTTTCTGCCTGTTTTAGAACTTAAATCAAATGGGGATCAGTTGCAACACCAAATGATTTAACTTCTTATTTGGATCTTAGTACTAATGATTTAATAATGGTTCAAAATTTTATTTTTCAAACACTCATTACCTCATGGTTCAACTGTGTTTGACACCATTTAGGGAAGACTGGAACAAATCTCAAGGCACAAGAATGAATTTTGCTAAAAATAAATTATGATGTGGTTTCTTTGTTTCTAGTTGTGAATTTAGAAAATTCTGAAAGTAAAGAGAAGAATTTAATTAAGTGTATTTCCATTTTTGTATCAATAAAAAACCTTTTAACTTACTTTTAAATCAATGAAGATGAAATTATATCTCTTCATGATTAGCTGAATGAGTATAAAAATTCCATGGAAAATTTTGGCCACAAATTCACATCAAGCCTAATGTCCACTTAACCCAAAATTTTCGTGAAGTTCTGCAAATATTTGGCCCAGCATCATCAGAGGAAGCTTGGGATCATGAGAGTATGAATCAAATTTTAAGATCTATCCCACACAATATTAATAAACTCATTTTTTAATAATTCATTTTATTACCCATAATTTTTTAAATTATTTTTTTGTTTTTATTTGAAATGGACAAAATGTTAATGGAAATTTTCATCATGATAGTAAATATTCAATCTCTTCTTGAGATGAATTACAATTGATTTAAAATACAAATTAAAGATTTTTTCAATATAGAAAAAGGAAAGACTTCAAAATAAACTGTTATATTGCTCTGTGAAGAATATGATTTATGGCCAGAATATTTAAACAAGATTTATAGAAAAATGTCTTTTTTAAACAATTTTTAAAAAGATAAATTCATTGGTGCTTTAAAATTTCTACAATCTAAAATTACTGATCTCCAATACTAAAACATTTGTGGTAAATACTTCTCATTATACTCAAAACAACAAGGTTATAGGAATATCAAGAGGCAACAAGATTGGAGTTTTTTTTTGAGAACGTGGAAGTCACTGAGTTTTAACAGATCAAATCTTTATTCTAGTTGAATTGTATGATGCTGTTGAAAAAAAATAGAAAATCATTTTTCAAAAGCAGGATTCAAAACATTTTGGTGCTACAATTGATGGTCTAAAAATGTTATTATTACTCATAAAGATATTATTGGACATGATTCAAGAACTTTCAATCCAAGTGGCTTTGGTGGTGTTTTATCAGATACTGTCTGTATAATGTCATTAAGGAATATAGCCGGTGCATATTAGTCACCTTTATAATATCCATTATGAATTCAATATATGTATTTTAGACACCAAAGTATGATCTATTGCCTGTTGGAAATTATGCAAGCAGCAATATATGAAGAATTCAAATTGGTCCTAATGATTCAGCTATGAGCTATGTGTCATGATGAAAAATAGTCCCACCAAAGTTCCAACACAGGTTTGACTCAGGTTATTTCACAGGTACTAAACAACCACTTGACTGCAAGTCGTCTAACTTTTGACCTGGTGTAACCATATATATAAGTATTTTAAACTTATTTTAAGTAATAAGCTTAATGTAATTAAGGTTATCTTATTTTAACCATAAGAATTACTCAGTCCTGGAGATGCCTAGTCTTACACTATCAGCCTCCTTTCCCTTTCCCTTGCCCTTTCCATCATCTCCACCTTTAACAGAAGAAGAAGCCTCATTAGGCAACTCTTCATATCTTGGCCTCCTTGAGTTGACATTATGTCTCCTCCTCACCAAGTCCACTAGAGCCTGACCATCATTAGGCTTCAAAAAAAACTATCTGGGAACTTAAACACTTTCCCATCAAATTCCACCTTCCCTTCAGACTCATCCCTATTCAGTTCACAACAATCATTTGACTTGTTGCCCTTCCTGCTGCAATAAGAGCAGACCCAAGGATCGTTCCTACCAACCCTCCTAACAAAATCTTTAGGCTATGAAGGAGCCATATTGGCCTTCTGAGCCTCCTGAACAAAAATATGTAGCTGTTTTGTCAGATCATCCAGCTTCTCCACAACTGGATCAACCTCTTTAGGCTTCTCAGGAGACTTTCCCTTGTTCACACTTTCCTTCTTCCTTTATTTCTTCACATCTTCAGCAAAAGCTTCACTGACCTTGCTAACATACTTGGTTCTAGCTTCCTGGAAAGAATCGACTGCCAAAAGTTTCAGATGACCCTCCACAAATTCCTTCACCACAGAAAAAGCAGGAAATTTCTGACTCCTATTAGGAAGAATCTTTATCTTTTCCTTACTTTCCAACTCATTTAGCACATCAATCCTGAAATTTCTGGCCAGAGCAGACCAGAAATTATCCCTTGCAGAGTCAGTACTCTCCAACTCCTGCATATCCACCAAATAATCTACCACTGGCTCCAACTGAGCCAGAAACTTCCTATAGGTATGGAGGTTTTCCACACCTCCATAAGATTGTGATTAACTTGAAATCATATTGAGATTCACCATAGAGTACCTAGATTAGCACCTGTCTGTCATCTGAAGACAAAACTTTTTCCAATCCTTCCTCCTATAGCCCTCCATAGCAGCAACCTTCTTCACCAGAGCCTTGTAACCAATGTAGAGGATGACTTGCTTCACCATGTCCAAGTGAGAAGCCCCATACACTTTACCAGCAGCCTCAATAATCTCCAGAAACAACTTCACATCCTCCCCCATAAAAATAGGCCCCTTCCAGGACTTGATCCTGACAGAGGGCCTAACGGAAACAGGAGGATTACCATCCTCAGAAGCACCAAAATTTCCACTAACACCACTAGGGAAAGAGGGTCCAGAAGCCATAGTTCAATAGATTCCAGAAAACCAATTTCCAACAAAAGAAGAGAGTTCAAAAGTAACAGAAAATCCAAAAAGCCAACAAATCCTCACCCCATGCTGGGCGCCATAAATGTAGACAATCCTATAGTACTAGCTATAGGCCTTGACAAAGGGATTTGAAGTGAAACTGGAGAGAAAAACCCCTATCCCTTTGAGAAATACCAGATGAGATTTATTTGCTACAGAAAATTAGAGACTGTTACAATACCCCTTCCAACACACTTCTTGACTACTTTACAAGTCAAGACAGTAGCCAATAGCAGACCACTGAGAACCAAAGAACAAGAAACCTGAAATGGAGAAAGATCCACACCAGAAAACCAAAACACTGTGCACTTGTTGCACAGAAAACAGAAATAATACTTGATGCAGGTTGTGAAGCTACACCAGAGAAACCAGTTGCCAAAGTTGAGTTAAATGAAGAACTAACCTTGCAAAAAACGCAGTCAATTGTGGCCAAAAAACAGTGAAAACTCAGTGGGAAACAATGATGTAATTACTAGATGGTTGTATGATAATTAAAGTTTCCTCAAACTGTCTTATTCAGTATGTACACACAAACCACCATCTAAAAAATCCATTCACAGCAACAAATTTGGCGCTTTTGGCAGCCAAATTGAATAAAAACACTCTAGAAGGACTCCCCAGCCTTCTATAACCAAGGCGGGCGGGCCAACTGCCTAGAAGCGGCCAGACCTCCCTGAAGCCAGAAAACCACCAAAAACCCCCAATAAATCCCAAAATACTTAGAAGAATCCATTATGAATACCAAAACCCTTAAAACACAAAATTAAGCTATGACAACATTGAGACATAACATACAGAGCCAGTTTAGCTCTAATTAATTGTACAAAGAACTTAACCCTTAGACTTAAGGTTAGCCCGCAAAACAAGAAAAACAAAATTAAACAGCTATCTTTTATAAATGAAAGGTGAGCAAATGACCACTTAAAACTTAGAATATGAAAAATTTCATCAAGACATAAAATATAGAGAAAAACAGGGGCTATCCAATTTTAGTACCCACATACCCATAGTCCCAATGTTCACTGAATAAAACCAGAAAAACACCCAATTATTCAACCAATGTCAATTAAGACATACCAAAACAGCACCAAACAGACCAAAAAAGGCCTCTGTCAATGTTGGAAGACCACAATGTACCTTGACTTTGAAATCTTCAAAAATCCACCTATCATTGCCGTTGAACCTCCAGTAAAATCTTCTAGACCTGAAGACCCTCATGACACTTGAGGCCCTTTCTGAGTCATTGTCAATGCACTAATAAATTAACGCTAGCAACCATGAGACTATTGACTACATGGAACAGTAAGGACAGGTGGACAAAAAAACAATGAACTTCATCAGGCACATGACTTACTTTTTTGCTGCAACTGGGAATCTAACTGCACTCTAAATTTTAGGTTTATATATTGGAAATGGTCATATATATTTGTGGTGACTATATTGGTTACTATCTGTGGGTCTCACTTTTTATATTTCATAGTTTACATATATTTTTTTACTCAGCACTATGTAGTGGCATTAATTTGCTCACATTACAGAGGGAGGTGAATGGTAAATAATAAATTTTTTTTTTCTAGTTGACCAAGATAGAGAAATATTTTTCTTATTCCTAGAAGTAATATAGCTTAAATTAATTATATTATATATATTTTTTTAATTATTTCAGTTGACCTTTTTGTCCTGATAATTAAAATATTATATTATTGTTTCAGTTGAAAAATTTTCCTGACATTAACATAATAAGAATTAAATTCATTATTAATTATTTCAATTGACCTTTTTTTCTGATAATAAAAATATTATATTATTGTTTCAGTTGAAAAATTTTCCTGACAGTAAAATAATAATAATTGAATTCATTATTAATTATTTCAGTTGACCTTTTGTCCTGAAAGTTAAAATATTATATTATTGTTTTAGTTGAAATATTTTTCTGGCTGAAAAATAATAGATATATAAAATTAATTAAATTAGTTATATTTAATTATTTCAGTTGACATGTAGTCTGGGAATTAAATTTTTCAATTAACTCTTAAGTCCTGATAATAATCAACATATATCTTAATAATTAATTGAGAATTGGGTTAATAATTCCAGTTGATTATTTGTTGTGATAATTAATAAATTATTTTATTATTTCAGTTGATTTATTTTAAATCCTGGAAATAAAATAAAAAACATCTTAATTTAATTCATAAAAATTGTGATTATTATTTCAGTTGATTTTTTGTCCTGATAAACATTATATTTTCATTATTCCAGTCTATTAAAAAATACCGATAATTTATTATATACTAGAAATATTTTTTTTCCTCTTATTTTTCTTTAAACAAAGAAAAATAATAACTGATAAAAATTTTAACATTTTTCTCTCTTGGTTCAGGTTATCTACAGCAAAAACTGATCAAAGTGGTTCTGTTTCCTGTAATGAGGAGCTAGATTTGATTGATTATTATTCAAATTTGGTAAGTTCACCTTTGACTACAAAACTTGCTCAAATTCATCAATTTCTGGACCAATCAGGATGTGAAAATGCAAGAAATAGAAATAAAAGTGGAAAAAACTTCTCTGGATCAAAAGCCTTCAGTCAACCCCCCAGAAGAGCTTCCAAATTGATTCAAGATAAAAAGGATTCCCTTACAACAACAAGTCAGCAACCTCTCTACTCACATCAAGGATTTGAGGGCAGAAAATCTCAAACTGAGGTCAAAAGCAGAAGTTCTGGAAGAAAAGGTAATAAAAATAGAAACCTTTCTTCAAGAGAAGAGAAAACCTCCTCCTTGTCCAAAAGACCTTCCAAAATTGGCCCCTAAAAACAGGAAAAGGTGGAAGTCTCAAAATGTCAATGGGACTGGCCAAAAATTCAGTGCAACTACCTCCAGGCCCAACAATAACAAAAACAGTAAGTAACTCAGGCAGGTCCTTCCAGAACCCATCAGTTCAACCCAACACCTCAACCCTACCAAGGAGGAAGAAAGAGAAAAAAAAACACATTGAATTTTTACCAAAACCATGGTATGCCCCTCTATTGAATCCCAAATACCCTTTCTAGTAACTGATTCAGTTCCTTCATGTATTTTTGAAAGAGAGGATGATACTTTGAGACCAGTAGAGGCTGAGTGTAGTAGGCAGATTTCTCAATATTCTAATGTAACTGATCCTTAGGTATTGATTGGTGCAACTATGATCAATTCTGATATGGCTAATATTGATGAAAAACTTGATCCTGAATTTTATGAGAATTTAGAAAATTATTCTGTTTCCCTATTAAGAAATAATCCAGATGTGGCTAACATTAATGATGAATATTTGAGGGATATTATTACTAAACAAAATCATATAATGAAAAACATGCAATTGACTCAGAAATATAATAGTTTGTTTACTGAATAAGGTTATCAAGCAGTGAGAGGTGAATTATAGAGAGTCTCTGATGATTTGTTTAAGTACAAAGTAACTCCTGAAAAGAAAAATGCTTTATGGAAAAATATCAAGAATGATTTGTCTAAATTACAAGATACTGTGTGTATCTGTTTCCAGGAGCTAGAGGGACATAAGTTGAGCTTAAAGAGATTAGGTGACCATTATTCATCTTTTCAAAATAAGAACCAGTTATCTTTTGCAAACATCAATGAGAGTTTATCTAGTATTCTAAGAGTGAAGACTAGGCTAACAAACATTGAAAAGAAATTGAATTCATTGTTACATGATCAAACGTTTTCTGACATTTCTTTGAAAAAACCTGTTGCACAGGATACTCCAATTGCACCTGTCCCTAGTTCATCTAAAGTAAAATTAGTGCCAGAAATGCCTGAAGATACTACTGATTTTCCATCAAAAATTGATGATGCACCTTGTTCATCCACAGAAGGGATAAAAAATGAGATTACTGCCAAATTAGAGAAGTTGCAGCTTCTTCTCACTCAGAAACAAACTTGTAATAAGGAGACTACTTCAAATTAGAAGGATTGGCCCAAACTTGACCAATATCCAACATTTGATGGTGATTCTTCCTCTGATTGGCAGAAATTTATTTTCAGGATTGATAATCTGAAAAAATTCTTACAAACTCCTAGATGAGGAAATTGTGTCAAAGTTAATTTCTTAATTTACCAATGTAGCCCTAATGTGGTATGTATCTGTCCTCTTAGATAAAAATGACTACTCATGGGAATATTGGAAGAAATTAATTAAAGCACAATTTTGTGGCTCCAATTTTAGGTTAGCTCAACAAAGACAATATGAAGAAGCAAGATATGGATATTCTCCTATTGAAAAACCTATTGAGTTCCTGATGAAACTTGTGAAAATCCTGGGGGCATGGACCCAAATATCGAGTTTGTATTATGGAAAGACAGGATCCTCTATAAATTACCTATGTCTCTGAGAGACCTAATAGTTGCTAGGACTGAGTTCTCAAGAGAACCTTCTTCTTTTATCAATACTTTTAATGAGATCCTTTTAAAAAACAGGTATGATTCTAGAAGATTCATTCCTAGAACTTCATTGGAGAAAACCTCCAATTACCAACAGAAACCTCTAGAACTGGTTGGTAAACCTTCTTCCCCTGTTGCACCTAAAAAGTATGCAACAAAAACTTGCTTCAAATGCAGAAAGCCTTGGCAGAAAGGCCATTTTTGTGAAAAGGAAATAAATATTGTTTAACAGAAAAAATAACATGCTGATGAAACAATTGCACTGGATGATACTTCAAGTGATTGTGCCAGAAATATTTCATATGAGTCCCACCCAGACATTTTAATGCTGGAAGAGGATATTCATTCTTTAAACAATATTGATATTGGGAATAATAATTTATCTACAGTAGAGGATTCTGAGATCATAAGAAATTTTGAGGACAGCTCAATTATTGTTGTCCCTCTCAAGGCACCAGTATTGCTTAATGGTAATAACATTGAGGTTTTTTTAGATTCTGAAGCTGGAGGAAGTGTATTATCTGAAAAAGAACTTGCTTCAGTGACTCAAGATTATAAATAAAAACATATGCCTATCATTTCTGAGAACTAGAGAGGTAATGGCTCTTTTTAATCCCCCATTGGTAAATACAAAGCCACAGTATTTTTCAAATATAAACATGGTTTTGTAAGAGCTATGTGTGATTTTGTTGTCATAAAGAATGATACCTTAAGCATTTGGTTCATTGTGGTAAATGATATTTTAACTAAATATGGCATAAAATTTGATACTTCAAACCTTTGCTTCACAATGGGGATGAATGGGAAGAGAAAATTTGAAATTTCCTCCCCAAAAAAATTATTAACACCAGGATTGAATACATGTCATTCTGTAGTTCAATATAAAGGAGCATCTACAAAATATATGCCTGATATTTTGTCTGAAATTGAAAATGCTTGTTTTGGAGTACAACTTTCTGGTGAGGAAAAAGATTCCATCATTAATTTGATAAAATCTTTTCTTATGGCCTTTGCTCATGGGTCACATGAATTAGGATTAGTAAAAGAAAAAATGAAGCTTTAATTTTTTTGCCCATTAACTGAAATAACACCTAGGTTAAAGAAGAAGCCTTATCTAGCTTCTCCCACAAAGAAAAAAAGATTAAAGACAATATCTCTACCCTTTTAAAAATGAATATTATTGAAAAGGTAGTTGAAACACCTAAATATTGTGTTATCTCACCTGTCCTAATTTCTTATGAGAAAGATAAAGCCAGGTTATGTGGTGACTATAGAGCATTAAAAATTTATACTGTTGATAATATATATCCTTCACCCAGATTTAGCTCTATCCATGCTACCTTACAAGGTGCTAAGTATATCAGCTGTTTAGATGGTAATAAAGGATATCACCAGGTACCTGTTGAGAAGATTACTCAGTATTTTATAATGATTTCCACTCATATGGGTATTTATAAGCATGTTAGGATGCCTTTCAGTCCCAAAAATACCCCTTCAGTTTTTTGAAAAGGTATGAACAACACATTCCATCAGGAAATAATTGAAGAATGGCTGATGGTTTACATTGATGATATAATCATATTCTCTAAAAAATTTGAGGACCATCTTAAACACCTGTGAAAAGTGTTCCAAAAGATGTATGAGATGAATATGACACTTGCCTTGAAAAAAATGCAAATTTGGTTTTTATTCCTTAAAATTTCTTAGTCATGTTGTTTCAGGTGTGCAGATATGTGTTGACCAAAACAAAGTGGCAGCCATACAACAGGTGAAAGCTCCTACCACAGTTAGAGAGCTCCAGATTTTTTTGTGAATGTGTGGATACTATAGACAGTATATCAAAATTATCAAGTCATAGCATTACCCCTTACCCAATTAGCTAGGAAAGATGTTGTATTTGTCTCGAAAAGTGAAAGACAAAGAGCTTTTGACACTATGAAACATTGTTTGATGTCAGCACAAATTCTTTCTTTGCCTGACTTCAATCAACCATTTTTTTTATGCACTGATGCCAGTTTTTTAGTCTTGGTTCTGTTCTTCATCAAAACAAATTATGAATGATAAAGTATCAGAAGTAGTAATTTATTATTTTTCAAGAACCTTGAGAAATATTGAATTGAAATATGGTTCCACTCAACTGGAGTGTTTAGCAGTAGTGTAAGCTCTATAGAAGTTACATTATTATCTGGATGACCAGAAATTTGAACTTGTTACTGACTGCAGTGCAGTTCAATACCTATTAAACTTGAAAACACCTAACAGACATATGTTCAGATAGCATCTAGCTGTTCAAGAATAGATAAAGGATGACCATAATTCATAGGGCTGGTATTGTTCACTCAAATGTGGATATGTTATCAAGGTTACCATTGCCAAATTATGACTCAAATCCTGCATATGTTCCTGAAGATGATATAGTTTACATTTATGAGATATATGTGGTTGATATGGAGGAAGAGTTATTACAGCTTATTCTGGATACATATGATAAGGAAACTAACTTGAAAAAGCTATGTACTAAATAAATTATCCAAAGATTTCTTCAATAAAAGCATTAATTAAAACCCTCACACCAAAGTACCAGAAGGCTTTGGAAAAAGGTAAATTTTCAATTGATGAAGGCTACCTATATTATAGAATAAAGTTGAGTAATGTTATTTTTATTCCTCCTTCTATGAAAGAGATCATTTTGAAAATTTGTCATTATGACATATTACCTGGACATTTTGATCTTGAGAAAATAATGATCAGAATTAAGAAGACTGCTTGGTGGGCTAATATTTCTGAAGATACCAAAATATATGTTGACTCCTGTGATTCTTGCCAAAAATCAAAAAGATTGACTTGTAAAAAAGCTGTATTCATGCAACATATTGAAGCTCCTGATGCAACATGGTAATTAATAAATATTGACTTTGTAACAGGTCTTCACATTTCTGGGAAAGACACTTATAACTCTTGTTGGGTTATCGTGGACAGATTCACTAAAATGTGTAAATTTATTCCTACTCACAAGGATGTTTCCACTAAAGAATTAGCTTTCTTATGGTGGTCTCATATGTTTAATGCTTCTGTTTTTCCAAAAGCCATAATCTCTGAGCAAGACCCTAAATTTACTTCTGAATTTTTGATCTCTGATGGATGTTTGTGGTTGTGATCTGAATTTTTCTACTGTCCATAACTCCCAAACTGATGGATTAGCTGAAAGAATGATTCATACCTTAAAGGACATGATAAGAAGGTATTAAGCCTTTGGCCTTGAGTACAAAGACAAAAACAGATTTATTCATGATTGGGTTACTTTACATCCTGGTTTGAAAACTTGATTGTAATAGGACTGTTAATTCTGCTACTCAGAAAAACCTTTTGAGCTCTGGCTTGGATATTTTCCAAATACTCCTGCTTAAATTCTCAATAAAAAAATACCTAAATTGGATTTACATCCTGGTGTGAAATCTTTTCTTCAAATGCAATTGCTTTGCAGAAGTCAGGCTCAAAAATGTATTAGAAAATCTTTTGAATATGAGAAGAAAACGTGGGAAAAATCCCATAAAGGATAAAATTTTAAAAAGGGTGATGAAGTGCTAATTTCTACAGTGCACTTCAACTTACAAGGTAATAACAAATTAAAAGACCCATTTGTAGGTCCATTTGTTGTCAGAAGTATGGTTGGTGATAATGCAGTTGAAGCTACTTGTATTCTTTATATTACGAAAAAAATCTTGTTTTTCAAAAATATCTGTAGAAACCTTACACATTTAATAGTTATTTGTTTCCCTAAAGGAGGGGAAGTCCAAAGAAGACCCCTAATAAAATCACTGAGACAGCAGAAATTGATAAGATTTTAAATGAAAGAATAGTTACTGCTAAAAAATTACTGAATACTTATTGAGATTCAAGAAAAAAATTCTCTGAATATGATTCTTGGATACATGGGAAATAGATATCTAACCTTCCTGCTCTACTTAAGAAATATAAAAAAAAATCATAGCATTTTTTATTGTTTTTTTTAAAGTGAGGGATTTTCAGCCAGGCTGCTAGACTTACCCAGTAAAAAAATTAATTATTTACTGGGATGAAGCCACACCTTTTTTATTTATTTTATTATTAATTATAGTATATTTACTTTGAAAATTACTTATAATTAATTAACTTGTTGCAAAAAGTAAATTTAGTAAATATTTAAAATTAATATTTAGTGTCCCTTATACTTTTTATTTCCTAAAACCGTGCTCAATGACAGGTTAAAGGAAATAAAAATTAATATTAAAATAAAATAAATATATCCAAAAAATTCAAATTACTTATTTTAAATTGAAATTTATAGAAATTTCAAATAAATCAATCAATTTTGACATATACAGTAAGTATATTATTTCAATTCATTCTTTATTAAAAAATCTTAAGATTTGAAATATTTTATACTAGAATTCTCCTTTTTTTCTCTCATACTCCTGTATATAGTATTTTAACTCCATGCGTTCTCTCTTTTTTGCCTATATAAGGCTTCTCATTTTGGTTATTTTAAATCATCCTTTACTTACATATTATTTTATTACATTTACAAATCAATAACATATTTATTACTATTACCTATTGTTTAGTATTTAAAATAGCATATTTTCTAATCCATTAGTTATAATAATAATTATAATTCTTACCTTTTACATTGAGTAATTAATAAAAATATTCTCCCATACGTACCTTGACTTTGAAATCTTAAAAAATCCACCTATCATTGCCGTTGAACTTCCAGTAAAATCTTCTAGACCAAAAGACCCTATTGAAAAATGTGGACATCTGATTTGTGGAGGTTGAAAACATAAAAAAAGATGGAAAAAAACATTCCCGGTTAAAATTTCCCATTAAATATTTCAAATCTCAGTGTAGGGTGTGTGCTGGGGATTAATGAGAAGATTGAGGTCTGAGTGTCACATGTGACAGGGATGGGGTGAGCAAGGAAGAAATAATGTGTTCAACATGTGTTTGTGAAAAAAATTTGGAAAAAAGTGCTGATTTTAGGTCATAACTGACACCCATTTTTGAAGTATATGACTTTTTTGCAAAATTTAAATTCTTATTTGTAAGTGCTGATTTAGTTTGAAATCTGCACTTAAGTTAATTGTAGATTAACTAGAACTGTCACCCCCTATTTCAGTCCTTCTGAAACAAAAATTCTTAGTGGGATATTCAAATAGTGAACATTTTCTCTTCTAACTTACACTTGAGCCAGGCTTCAACTACATATGTGCTGCTTGAGTGCATTGTGCCAATCTACCAGTAAAATCTATTTGGACACACCATACACAACAGAAATATGAAGGGGTTTCAGCTCTTAAAAATCCACACTTTTTTAAGTGCATATTTCCAAAACACACTAGCCTCAATACTTGTGGATTTCAAAATGAAAAAAGAGACCTACTTCATTTAAATACACACTTTCTCAAACAAAAGTGCTAATTTCACCATAACATCCCATTTCAATGATTTGTCAGCATCATCCGATTCATACACAGAACTATGCAGCATAACAATTTATAACTCAAAATATTTTACATCATTTAAATTTTTATAGTGTATAAGAGTCATGCTGTTGGGTGGTCCTTCAAGTCTAAAAGAGTTTTTAAAGAATTTCAAGGACAGCAACACTGGATTTAAGAGGATTCAAAATTGGTACATATTTCTCTTATCTTTTTAAGATTTTTACTCAAAAAATACTAAGAGGTAAAGGTATAATTTCTATTTTAATTAAGAGTTTAGAATTATGGCTTTACTGTAAATACTAAAATAATAATAGTTTGTATAGAGTTATAATAAAATAAGTAAGTAAGAAAGGGATGTTATGAAAAGCACAACAGTGACGGCCTTTTAAAGGAAAAACATGAGGGAAATAAACACACGGAATTTACAACATCTGCTGTAAGAATGTGAGAATGAAAATGACTAAAAGGAGTATATATTTGACATAAGAAAATAAATAAATTGGTACGTCAACAAGGGCATCAATTTTATTAGTAATAAAGTACGAGTTCCCTTGGACTGTCACAATTAATTAAATACAATTTAAGTAAATTATATTAATCTCACGGAATTCCAGATTTCTAAATGAAGTAATATATTAATTATAAGGTTTTTTTATTATAATTTTATTATTAATTTTTATTCCTAATAAACTGCATTATTGAGAATGGTGTTAGGGAGTAAAAATGTATGTGACACTCACTTAAATTAATTATTTACACTACTTAATATAATTAGCTTAGTTATTTGTAAGTAATATATAAGTAAATATAAATTAATTAATTATTAATAAGTATTTTAAAAAAAGGTGTGGCTTCAACTCAGTAAAATAATTAATTATTTTACCAGGTAAGTCTAGTAGCCTGGCTGACACTCCCTTACTCTAAAAAAAACTATAAAAAAATGCTATGATTTTTTCTTTTTATAATTTTTTAGTAGAGTAGGAAGATTAGATATCTCCTTTCCAGGTATCCAAGAATCATATTCAGATGATTTATTCTTGAATCTCAATAAGTATTCTGTACCTTTTTCAGCAGTGACTATTCTGTCATTCAGATTTTTTTCAATTTCTGCTGTTTCAGTGATTTCATTTGGGGTTTTCTTTGGTCTTCCCCTCCTTTTTGGAAATAAATCATTATTGGATGTGTAAGGTTTCAGAAGAGATATTGGAAAAACAGGATGTTTTCTGTCATATGGAAAATACAAAATAACCTCAACTGCATTGTCTCCAATAATTCTTCTGAAAACAACTGGACCAACAAATGGGTTTTTTAATTTGTTATTTCCTTGTAAATTGAAGTGGACCGTAGAAATCAACACTTCACCACCCTTTTTAAAAGTGTATTCTTTATGGGATTTGTCCCATATCTTCTTCTCATATTCAAATGATTTTTCAATACATTTTGGAGCATGATTTCTGAAAGTTTTTGCATTTGAAGAAAATATTTTACACCAGGATGTCCATACAATTTAGGTATTTTATTATTGAGACTTTGGAAAGGAGTATTTGGAAAAAATCCAAGCCAGAGCTCAAAAGGCTTTCTTTGAGTAACAGAATGAACAGCGCTATTATAGGCAAATTCTAACCCAGGAAGTAAGTTAACCCAATCATGAGTGAATCTGTCATTATCTTTATACTCAAGGTGAAAGGCACAGTACCTTCTTATCATGTCCTTTAGAGTCTGAATTATTTTTTCAGCTAATCCATCAGTCTGAGGGCGATGGGAAGTAGATAGTATAAGATCACAACCACAAACATCCATCAGAGACATCCAAAATTCAGAAGTAAATTTAGGGTCTCTGTCAAGGGGTCCTTTTGGTCTAGAAGCTTGGTTCAAGGTTTTTACAAGGGTTTTAAAGGTTTTAATGGTCTCTCAACAAAAAGTACGTATTTCTAAATCAATATGATTGTTTTACTCAAAGAACAGAGGTAGTTTTAAAATATTAACATAGATTATAGATTAGAATTATGCTGTTGTAAATACTAAGGCTATATAATATTGAAATAAGTGTCGTGTTGTAATTGTAATAATAAAGTAAGTGATGAAGGTATGTTTTAAAAAGCACAAAGTAAGAGGCCTTTTTTAGGCAAAACATGAGTGAATAAAATATACAGAATTTACACCATCTACTTTAAGAGTGTGAGAAAAGGATAAAAAAACAAAGGAGTACATATATGACATAAGAAATAAATAAACTGGTACATCAACAAGGTCATCAAATTTATTAGCAATAAAGTTTGAGTTTCTTGGACTGTCATAATTGATTACACAATAATTAATTAATTATATTACTTTCACAGGACTCCAGATCTCTCACTGAGGTAGTATAATTGTTTTAAAGTTTTTTTTATTATAATTTTATTATTAAATTTTATTCCCATTGACTTATACTATTGAGCACCGTGTTAGGGAGTAAAATTTTAGGGGACATTTTATTTACACTAATTATTTATACTACTTATTGTACCTAACTAGTTAATTGTAAGTAATACTTTAGTAGATAATTAATTATTAGTAAGAAGAAGGGGTGTGGCTTAAACTCAGTAAAATAATCAATTATTTTACTGATTAAGTCTAGTAGCCCAGCTGACACTCCCTCACTCTAAAAAAACAATAAAAAAAATGCTATGATTTTTTCTTTTTATACATTTTTAGTAGAGTAAGAAGATTAGGTATCTCCATCCCAGGTATCCAAGAATCAAATTCAGATGATTTATTCTTGAATCTCAATAAGTATTCTGTACCTTTTTCAGCAGTGACTATTCTGTCATTTAGAATTTTTTCAATTTCTGCTGTTTCAGTGATTTCATTTGGGGTTTTCTTTGGTCTTCCCCTCCTTTTTGGAAATAAATCACTATTGGATGTGTAAGGTTTAAGAAGAGATATTGGAAAAACAGGATGTTTCCTTTCATATGGAGAATACAAAATAACCTCAACTGCATTATCTCCAATCAGTCTTCTGACAACAAATGGACCAAAAAAGGGGTCTTTCAATTTGTTATTACCTTGTAAATTGAAGTGGACTGTATAAATCAACACTTCTTCACCCTTTTTAATAGTGTATTCTTTATGGGATTTGTCCCATCTCTTCTTCTCATATTCAAATTTTTTTTCAATAAAATTTTGAGCATGATTTCTGAAAAAGTTGTTGCATATGAAGAAAAGATTTTACACCATGATTTATATCCAATTTAGGTATTTTGCTATTGAGAATTTGGGAAGGAGTATTTGGAACATATCCAAGCCAGAACTCAAAAGGCTTTCTTTGAGTAACAGAATGAACAGTGCTATTATAAGCAAATTCCAACCCAGGAAGTAAGGTAACCCAATCATGAGTGAAATTTTCATTATCTTTATACTCAAGGGCAAAGGCACAATACCTTCTAATAATGTCCTCTAAAGTGTGAATCATTCTTTCAGCTAAGCCATAAGTCTGTGGATGATAGACAGTAGAAAGTTTCAGATCACAACCACAAACATCCATCAGAGACATCCAAAATTCAGAAGTAAATTTAGGGTCTTTGTCAGAGATTATAGCTTTAGGAAAATCAGCAGTATTAAAAATATGAGACCACCATAAGAAAGCTAATTCTTAAGTGGAAACATCCTTGTGGGTAGGGATAAATTTACACATTTTTGTGAATCTGTCCACAATAATCCAACAAGAGTTATAACTGTCTTTACCAGCAATAGGTAATCCTGTTACAAAATCCATGTTTATTATCTGCCATGGTGGATCAGGAGTTTCAATATGTTGCATTAATCCTGCTCTTTTACCAGTTAATCTTTTTGATTTTTGGCAAGAATCACAGGATTCAACATATAGTTTGGTGTCTTCAGACATATTAACCCACCAAGCAATGTTCTTAATTTTGATCATTGTTTTTTCAAGATCAAAATGTCCAGCTAATATGTCATCTTGACAAATTTTCAAGATGGTCTCTCTCATAGAAGGAGGAATAACAATAACATTACTCAACTTTCTTCTATAATATAGATATCCTTCATCAATTGAAAATTTACCTTTTTCCAAAGCTTTTTGGTACTTTGGTGGAAGGGTTTTAATTAATGCTTGTATTGAAGCATTATTTAGATCATTTAATATGGTGCATAACTTTTTTAAGTCAGTGTCCTTATCATATTAATCAAGAATAAGCTGTAATAGCTCTTCCTCCATATCAATCACATATATCCCATGTATATGAATAATTTCATCCTCAGGATCATAAGCAGGATTAGAGTCATCATTTAGTAAAGGTAACATTGATAACATATCCACATTTAAGTGAACAATTCCAGCCCTATGAATAATTGTCATTCTCCCTCTGTATTCTTGAACAGCCAACTGCCAACTGAACATATGTGTGTTTGGTGTTTTCAAGTTTAAAAGGGATTTAACTGCACTGCAGTCAGTGACAAGTTCAAATTTCTGGTCATCTAGGTAATAATGAAGCTTTTCTAGAGCCCAAACTACAGCTAAGCATTCTAATTGATTAGCACCATATTTCAATTCACTATTTCTCAAGGTTCTTGAAATATAACAAATTACTACTTCTGAAACTTTATCATTTATCACTTGTTTTTGATGGAGGGCAGCACCAAGACCAATGAAACTGGCATCAGTGTACAAAACAAATGGTTGATTAAAGTCAGGTAAAGCAACAATTGGTGCTTACATCAAACAGTGTTTCATAGTGTCAAAGGCTCTTTGTCTTTCACTATTCCAGACAAAAGCAACATCCTTTCTAGTTAATTGGGTAAAGGGTGAAGCTATGACTTGGTAATTTTTAATATACTTTCTATAGTATCCACACATTCCCAAAAAACTCTGTAGCTCTCTAACTGTATTAGGAGCCTTCACCTGTTGTATGGCTGCCACTTTGTTTTGGTAAACACATATCTGTAAGCCTGAAACAATATGAGCAAGAACTTTTAAAGAATGAAAACCAAATTTTTTTCTCAAATGTTTTTGAGAATATAATGATATTATCAATATAAAAAATCAGCCATCCTTCAATTATCTCTTGATGAAATGTGTTATCTATGACTTTTTGGAAAACTGAAAGGGCATTTTTAGGGCCAAAAGGCATCCTAATATACATATAAATACCCATATGAGTAGCAATCATCAGAAATTTCTGAGAATTTTTCTCAACAGGTACCTGGTTATATCCCATTTTACCATTCAAACAGCTGATATATTTAGCACCCTGTAAAGTAGCATGTATAGAGCTAATTCTAGGTAAAGGGTAGATATCATCAACAGTATAAGTATTTAGTGCTCTATAATTACCACATAACCTGGCTTTATCTTTCTCATAAGAAATTAGGACAGGTGAGATAACACAATATTTAGGTGCTTCAACTACCTTTTCAATAATATTCATTTTTAAAAGGGTAGAGATATTGTCTTCAATATCTTTTCTCTTTGTGGGAGAAGCAGGATAAGGCTTCTTTTTTAATCTAGGTGGTATATCAGTTAATTTACAAGATAATGAAAGCTTCATTTCCTATTTAACTAATCCCAGTTCATGTGACCCATGAGCAAAGGCCATAGGATAAGACTTTATCAAGTTAATGATGGAATCTTTATCCTCACCAGAAAGTTGTTCTCCAAAAGAGGCATTGTCAATTTCAGACATAAGGGCATGCATCTCTTTTGTAGATCTTCCGTTATATTGAACCACAGAATTAAATGTGTTCAATTCTTATTTCAATAATTTTTTAGGGGAGGAAATATTAAATTTTCTCTTCCCATTCATCCCCATTGTGAAACATTGGTTTGAAGGATCCAATTTTATGCCACACTTGGTTAAAATATCATTCCCTACAATAAACCAATTGCTTAAGTTATCATTTTTCATGACAACAAAATTACAAATAGCTCTTACAAAACCATGGTTATATTTAAAAAGTACTGTGGCTTTGTATTTACCAATGGGGGACCAAACAGAGCCATAACCTCTCCAATTTCCAGAAATGATAGGCATCAGTTTTGATTTTTAGTCTTGATCCACTGAAGCAAGTGCTCTTTCAAAAACTACACTTCCTCCAGCTCCAGAATCCAGAACAACTTCAATGCTGTTTCCATTAATCAAGACTGGTGCCTTGAGAGGGGCAATAAAAATTGAGTTATCCTCAATGTTCTTTATGATCTCAGCATCTTCAACTGTAGATAAAGCATTATTATCAATATCAATATTATTTAAATACTGAATATCCTCTTCCAGAATCAAGATTTCTTTTTGAGATTCATATGAAATATTTCTGGCACAATCACTTTACGTATCATCCAGTGCTACTGTGTCATCAGCATGCTCCTCATTTTGTTCTACAAGATTTATCTTCTTGTCACAAACATGGCCTTTCTGCCAAGGCTTGTTGCATTTGAAGCAAGTGTTTGTTGTATACTTTTTTGGTGCAACAGGGGGAGAAGGTTTACCAACCTTTTCTAGAGGTTTCTGTTGGTAAGTGGAGGGTTTCTCCAAAAGGGTCCTAGGAATGAATCTTCTGACATCATACTTTTTGTTTAGGAGGATATCGTTGCAAGTATTAATGAAAGAAGAGGGTTCTCTGGAGAACTCATTCCTAGCCACTATCAAGTCTCTCAGAGACATTGGCAATTTATAAAGGATCCTGTCCTACCATAACTCAAACTCCATATTTGGGTCCATTTCCCTTAATATTTTTACAAGTTTCATTAAAAACTCAATAGGTTTATCAGTAAAAGAGCTATATCTAGCTTCCTCATACTGCCTTTGTTGAGCCATTCTGACCTTGGAGCCACCAAATTGTGCTTCAATGAATTTCTTCCAATCCTCCCATGAGTAGTCATTCCCATACAGGAGAACAGATTCATACCACATTAGGGCAAAATCAGTAAACAAAGAAATTAACTTGGACACAATTTCCTCATCTGGGAGTTTGTAAGAATTTTTTAAGTTATTAATTCTGCAAATAAATTGTTGCCAATCAGAGGAAGAATCACCATCAAATGTTGGGTACTGGTCAAGTTTTGGCCAATTCTTTTGATTTGAAGGAGTCTTCTTAGTACAAGCTTGTTTCTGAGAAAGGAGCAGCTGTAACTTCTCTAGTTGGGAAGTAATCTCATTGTTTAATCCCTCTGTTAAAGGTCATGGTGCATCATTACTTTTTAATGGAAACTCAGGGGTATCAACATGTATTTCTAGAACTAATTTACTTTTATATGAACTAGCTACAGGTAACTCTGGAGCATCCTGTACTATTTGTTCCTTCAAAGAAATCTCAGAATAATTTTGATCAATAAACAATGAGTTCAATTTCTCCTCAATGGTTGTTAGTCTAGTTTTCAATCTTGGAAGAATAGATAAATTGTCATTGATTGTTGCAAAAGATAACTGATTCTTATTTTGAAAAGATGAAAAATGGTCATTAAATCTTTTCAGATTCATCTTATCCATCTCCACCTCCTAGCAACAGGCAGATACAGTATCTTTCAGTTTAGACAATTCATTTTTTATATTTTGCCATAAAGCAACTTACTTTTCATGGGTTGCTTTGTAATGAGACAATTCATCAGAGACTCTCTGTGATTCACTTCTTAATACTTGATAACCCTGATCATTTAACAAACTATTATATCTCTGAGTCAATTGCATGTTGTTCATTATATGGTTTTGTTTGGCAATAATATCTCTCAAGTACTCATCATTAATCTTTGCTAAATCTGGAGTGTTTCTCAATAAGGAAACTGAGTAACTTTCCAGACTCTCATAGAACTCAGGGTCAAGAGTTTCATCAATTACAGCCATATCAGGGTTAATCATTGAGGTAGCAATTAAAAGTAATGGATTAGATACATGAGTTATTTGTCTACTGCTCCCAGCCTCTACTGGTCTCAAGGTTTCTTCTTCCCTCTCAGATTTACCTGAAAGAACAGAATCAGCTACAAGAAATGGCACTTGAGAATCAATAGAGGGACGTACCAGGGTTTGCTGGGTATGACCATATTGGGTTTTCTTCTTCTTTTGCTTCCTTGATAGGGGTGTGGAGGTGTGGGGTTGACCTGGTTGGGTCTTGACGGACCTGCCTGAGCTAACTGATGCTGATTTTGAGACAGGTAGTCCCACTGAGTTTTTAACCAGTCCCACTGCCACTTGGACACTTCCACCTTTTCTTGGGACTGGGGAGCCAATTGTTGTTGATCCCTGGGAGGAAGAGGTTTCTTCTTCTCTTGAAGAAAGGTATCTATCTTTCTCACCTTTTCTTCCAGAGCATCTACCCTTGCCTTTAGTCTCAAGTTTTCTGTCCTTAGCTCCTTTATGTGAGTTGACAGATTCTTTACATGCTGAGGCAATGGCATCTTTTTTATTCTGAAGCCTTTTGGAAGTTCTTCTGGTGGGCTTATCATAGGCTTCTGATCCTGAGTTGTGTCTACTAGGATTTTCACTTCTTCCATCTCTACATCCTGTTTGAGGCAAGGATTTATTAATCTGAGAAATTCTTCTTGTTAAAGGAGAACTTACAGAAGCAGGCTCATCATAATCAATCAAGTCTAGTTCTTCTTCACGAGCAGCAGAACCACTTTGGTGAGTCATTTTAATATTTAACTGAAATGAAGAAAAGAGACAATAAGATGAATTAGTCTTTATTTTTAATTTTTATTTAACAGAAATAAAATAAAAATAATAATAAAAATCTTTTTAGGATAAAAATCAACTAAATAAAATTAATTTATTACTTCAAAAAATAATTTAAAATCAGGATTATAATATAATCAACTGAAGAAATAAATTAAAAATATCTATTAATAATTTTAATTAATTGTTTTCAGGATTTAAATCAGCTAATTTATTACCAGGACTTAATGTCAACTGAAGTAATTAAATATCAATTTTTATTAATTAAAAAAAAATTTATTGTCAGGACAATTTGTCAACTGGAACAAATAAAATTTTAAATTAATCAGGACAAAATGTCAACTGAAAATTGTTATAATAAATATTAAAATATAATTATTTATTACTTCTGGGACTAAGAACACTATTGCTCTATTATTTTCAACCAGAAAAAATAAAAAAAAATATAATAATAAAATTAAATCCAAATTACCAGACACCTCCCCCTGTAAAATGAGCAAATTAATGCCACTTACAGAGTGCTGAGTAAAAGGAAATACGTAGCAAATGAAGAGTGCAAAGTAACCCACAAATAGTAATATCAATAATTACCACAATATATACGACATTTAGTCAATATATGAAGCTAATTTTAGGAGCGCGGTTCGATTCCAGTTCGCAGAAATTTTTTTTGTCACGTGACGTATGACGTTCATCATTTTCGTCACTCTCTCGTTCTTACAGGTACTCAAATGCCGATGGTCCCTTAGATTTAGGCCCTCAAATCACGATGCGCCGTTGATAATTCGGAAATGCCCCCAATTTTAAAGGGGTCCTTTTGGTCTAGAAGCTTGGTTCGAGGTTTTTACAAGGCTTTTAAAGCTTTTAATGGTCTCTCAACAAAAAGTATGTATTTCTAAATCAATATGATTGTTTTACTCAAATAAAAGAGGTATTTTTAAAATATTAATATAGATTATAGATTAGAATTATGCTGTTGTAAATACTAAGGTTATAAAATATAGAAATAAGTGTTGTGCTGTAATTGTAATAATAAAGTAAGTGATGAAGGAATGTTTTGAAAAGCACAAAGTAAGAGGCCTTTTATAGGCAAAACATGAGTGAATAAAATATACAGAATTTACACCATCTACTTTAAGAGTGTGAGAAAAGGATAACAAAAAAAGGAGGACATATATGACATTAGAAATAAATAAACTGGTACATCAACAAGGGCATAAAATTTATTGGCAATAAAGTTTGAGTTCCTTGGACTGTCACAATTAATTACACAATAATTAATTAATTATATTACTTTCACGGGATTCCAGATATCTCACTGAGGTAATATAATTGTTTTAAAGTTTTTTTTATTATAATTTTATTATTAAATTTTATTCCCATTGACTTATACTATTGAGCACGGTGTTAGGGAGTAAAATTGTAGGGGACATTTTATTTACACTAATTATTTATACCACTTATTGTACTTAACTAGTTAATTGTAAGTAATACTTAAGTAGATAATTAATTATTAGTAAGAAGAAGGGGCGTGGCTTCAACTCAGTAAAATAATCAATTATTTTACCAGTTAAGTCTAGTAGCCTGGCTGACAGTCTCTTTCAGAGATTATGGCCTTAGAAAAACCTAAACTATTAAACATATGAGAAAACCATAAGAAAGCTAACTCTTAAGTGGAAACATCCTTGTGGGTAGGGATAAATTTACACATTTTTGTGAATCTGTCCACAATAACCCAACAAGAGTTATAACTGTCTTTACCAGCAATAGGTAATCCTGTTACAAAATCCATGTTTATTATCTGCCATGGTGGATCAGGAGTTTCAATATGTTGCATTAATCCTGCTCTTTTACCAGTTAATCTTTTTGATTTTTGGCAAGAATCACAAGATTCAACATATAATTTTGTGTCTTCAGACATATTAACCCACCAAGCAATGTTCTTAATTTTGATCATTGTTTTTTCAAGATCAAAATGTCCAGCTAATATGTCATCTTGACAAATTTTCAAGATGATCTCTTTCATAGAAGGAGGAATAACAATGACATTACTCAACTTTCTTCTTTAATATAGATATCCTTCATCAATTGAAAATTTACCTTTTTCCAAAGCTTTTTGGTACTTTGGTGGAAGGGTTTTAATTAATGCTTGTATTGAAGCATTATTTAGATCATTTAATATGGTGCATAACTTTTTTAAGTCAGTGTTCTTATCATATTAATCAAGAATAAGCTGTAATAGCTCTTCCTCCATATCAATCACATATATCCCATGTATATGAATAATTTCATCCTCAGGATCATAAGCAGGATTAGAATCATCATTTAGTAAAGGTAACATTGATAACATATCCACATTTAAGTGAACAATTCCAGCCCTATGAATAATTGTCATTCTCCCTCTGTATTCTTGAACAGCCAACTGCCAACTGAACATATGTGTGTTTGGTGTTTTCAAGTTTAAAAGGGATTTAACTGCACTGCAGTCAGTGACAAGTTCAAATGTCTAGTCATCTAGGTAATAATGTAGCTTTTCTACAGCCCACACTACAACTAAACATTCCAATTGAGTAGCACCATATTTCAATTCACTATTTCTCAAGGTTCTTGAAATATAACAAATTACTACTTCTGATACTTTATCATTCATCACTTGTTTTTGATGGAGGGCAGCACCAAGACCAATAAAACTGGCATCAGTATGTAAAACAAATGGTAGATTAAAGTCAGGTAAAGCAAGAATAGGTGCTGACATCAAACAGTGTTTCATAGTGTCAAAGGCTCTTTGTCTTTCACTATTCCAGAAAAAAGCAACATCCCTTCTAGTTAATTGGGTAAGGGGTGAAGCTATGACTTGGTAATTTTTAATATACTGTCTTTAGTATCCACACCTTCCCAAAAAACTCTGTAGCTCTCTAACTGTAGTAGGAGGCTTCACCTGTTGTATGGCTGCCACTTTGTTTTGGTCAACACATATCTGTAAGCCTGAAACAACATGACCAAGAACTTTTAAAGAATGGAAACCAAATTTACATTTCTTCAAAGCAAGTTTCATGTTTATCTCATCCATTTTTTGGAACACCTTATACAGGTAGTTGAGATGGTCCTCAAATTTTTTTGAGAAGATAATGATATCATCAATATAAACCATCAGCCATCCTTCAATTATCTCTTGATGGAATGTGTTATCCATGACTTTTTGAAAAACTGAAGGGGCATTTTTAGGGCCAAAAGGCATCCTAATATACTTATAAATACCCATATGAGTAGCAACCATCAGAAAATTCTGAGAATTTTTCTCAACAGGTACCTGGTTATATCCCTTTTTACCATTCAAACAGCTGATATCTTTAACACCCTGTAAGGTAGCATGTATAGAGCTAATTCTATGCAAAGGATAGATATCATCAACAGTATAAGTATTAAGTGCTCTATAATCACCACATAACCTGGCTTTATCTTTCTAATAAGAAATTAGGACAGGTGAGATAACACAATATTTAGGAGTCTCAACTACCTTTTCAATAATATTCATTTTTAAAAGGGTAGAGATATTGTCTTCAATATCTTTTCTCTTTGTGGGAGAAGCAGGATAAGGCTTCTTCTTTAAACTAGGTAGTATATCAGTTAATGCACAAGATAATGAGAGTTTCATTTCTTCTTTAACTAATCCCAGTTCATGTGACCCATGAGCAAAGGCCATAGGAAAAGACTTTATCAAGTTAATGATGGAATCTTTATCCTCACCAGAAAGTTGTTCTCCAAAAGAGGCATTGTCAATTTCAGACATAAGGGCATGCATCTATTTTGTAGATCTTCCTTTATATTGAACCACAGAATTACATGTGTTCAATTCTTATTTCAATAATATTTTAGGGGAGGAAATCTTAAATTTTCTCTTCCCATTCAACCCCATTGTGAAACATTGGTTTGAGGGATCCAATTTTATGCCATACTTGGTGAAAATATCATTCCCTACAATAAACCAACTGCTTAAATTATTATTTTTCATGACAAAAAAATCACAAATATCTCTTACAAAACCATGGTTGTATATAAAAAATACTATGGCTTTGTATTTACCAATGGGGAACAAAACTGAGCCATAACCTCTTCAATTTTCAGAAGTGATAGGCAACAGTTTTGATTTATAGTCTTGATCCACTGAAGCAAGTGCTTTTTCAGATACTAGACCTCCTCCAGCTCCAGAATCCAGAACAACTTCCATTCTGGTTCCATTGATCAAGACTGGTGCTTTGAGAGGGGCAATTACAATGGAGCTATCCTCAATGTTCCTTATGATCTCAGCATCCTCAACTGTAGATAAATCATTATTATCAATATCAATTGTATTTAAATAATGAATATCTTCTTGAAGCATCAAGATTTCTTATTTAGATTCATATGAAATATTTCTGGCACAATCACTTGAATTATCATCCAGTTCTATTGTGTCATCAGCCTTCTCCTCAGTTTTTTCAACAAGATTGATCCTCTTGTCAAAAACATGGCCTTTCTGCCAAGGCTTGTTGCACTTGAAGGAAGTATTTGTTGCATACTTTTTTGGTGCAACAGGGGCAGAAGGTTTACCAACCTTTTCCAGAGGTTTCTGTTGGTAAGTGGAGGGTTTCTCCAAAGGGGTCCTAGGAATGAATCTTCTGGCATCATACTTGTTGTTTACAAGGATCACAGTGAGACTATTAATGAAAGAAGAAGGTTCTCTGGAGAACTCAGTCCTAGCCACTATCAAGTCTCTCAGAGACATTGGCAATTTATAAAGGATCCTGTCCTTACATAACTCAAACTCCATATTTGGGTCCATTCCCCTTAATATTTTTACAAGTTTCATTAAAAACTCAATAGGTTTATCAGTAGAAGAGCTATATCTAGTTTCCTCATACTGCCTTTGTTGAGCCATTCTGAACTTGGAGCCACCAAATTGTGCTTTAATCAATTTTTTCCAATCTTCCCATGAGTAGTCATTCCTGTCCAGGAGAACAGATTAATACCACATTAGGGAAACATTGGTAAACAAAGAAATTAACGTAGACACAATTTCCTCATCTGGGAGTTTGTAAGAATTTTTTAAGTTATCAATTCTGCAAATAAATTGTTACCAATCAGAAGAAGAATCACCATCAAATGTTAAATACTGGTCAAGTTTTGGCCAATTCTTTTAATTTGAAGGAGTCTCCTTAGTACCAGCTTTTTTCTGAGTAAGGAGCAGCTTTAACTTCGCTAATTGTGAAGTAATCTCATTGTTTGATCATTTTGTTGAAGATCCTGGTGCATCATCAATTTTTTATGGAAACTCAGGGTATATACATGTATTTCTGTAACTAATATTCCTTTAGATGAACTAGACACAGGTAAATTTGGAGCATCCTGAACCATATGTTCCTTTAAAGAAATGTCAGAATAGTTTTGATCATTAAGCAATGAGTTTAATTTCTCCTCAATGCACCAGGTCAAAAGTTAGACGACTTGCAGTCAAGTGGTTTTTCAGGTATCTTAAAGTAACATCAGAAGTAGCCTTTGAAGTAACTTCAGTGCTTAAATAACTTAAAAGCCAGACCAAAACTCTGAGTGTCTCTGTACCAAAAAGAATATTAGTGAAAGTATATTGCACTGCTTATTGTTAAAACTTTCTATCTTATTTGATCTTGAGTGACTTCTGGAAATTGTGCCTCAGTGCTCTATTAGCTTTTTTTCCTTGAAAGAAGTCCTCCATTTTAGCTATGCTTACACCATTTATTCAAGGCCCATTAAATAACTTTTCATAATTTTCTTTCTGTAGGTTGGCATCATAGACTTTACCAGGACAAAAATCAATGGAGGCACATAGAACAGTCTCATACCCTGTTATTGTTAAGCAAAGTTAATTATGATTCAGTCATGAAAATTTATCCTACAGGGATTATTATAATCTTCTTAATATTACTGTATTTCAAAGATGAATAATGGCCAACAATGTCAATTTTTTAGAATGATTTAGTGACTTTTTGATGGTAGAAGAGGTATAATATCAATTTGAAAATAGACTTATACTTATAAATTTTTTAAAAACAAATAAATACAATAAAAAGCACATACTCAGATTATACTCAAACCTGTAATTTATAAAATTGCATCATAGTTTCAGGGATATAGTTCACCATGTTCAAAAAAAAACTTATATGATTTGTTCAAGTGAGGTTTCACCTATAGCAATAAACAAAAGGAGTTGTAAAAAATATTACACTTCAGTTAGAGTTATAAAAAGGTGAAAAAATAAAATATTTTCACTAATCATCAATAGTCAATTAAACCCCTTCTAATACTCATTCTAATTTTAGTTCTGTTTTTAAATATTCTTTTAGCTTATAGGAAATTTTATAAACTTGGGGAAAGGAAATTAAGAGTATGAAAAGGAATTACATGTATCCTCCAAGCTATGATGAAAAATAAGGTTAATATTTAAAAAGTTTGTTTACCAAATATAGTATAGCTTCAATAAGTTTGAACAAGTAATTCATTCAATTTTTCTTTAACAATTTAAGTTGCTCTGCATTCAAAGTAGCTTGACTTTTGCAACAGTAAAATTCTATAACAGTTGCTAAATCTTCCAAATTGACTTTTGTCTCAGTATCAACAAGGGAATGCTCTACCACAGACAAATTATTGTAGTATGTTTCATCTAAAAAGGCTTTTGGAAGATCCCCAGGAAAAGCTTCTTCACCAATATCATCCATAGGGAAACTGCTGGGACCTGCAACAGGTTGACCACCTTCCCTTCCTGGGGGTTGAGGGACCTTCAATTTTCAATCAAACTTTTTTTTGATAGCTGCCTTGGCTGTTTGAGATTTAGAATTTGCAAGTGATTTGGACATTAACCCCCTGTCAAGTCCATTTAAACATCGAACCAAACCTGCACTTCTCCAAGGAATTGGAAGTTTAATCTACTCCCATCTTGGCCTTCCTCAGTATCAGAGTGAATACAGATATCTTTGAATAATCCAGCCATTTCAGGGACCAAAAATGATGAAGCCATGTTTATTCGTCCATCACGCAACTATAAAAATATTATATTTAGTCTCAAAAACATTTGAAAAGCTATAAAATGAACATACTTACCTCTCTTCTTCTTTTAGACATTTGAACCTTCACTTTTTTCAACTTCACCTTTTCAAGCTTTTGAGTTTCAGATGATTTATCTTTTGACTAATCAGCAAATTTTTTAGACTGCCCAGAGATCCACCTCTCTAGGATGCTAAAAACTGCTTCATCTGTAACAGACTCATCTGAAACTGAAAAGTTTATCAAACCCTTCCCATGATAGAAGGCCTTCCATCCAAGAACAATGTGAGTGATTATGGTAGAGTTCCACTCTCCATCCATACTAGATCCCCAAAGATAGCGAAAACAGCTTATACCAGTTTGGGCCAATTGTGCTTCAGCTTGACGTTTCCACTTTGTATTAATCATCTGGCCAGGAGGTAAAGCATAGTCAGTAGTTGGGACAAATTTTGGCTTTTGAAGGTTGAAACAAATTTTTGGGTTTCGGCTTTAATGACTAACTGTCGCTGAGCTGGGGTTAATTTTGTATGTGGCTTATCCTGAATTGCTTTAATCATCCTCTCCCTCTCAGTTTGGGAAGTGCACCATTGATTGACTATCTCATTGGAAGGAGGATCAGGAATTTTATGAGTAGCTGGGTCAACTCCTAGGAGGAGTCTAGCAAAAGAAATAATGGAGCGACCCAATGGAGCAGAGGCAGAAGGAATAGGTGATTTAGAAGCCAAATTGGAAGTTTTCTTTTTTGTAGCATTTTCAGCTTTTCTCTTCTTGGAGGTGTGTTCATGATGCTTGTGAAATTTGATATATGACTTAGGATCCAAGCCAGCTGTACCTGAAATGGGCCACATAGAGATTAGAAACTATATACAAAAATAATGAATTTTTCAAACATGCCACACTCTGCAGAATCATCATCACTAGCAAAAAATTCTGAAAATTCTCTATCATCAGGAGGTTGTGCTGTTTCTGAAAAAGATAAAATGTGATTATCTGTCCTTGTTCCATATGAAAAAACTAATCATTTAAAAATACTAACCTGTTACCAAAAAAAAAGATTTAATAAGTTATAATTTTATATTATTTGCAATAAAAAAATCAAACATTAATTTTATTTACCATTAGTATTTTCACCAGTTTCCCCACCATTGGGTCCAGGTGGATTGGATGGTACATCGGGAGGATTTGGTGGGGGTGGAGGTGGCGGAGGTGGTGGACCTGGTATTGGTGGTGGTGGGCCTTGTGGACCTGGTGGACCAGGTGGTGGTAAAGGTGATTGATGATATGGGGATGGAGGAGGAGGAGGAGGAGGAGGTTGAGGGGTGAATAAGAATTGTGGGAGTTGTATAGGTGGTGGTGGATATGGGGAAGCAGTATGTGATGGGCCAGGGGAGTGTTGGGTAAAAGGGATAGAATCAGATCTAGTACTAGGTGAACCAATATACGGATCAAAATACTAGTGTAATTGAGAATAATGTTCAGAAGGATTTGGGTGTTGAGAAAGGCTTCTTTGATGACTGTGTTGGTGCCGCAGGCGTTCTCTTATTAAAGATTCAGATGATTGAGAGTGTGGTGACTCAGGGTGTTCCTGAGGATCAGTCATAACAACTTTTTTTCTTGTCAATATTTAAAAATTAGAAATATAAAAATAAAATTGACATACTTTCCCTAATAGGTTCCATCTTAAATGTATTGGCTTGTTATAAAATTAAATTAAATTTGAACCAAAGACTGTAAATGGTGGATGTTTTAAATAAGATTTAAGGAAGGTGTAAAAATTCCAACATTTTATTTAGAGCAAAAATATTTTTCATGCATTATGCATTATAAGTTTGGCTTCACCAAAATGATCCAAAAAATTTATGAACAGAAGTTTGAGAAAAGAGAAAGACACAATTACTGTTATCATTTGTGAGCTATCAAATCCAATAATCAAAATACAAAAAAATAAGTTTCATATACATTCATACACTTCATAATAAAATTTCATATTATTAGATTTTGGAAAATTTCATTGAAACACCATCATATGTAAAAATAATCAAAAGAAAATTCATTAAATATTGACAAGTGAATAACAAAGTGATAAATGTTCAAAAAAAATAAAAAAAGTGTATTTTATGCAGCCAACTGAATCTCATATTTCTGAACTATGGTTTCAACAACACAATTGACATAAATGAATTTAAAGAAAAAATCAATAAATCTAATGACAAAGTAAGTTGTGGTTGTCTAGATCTTTTAGAAGATGTTCTTATCCATGGTATTTCCCCTTCACTTGTATCAATAGTCCATTGCTCTATAAAGTCATGTAAAATAGATTTGGAGACCTGCTCCAGAGAGAGAGAAAAAGGAATGTAAAATTGTTTTTGACATAGTGAGTTAACTATGGTATCAACAATGAGAGCATGGCTCCTGGGCCATGCAACATCATGCTGATGTGAACTACTTCCCATCAACAGGTTAGCTACCTCAATCAACTCCCCACAAGTGGATTGAGTTTTCCTTCTAGCATCATTTGAGCTCAGGAAGAGTCCCTTAACACCAGCAGCAAAAAAGTAAGCAAGGTGGGAAAAAATTAACTTTGACCTTGAAGTAGCAAGGATAGGTCCTGCTCCTGCCCTAGCTGAGCTCTCTTGCACTGATGAGCCTGATGCCACTCTATCTTGCAGAAAAGTCATCACAATTTGAATATCCTTTTAAGAGTGCAACACATTGAGCCATGTTAAGAATCTTGTTGTATAGATTAGCCAGATGCTTGACGGAAATAGTGAGAGAAGATTCATCAGAAGCTGAGCCGATTTTTGCAACATCAACTTTTTGCTTGTACATCATCTTCTCAATGTCCTGGATAATATTAAGAACACTTTCTTCATTCGCATTTTCATTGGAAACATCTCTTATGGATGAGTCAAGTGTATTACCTGATAGCTGGATTGATTCCATGATTAAGCTGGCCCAATCACACTTACTTGATTTGGATGGAAAAGCAAGAGAAGAAAGGTTGATGAATAAACTAGTAACATTAGCAGACCTCTGCTTCAAAATCTTCATGTCAAAAACATCCTTTCTGTTCCAAAGTTCAAAGGCAGATGGTTGGAGGAACGAAGGGGCTATGGAACTTGTAAGCCAGATAAAAAAAATAAAAGTGAAAAATAAGAAAAAATATTTACAAAGTGTAGTGACCTCACTGAGCCACTCTCCAACAGTAGAAGATGATGACTTGAATTTAAGGTTAATGTTTATTAAATCCATCGGCGACTGAGCTTTAAGAGCAGAATGTTGATTGAGGATTTCATAGGAGTGGAATGCCAAGTTTCTCCAGGACTCGTTGGGTAATCTTGTTTCATATATTTTACAAATTTCAGTGATTTTGTCTCTGAATTCTGGAAAGATTAACTGGTAGAATCTCTCAAAGGGGGGAATGTAGTTGTCACTTTCTTTGGTATAAGTGGGAGAGGGGGAGCTGGAGAGGGTCCTAACTGAGTCTGTGAAGCTGAGATGGGTGTGAGGGCGGGGGCAGGCTGAGAAGGTGGGATAGAAGTAGGACCAGGGGCTAAAGGTGGAGAAGCAGTTGGGACAGAAGTAGTGACAGAGGGGAGAGGTCTAGTGGTAACAGCTGGGGTATTGGATTTAGAGAGTAGAACGGTGGTATCTTTGGCACTTGGAGGCTGGGCTGATTTTGGTGGTGGAGGTCTGGAAGCAACATTTAAAGGAGCTGAGTTTGATGAAGTTGGGGCTGGTAAAGTGGGATGAGGGGAAGCAGTTGTAAGGGTGGAAACTACAGGTTGAGAAAGAGCAGGAGCAGCAGAGATAGGGATGAGAGAAGCAGTTGGAGAAGCAGTAGTAGGGATGGCTTTATCAGACACAATTTTGGATGTTGAAGGAGCTGAAGATTGGGTGGAAGGGTTGGTGGTTGTTGTGGTGCGTGATTTTTTGGTAAGTTTCTTCTTCTTTGAAGCAGGGTTGAAGGTGTCATCCTCAGAATCAGTAGGTATATTATAGTTAGGGGCTGCTGCAGCTGATTTTCTCTTTGGATGCATAGAGGGTTGATCATCAGTGGTGAGGTCAATGATAACCATTTTTTCCTCTGGAGGAAGCTGAGACCCAGAAGAAACAGCTGAAAGAAAAAATTACTACTAAATACTTATAATGAAAACAGTGAAAAAAACTGACCATTTTTCTGCTCTTGGACAAGATCCAAAAGATTCTGCACCTTCTTCATAGCTGAATCCGCAAGTAAAGTTCCTTTTAAGAGTGATTGAAAACCAGTTTGAAATTTGGTGTACTGTGAGATAAACTCCTCAGTAGAAATTTTATACACCTTATTTTTCAATACATGGCTTGAAGAAGATGGTTTTCTTTCTTTGGCTTCTTGAGCAAGAGGTATGTCATCTATGAAAAAACAATAAGCTTCTGTAGAAATAACAATGTTACTGGTTCTGACCTGATGTGTCAGATTCACTGTTCACTGCATCACCTGACTCCACAGTGTTGGAGGGTTGTTGAGGAGCAACAGTTAAAGCTTCTACATAAATAAAAACAATGTATAAAATGAGATTTTAATAAAGGTTTTAACTTCTATATAAAAAAAATTACTCACCAGATGTCACATTCACCTGAGGATCCACATCTTGAGCTGACAAGAGGGAATGGTATGAATCATTAGAACTGGATTTTTGTTGAGGCAGCTCTACATCTGGACAGGAGGGTGAGCTGGGAGGTGCCTGACTGGGGGTTGAGGCTGTGGATTGAGCTTTTTGAGACATCTGTGTTCTGCGTTGATGGTTTTGGAAAAGAGGTGGTTAAGAGTAGAGAAGTTTGTGGATGAGACAGGTAGACTTCTAAGAATATATTAAGAAATTCTATGAAAAATATGGTTTCATAGGTTGCAGGCATGACTAAGGAAGATTGCATTACATTTGTGCAACTAATGTAAAAAAATAAAGCATAACTCATACTATAATGCGCCAAATACAAATAAATTAAAAATATTGCATCTTTTTGCAATGTTATGAGACTATATACATAACTTTTGGCACCATGTATAGCATGTCGCCTCATGTATGCAATATCTCTACATGTATACTTTTATATTTTACTTACAAGTTGCATATATGAGGCGACATGTTGCCTCATATATGCAAAATTGATCAAAATGTATTAAATTGAATACATGAGGCGACATGTTGCATCATGTATGCAAAATAGTAAGCAGGGTTATTAATAGCCGCTACAAAAACTTGTACTTTGCATACATGAGGAGACATGTCGCCTCATATATGCATGCTTGTAATTGATCAATATTATATATTTATTACCTTGTATTCCACACGCCTCATATATGCATGCTTGTAATTGAACAATATTATATATTTATTACCTTGTATGCATGTGTGTCAGCCCATTTAAATATACAAAATGACTATGTAATATATACAATTAAACATGTATGCAATATCTCTAAATTTGTAATTCAAATTTTCACTTACAAGTTGCATACATGAGGCAACGTGTCGCCTCATGTATGCAAAATGGATCAAAATGTATTAAATTGAATACATGAGGCGACATGTCGCCTCATGTATGCAAAATAGTAAGCAGGGTTATTAATAGCCGCTACAAAAACTTGTACTTTGAATACATGAGGCAACATGTCGCCTCATGTATGCAACTTTTAAGTTAAATTTTTAATTATAAATGTAGAGATATTGCATACTTGAGGCAACATGTCGCCTCATGTATGCAGTTAAGTAAAGTCATTTCCAGGCTACTTATACAGTTCTAAGGCAAGGATGTTGTTTTATTGCATACATGTTTAATTGTATATATTAAATAGTCATTTTGTATATTTACATGGGCTAACACACATGCATACATGAGGCAACATGTTGCCTCATGTATCCATGTGGAATACAAGGTAATAAATATATAATATTGTTCAATTACAAGCATGCATATATGAGGCGACATGTCGCCTTATATATGCATGCAGGCCCTCTGCTAGGGCCAAAAAATATAGGTAAAAATGACCTATTAATACTATTACACATGCATGCATACATGAGGCGACATGTCGCCTCATGTATACATGTTTCAACAGACAAATGTATAAGTGCTGTTATGTTTATTCTATATAGGAGCACCCATAATGCATACATGAGGTGACATGTCACCTCATGTATGCAATTTCAAACTTAACTTGCTTCTCAGGTTTAAAGTAGCCCAGCAATATTTGACTTACATGCATACATGAGGCAACATGTCGCCTCATGTATGCAATATTGGTACCCAAAAAAAAGAAAACACACAAAAGAATGTATACACATTATTTCTATGTAATAAATGTATAAAAAACATTTTTTAAATTTTTGATTCTCATTTTGATGATGGTGTATGAAAAAAAAACTATGTTTCTCAAATGCTGATTGAAAAGAGAAATGCATGAGGGAAAATGTGTTACCCTGTATGTATGCTTCTTATTTCATCTCCACTAGCCTTTTGCTTGATTAATATTTAGTTTCAATTATTGTGATTACATAATGCATTGTCCTTGCCATCTGCGTGTTTTTACAGTATATATATATAGTTATTATTTCTTTAATATGTGATTGGTTATATCAACAGAAGTTGCTTTTTGAAAAAGCTCAAAAGATTTATTAATAAGAAAATTTTCAAGTAAAACATGATAGTCCATTTTAACAAAGAAATTTTTCATAATATTGAACTTAAAAGAAGTGAGTGGCATTTTAAATTCTTGATTGGGGCTTAGCACCTGCCTGAAAGGGGCTGGGTGGTGCACCCCTGGACACTAGTGTACCCCCCCCTCCAGTTTTGCAAGTGTTGTGTTAATATTATAAGTTTAATTTTTATTTTTACTCATATGTATGTACTGGATGATAAATATATTGAATTAAAATGTAGTTTCAATTTTTGGAATGTTTTTGTGAAAAATAAAGAGGAGGAGCAATATTTTATATTTTATATAAATAATTCATTATATTAATGAAAATAAATGATCTTGTGAACTTTCCAGGACCTGTTTTACACTATTAAGTGTAATCCGTGGTTTGTATTTACAAGATCCCACAAGTTAAATTATAAGCTCTGTACAATATCAGATTTTCCATACTCATTGGCTGTGATCTACAGATAATTTAACCAATTAAAGTGAACAGTGTAAGAACAGAAGTTTTGTAAGTGAAGTCATATTTCTAATATTCATGATCCTGCCTTCTCATTTCCATTCTGTGTAATGGAAACATAAAAATTAATGGATGTAGTTCTGTGTCCATAGAAACTTTTATTCAGTCCAAAAATTGTTTTCTCCACTTGAAAAGGTGGAACATTCAATATATTCTTGTTTTTTAAGGTTTCCAAATATATGCTTTTATTTGGGAGATAAACTAAATTCATAAATCCTACAAGTGCTGTTTAGATTATTGATGAATAAAAAAATATTTAATTTTAAAAATCTCATATGACTTATGTGTACCTTCTGAGATTTAAATCTATTTAAAAAGTTTAACACAGTTAATATCACTTGCTGATCTTTTTTGTCAAATTTTATCTGGACCTACAGAGTTTGGCACAACTTTAATCAAAATGGATAAATTTAGTTTTTATTTAGATCATGTGACTGCTTGGAAATGAAATTTTTGTATCTTGCGTAAATACACACTTCTTCCTGAATTATCTTCTTTTCTCTCAAATTTTATTTCTATTTAAGATGGAATCATCTTCTTCTATCTCTCCTGTCTGCATTGGCTTGCTTCAATCTCACATATCTGACTCTTTTAGCTTCCCAGCTTTGGTGAAGCAACCTGTATCACTTTATCTCTCTCATAAAAAACATACTATAAGGGTCAGGGCACAATCACCTCATATAAAAATTGGTAAACTGTGCCCTACTCATTCTCAAATCCTATATGACCTACTTGGCCAACCAGGTTATCAAACTTTAGTTGCTCCTGTTGGGGGTTGGCTTCCTGGGCAGGATTCACCCCCTTTATGGGTTGAAGCTACATTGCTACCCCAATAGGGTGCTGACTGTCCCTTAAAAATTAATATTTTGATTTTCTGTATTTCAAATTTTTTAGTCACCATCCCCCATGCACTTGCATCCATCTCCAACATAATTATTCTTCCACCTGGCTATAACCCATCAATTCACTTGTACTGTCCCATACAAGATTTATTCAATCAAAGCAATCAACTACAATCTATCTCCACTGATTCCTTACTTCCCTCTGCACCTTATCATCCTATACACAAAATCAATGTTCAAAATTTAAATACAACACTACTACCACATCAAAAGAATGCACTTTCTTTTATGCTCTCTCAAGAATCCCGCACCCAAACTTACCTTTGGCAACAGACAGGGGAGAATAGCTGGGAAAATTATTTGAGCCAAGAACTCCTCCAGAATCCTCCTTCCAAATCAATTCTGCTAGCAGATGAAATGGGTCTAGGAAAGACAGTTACCACTATTGCATTAATTTTGAAAACCTTAGACAAAGCTTCTCAATTTTCCCACCTTGTTGAAGCGCAGTCAAGCACTCCAAGACTAAAGGCAACCTTAATAATTGTCCCTAGAAGCTTTCTTCAGCAATGGAAAGATGAAATCATCCAGCATGTATCAGCTGATATCAATCTCAAAATCACTATCTACCATGGCAGAGGATGACACGAAACTTTCAACAGCTGGCCTGATACACATGTAGTTCTGACTAGCTACAATCTGGTGGTAAATGACTTGGAGGATATCAACACAAGCAAGGGTTTATATCATGTTCGCTGGTTTTGTGTTATTCTAGATGAAGCTCAGTAAGTTGAAAATTTTCCTACTCTTAATTTTTCACTTCTAAGTCCAATTTTTTTTTGAAGCCAAATTCGTGAATCAAGAAGCAAGGCCTCAACAGAAGTCCTTGGCTTGAAGACCTCTCGACGGCTGTGCATTACTGGAACACCAATTCAAAATAGCTGTCAAGATTTGTAAGCCATCTTCAGGTTTCTTTGACTTGCACCATTCACTACTCCTGCTGGGTGGAATCAGCATGTGGCACAGCATGCAAAAGAAGGAAATTACACAAAGGTAAAAAATGTTATCCAGGATATCTTGGGTGATGTAATTATCAGACGATCCCGACAATCAGTTGGCCTAGACACAATTAATGCTCAGCTCACTCCCTCTATACATGAAAATATAATATTCATCAAGCTTACTGAGGACCTTGCTTGTCTTTACTCTGAAAGGCATTCAAGAACTTTTCAATCTCTTGGAATTGGAAATAGTGACAATCTCTATTCAAAAGATCAATCAAATTTAGAAAAATTGACTGTTTTGCGCAGATTTTTTACTCATCCCAAATGCCATATGACTCAGAGATCAAATCTGTTGAGCATATGAATAGGAGGCATAGTCCAAAATTGGTTCACCTTATTAAAACACTTCACAACTTAACTTCACAGGATTCAAATGTGAAGTGCATTATTTTCTCAGAGTGGACTACTACCCTGAAGTTGTAGGTTTTTTGGAAATTAATACTGGATCCCTAAAACCATTTCATTGCTGTTAAAACTGATATGTATTCAAAATAATAGGATTTCATTTGCACTTGATGATTATGAAATACGTCACATTCTATTTGATGGCACAACCAATGAAAGTACGCCCAAGAATGTTCTCAAGTCATTTTCACTTATCAAGACTGACGTACTCCTGATGAACCTCAAGGCAGGTGGAGAAGGATTGAATCTCACTATGGCATCTCATGTGTTCTTAATGGTAAGTATTTATAATTTTAGCAAGAACCTTTATTTATAAGATTTTTTTCTTTAGGAGCCAACTTGGAACCCAGCCTCGGAGAAGCAGGCAATTAGTCGTGTTAATCGCATTGGCCAAGAAAAAGAAGTTTATGTATACAAGTATATTGTTGAATCTACTATTGAGGAAAATATTTCACGTGTCAGCACCATTTCTTTCACATTCATTTAAAAATTCTCTCTTATTAATTTTTGTTGATCTAGGTAAAAACCATTAAGTAAGATGTTGCTAAGTATGTTTCATTAACTCTACCATCTCATCACCATCAAACTAAAATTTATTTTTTTATTAGTCTTGCCCTTCCTGAATGAAACATTAAATTTTAAACTTTCTTTTTTTTATTATTTTCCTTAAGAAAATTTTGAAGTCTTCAGTGTACTTGACCACTATCAATTAAGTAGCTTAGCCATGTATTTTTTTTTATAAATTTTCTACTGTGTCACAAATACAAAGGAAATTTTTTTACGTTATATTCCTTTGTTAATTTTACACAAAGGGGCATATTTTTAAAATAATATATATGGAGGTGATTATACCCTTACATTTTAATAATCTAGAAACATTTCACATTTATAGATTATAGGAAAAATACCTTCAAAAATGCTTCCAACATGTAAGGCTTTCATTCTTTTTAAAAGTAATTTGTTCACCTCTTGTATTAGCTTCTACTTTGATTCCTACCACAGGCTTCAAGAGCACACGTGCTTTTAACAAAATTCTTTCCCAAATTGGTGTTCCAAGTTCTAAGGCTGCTTCTTCCATTTCAGTTATTGAGTTCATGAAACTTGTCTTGGGAAAATATCAAAAGCTGGACAATTTCCCACCTCCACCAACCACTGCTGAATTATCATCTCTTTCAAATGAACTAGTTACTACTAATTTATCTCCACCACCTGAAAATACATACACCCTTGAAGAAATTTCTTTATCACCATCTGGACGCCAAAAAACTATTCCCCTGGTTTTTTACCATACTTGCCATCAAGATGCCATTAATGTTGGGGTTCCCCGCTTATGCCTCTCATTCAACATGGAACACAGAGATTGGAATCAAAGAATCATTCAACACTTGAAAAAGCACTATTGCTATGCCAATAAGTACCAGGCATTTGATCAATATCACATAGATCATTCTGAAGAAATAATAAAGTTTGTGCCTCTAATTCTGGAACAATGGCTTTGAGGAAAAATTTCAACCAGTAAATCTTTAGATGTTTCTAAGCTAAATAGAAGAAGAATGATGGATACTAGGCGGAAAGTGAGTGAGAATTTTTTTTTTGTAAATTTCTATTAATAATTGTCTTCTCAGTTGCATGCTTCTCGTAGGAAAACAGCTGTAGCTTGTCTTGATGCCAAACATCTCTTTTTGCTTGATAATCCTTTCTTCCACTGTGACACTGAAGAAGATCAAGAAGGAAATCTTTGGAAAAGGAAAGCATCTTGGCGCTCTGAGGAATTGTCAAATTTTTACTCACAAGTTGATCAAATTACTCTTAACTTGATAAGAGGATTTAAAAATCATGGACATATTTATAAAAATATTGTATCTCTTAGAAAAGACTCAAGTATTGCTTCACATACACTTGTGTGTCCTAGTAATCTTCCCACCAATTTTTACAACATTGATAATCTCAGCCTTTCTCAGTTTTTACTTATATGCCATAATCCTTCTTTTACAATCCCTTCTCTCTCCCATCTGCTTTAGTGTTTCAACTGTAAATTTTGTTTAGAATTTTCTTCCTGGTCAAGTTGTATTGAATAGCCATTTTGAATAGTAAAATTATTTTAGAGTTTGAATACATTATTTTCTCCTTTTTATGCCATCTTGTCCAAATACCACCACTTAAAAATTGTTTTCTTATTATTTTAAAATACTCTCTACTGAACATGCCTACTAGATATGTTGTTTGCACTTGCTCTGAGCTTGGTTGAAATAAAAAGTCTTTCACCAATAGTGAATGTGAGATAGTTCAGGGGCTTTCAATGTCTACAACTGCATATTACAAGCATCAAGATAAAATTCAGCTTTTTAGAAAACGAAGTCAGTTGATCAAACAATCCACAGCTCCTGAGCACCAACCTCTGGCCAAAAGTAGCTCTCACCAAGAATCTTCTTCTTCTTTTTTTCCTGTAGCAAGCTCTTCAAATGAAGTATTCTTACCCACTACTGAGGAGGTAAGCACCAAAAGTTTACTTAAATTTATAATTATTTTAATTTCTTGCTTTTTTTTAACATATTTATCTCATCAGTTTGGCCAAAAACACTCATTAAGTCTTGATGCTAATGATGCTGAGTCAATCACCTCAATTGTCAAAAAATCGAAAAGTTTCAAAAATTCTTCTTCTTCCTTTTTAAATTTATTACCAATTGAAACCTCCGCCTTTGCTCCTCCTGCTCTTGCACATCTATCACCATTGGTCTTCTTTATACTTATTGATCTGGCACATGGCCTTCTGGTTCAAAACTTATCACATAGGCAAATTAAAATACGGATTCAAGCTGAATTTTTCAAGATCAATTTAATATCTAAAACTTATAAAGATGCCGAAAAACTCCTGCATGAGTCTAAACAGCTTCCTCATAGCATTTACACTGTTCTCAACCGACTCAACCTACATGCGCCGCTTACAACTATTCTATGTTGTCCAAATTGCTTTCATCAACCTTTCAAAACTGATAACAAATACAACTTTGAACATGCCCATTGTAGTCAAATTTTGCTCAATGACATACCTCGTAAAAAGAATGTTGTGTTGAAATGCAATCATCCATTGTTTCAGCAAAAAGATAATCGAACATTGGATTTAGTTCCAGTCCAAACGTTTACAACTCAATCTCTTATATCTTGGCTAGCCCGCCTTCTTCTTCTTCCAGGGTTTGAGGATGATCTGGATTACTCATTAAGGAGGCCACATAATACACGAGGAAAAGTGTGCGATGTTTGGGATGGTTCAGTCTGGAAGGAATTTAAATATATAAAAGGAGATTATTTTACAAATAAAAGTGGTAGTCTTGTTTTCAGCCTGTATATTGATTGGTTTAATCCTTTTGGGAATAAAATTGGTGGTCATAGTCAGGTGTCACTTGGATCTATTATTTTGATTCGTCTAAATCTTCCACCTCATTTACAATATAAAAAGCAACATTTTTTCTTGGAAGGAATCACACCTGGGTCACATGAACCTAGTTTGGACCAGTGTAATCATGTTATTTCACATCTTTTAGAAGAACTTCAAAATCTGTGGAAAGGATGCTTTTTTTCAAAGACATTTCGTTATCCTGAAGGAAGACCAATACATGCTGCAATATTTCCTTTAATTGGTGACCTACCAGCTATCCAGAAGCTCTCTGGTTTTTCCAGATATAGCTCAAATAATCCATGGTCATTTTGCTTTATTTCTAAAGAAGATTTGAAATCTGGTAAACTTCCTGCTGAGTTCCTATCATGCACTGATTCCAACCACCAAATTCAAGCTATTAAATGGAAAAATGCTTCCAGTGCCCAAGAAAGAAAGAAGATATTTGATAATGAAGGTGTTTGATATTTGTCTCTTCTTGAACTTCCATATTGGCAACCAGTCTCTTTTGTTGGAATAGAACTTATGCACTGCTTACTTCTTGGTATTGCCAAAGAATTCAGTAAAAATTACCTTCTTATTACATCAGCTGGTGATTACATTCAAAAAGAAAAGAAAAAATCTTCAAAAAAAGGCTTTCAGGATGACCATTCATTCTCTTCAAAATCCAGTCACCATTCATTTTCCAGATCCTCCTCTAATCCATTTTTATTTAAGATATTAACAAAAAAAAAGATTTCAAAACTACCATCATTCCCCTCAAATTTTACTTCTCATGATTCAAGTAAAAGTAGAAAGACAAAAAGTACAGTTCGTGTAGTGATACCTCCATTGAGAAAAAACCTCAAATGAAAATTATCTTATGATGAAATTGGTCAGGAGAAGGCAGGAAAAGCTCTAAAAATGGTTGGGCCATCAAGAAGTACTAATCCACAGGGTGTTGAAGCCAGCTCAGAGAAAGAAGAATCAAGCTCTGATGTAGATAGTTCAAGTAAGCTATACTGAATTACTTTTAATTAAACATTTTCCTAATAAATATTTTCTTTAGAGTCCACATTTCAGGAATTTTCTTCCCATTTTAGACCTAAAATCAATTTGGGATCAGCTGCAGCACCAAATGATTTAACTTCTGATTTAAATCTAAGGCCTAGAAAATTGATGATTGTTCAAAATTGTATTTGGCATACATTCATTCCCGCATGGTTAACACGTGTTCCACACCATGTAGGGGAGACTGGAACAAATCTCAAGGCAGCTGAATGGCTTTTATTAAACAAAATTTATTACGTGGTCACTTTGTTCCCAGTTTGGAATATAGAAAATTCTGAATCTCGAGAGAAGAAGTTGATAAAGTGTCTTTTGCTGTTGGTATCTATTATCAACCTTTTAACTTCCCTTGAATTAAATGAAGAACAAATTGTATCTCTTCAGGATCATCTAAAAGAGTATATGAAATGTCTTAAAAAATTTTGGCCACATATTGACATCAAGCCTAATGTCCACTTAGCCCAACATTTTCCTGAAGTTCTGCGACAATTTGGGCCAGCACCATCATCAGCAGCTTGGGCTCATGAGCGTATAAATGGAATGTTGGGATCTATCTCACACAATAATAAAAAAAGTATGTGCTCCTACAATATTTTGGTTCCTCATAATTATTTACTTTAATATTTTTTATTTTAGATGAAATAGACAAGACATTTATGAAAATGTTTATCTTGAATGGGCAGCTTCAATCTCTTCTTGAGAGGAATGAAAATCGATTTGAAAACAAAATGAAAGATGTTTTTGATATAGAAAAAAAAAGTCTTCAAAATCAACTGTTAAACTACTCCATGAAGAATATGTTTTATGGCTGGATTATTTAAAAAAGATTGATGGTAAAAAGTGTTTGTCAAATATTTTTGAAAAAGATAAATTGACTGGTGCTTTAGAATTTCTTCCATCTAAAATTACTGATCTCCAATACTTTAACTTTGGTGGTAAATACTTCTCACTATACTCAAAACATCAAGGGAATGGGAATATTGAGATCAAATTATCAAAAGGCAACAAGTTTGGAGTGGTGTTAAGAATGTGGGAGTCAAAGAAGTTCCCAGATCAAATCTTTATTCTAGTTGGATTTTATGATGCTGTTGAAAAAAAAATAGAAAATCCTTTCTCCAAAGCAGGATTCAAAAAATTTTGGTGCTATAATAGATGGTCTAAAAATGTTATTATTACTCATAAAGATATTATTGGACATGCTTCAAGAACTCTCAATCCTAGTGGCTTTGGTGGTGTTTTATCTGATACTGTCTGTATAATGTCATAAAGTAGTATAGCTGGCACCTATTAATCACCTTTGTAATATCCATTATGAATTCAATATATGCCTTTTAGACACCAAAGTATGATCTATTGCCTGTTGTAAATTATGCAAACAGCACTATATGAAGAACTCAAATTGGTCCTAATGATTCAGCTATGAGCTATGTGTCATGATGAAAAATTGTCCCACCAAAGTTCCAACACAGGTTTGACTCAGGTTAGACCACAGGTACTAAACAACCACTTGACTGCAAGTCTTCTAACTTTTGACCTGATGATGGTTGTTAGTCTAGTTTTCAATCTTGGAAGACTAGATAAATTGTCATTGATTGTTGCAAAAGATAACAGATTTTTATTTTCAAAAGATGAAAAATGGTCATTCAATCTTTTCAGATTCATCTTATCTATCTCCACCTCCTGGCAACAGGCAGATACAGTATCTTTCAGTTTAGACAAATCATTTTTTATATTTTGCCATAAAGCAACTTTCTTTTCATGGGTTGCCTTGTAATGAAACAATTCATAAGAAACTCTCTGTGAGTCACTCCTCAATACTTGATAACCCTTTTCAGTTAACAAACTATTATATCTCTGAGTCAGTTGCATGTTTTTCATTGTATGATTTTGTTTAGCAATAATATCCCTCAAATATTCATCATTAATGTTAGCTACATCTGGAGTGTTTCTCAATAAGGAAACAGAGTAACTTTCTAGATTCTCATGAGACTCAGGTTCAAGTGTTTCATCAATAATAGCCATATTAAGATTTATCATTGAAGTAACAATTCAAACCAAAGGATTAGATACATTTGAAATTTGAATAATTTGTCTACTGTTCTCAGCCTCTACAGGTCTCACATTCTCATCTCCTCTTCTAGAATTACCTGAAGGAACTGAAATAGTTAAAAGAAATGGTACTTGAGAATTGATAGAGTGGCTTACCAAGGTTTTCTGGGCAAGATTATATTGTTTTTTCTTCTTCTTCCTCCTTGATAGGGGTGAGGAGGTGTGGGGTTGACTTGGCTGGGTCTTGATGGACCTGCTTGGGGAAATCGAGTCTGTTGATTTTGAGACAGGTAATCTCACTGAGTGTTCAGCCAATCCCACTGCCACTTGGATACTTCCACTTTCTTTTGCTGCTGGGGAGCCAATTGATGAAGATCCCCGGGGGGAGGAGGTCTCCTATTCTATTGAAGAAAAGCATCTATCTTTCTTACCTTTTCCTCTAGAGCATCTACTCTTGACCTCAATCTCATGTTTTCTGTCCTTAATTCTTTTATGTGTGTTTAAAGGTTCTTTACTTGTTGAGGTAGTGGCATCTTTTTTATTTTGAAGCCTTTTGGAAGTTCTTCTGGGGGGTTTATTACAGGTTTCTTTTCCTGAGTTGTTTCTACGCGAATTTCCACTTCCTCCATTTTTACATCCTGATTGGGGAAATGATTGATTAATTTGAGATAATTTTCTAGTTAAATGAGAACTCACAAAAGTAGCCTCATCATAATCAATTAAATCCAATTCCTCTTCACCTGCAGCAAAGACACCTTGATCAGTCATTTCTAAATTTTACTGAAATAAGGGAGGGAGACAATAAGATGAATTATTTTTTATTTTTACTTTTATTTAAAAGAAAAATAATAAAATAAAATTTTTCAGTATAAAATCAACTAATATAATAATCAATTCATCAATTCAAAACACTTTAAAACCAGGATTATATAATAATCAACTGAAGAATTAAATTTAAATTTCTTATTAACAATTTTATGATAATTATTATCAGGATTTAAGATCAACTGAGAACTAAATATATAACAGGACTTAATGTCTACTGAAATATTAAATATGAATTTTTAAAAAAAAATTATTGTCAAGACAATTTGTCAACTGGAACAAATAAAATTTAAATATATCAGGACAAGAGGCAACTGAAAATGATAATGAATAATTTTTTTAAAAAAATATAATTTATTACTTCTAGGACTGAGAACACAATTGCTCTATCTTTGTCTACTAGGAAAAATAAAATAAATAATAATAAAAAAATTCAATTCCAAGTTACTAGACACCTCCACCTGTTAAATGAGCAAATTAATGCCACTTACAGAGTGCTGAGTATAAATGAAATATGTAGAGAGTGAAGAGTGCAAAGTGATCCACAAATATTAATTTCAATAATTACCACTAAATATATGACATTTAGCCAATATATGAATCTAAGTTTTGGAGCATGGTTTGATTCCCGTTTGCAGCAAAATTTTTATCCACGTTATATATGACGTTCGTCGTTTTTGTTGTTCACTTGTCCTTATATATACCTTGAATGGGGATGGTCCCCACGGTCTCCGGCCTCAAGTAATCAATGCGCCATCGACAATTTGGAAAGGCCTCCAATTTTTGGGTGGTCCTTCAAGTATAGAAGAGTTTTTAAATAATTCAAAGGACGGCAACACTGGATTTCAAAGGATTCAAAATCAGTACGTATTTCTCTATCTTTTAAAGATTTTTACTCAAATAATACTAAGAGGTAAAGGGATAATTTCTATTTTAATTAAGATTTTAGAATTACAGCTTTACTGTAAATACTAAAATAAAAATAGTTTGTATATAGTTATAATAAAATAAGTAAGTAAGTAAGCAATATTATTAAAAGCACAAAAGTGAGGGCCTTTTATAGGCAAAACATGAGGGAAATAAAGACACAGAATTTTCACCATTACTGTAAGAATATGAGAAAGAAGATGACTAAAAGGAGTATATATATGACATAAGAAAATAAATTAATTGGTACGTCAACAAGGGCATCAATTTTATTAGTAATAAAGTATGAGTTCCCTTAGACTTTCACAATTAATTACATCACATTTAAGTATATTATATTAATTTCACGGAATTCCAGATCTCTAAATGAAGTAATATAATAATTATAAGGTTTTTTTATTATAATTTTATTATTAATTTTTATTCCCAATCAACTGCATTATTGAGCATGGTGTTAGGGAGTAAAAATGTATGTGACACTCACTTAAATTAATTATTTACACTACTTAATATAATTAGATTAGTTAGTTTTAAGTAATATATAAGTAAATATTAAATATTTAATTATTAATAAGTATTTTAAAAAAGGCGTTTCTTCACCTCAGTAAAATAATTAATTATTTTACCAGGTAATTCTAGTAGCCTGGCTGACACATATGCCTTCCTGACTCTCAAATTGTGATAAGGTACATCAAGCAATGACTTTCATAGCTCTTGATATACTCTTGGCCTTTAATTCTAATCTTGAAGAAGTTTTTTTTTATTATCAAAAATGTGCAGGAAGCTTTACGTTTTTCCAAGAAAGCCTTAATTACTTCATACTCCCAAGTAAACCATTCAAACAATTCTTAACCTATCTGTACCCAGTTTTAGTCAGTTTTTCAGGACTTCTCAAGAATTTTTCCTTCAATTTCTTGAGCTTATTCAGGAACACCCTGTCTTTCTCATTTATTCTTAAAAACCACAATGTCATATTTCAACTCAATTGGCCATCACACTATGCTGCTTGGGTTCCAATGATAACAAAGCTGCCTTAAATATTTGAAAAATTTCTTTGATTTAGGGTATGTATATATTAACACTTATACAAAACAATGCATAACTGCTATTGATTCCTTGGAATCAAAACCTCTCACCTTGCCAACTAAAGAAGAGTGACTTGAATCATAAAAGGTTATGCAAGCAGAGGGCTTCCCAGGATGTATTAGTCCTATAGATTGTACTACTATTCATTTAAACCAGAAGCCTGATCAAGGTGGAAACAATTACTTTGACTGTAAAAAGAGGAGGATTATTTTTAATTCATTTTATTCTCTTTGAAACTAACAAAAAAACTATATCTTCTCTATAGATATTCAATTTCTGTTCACCTTATATGTGACATCAACAAAAAATTCATATCTTTCCTTGATGGCTATCCTGGATCATGTCATGATCCCTACATCTTTCAACAAATTCAAATTTTAAAAGAACTTAAAAAACTCTTTGATGAAGATCAGTATCTTCTAAAAGATTCTACTTATGTGATTTGAAAGTATGTACTTACTGCTTTTCTGGGATCAGAATCTGAAGAAAGTCTAAATTCCAAGTTCAAAAATCATTTGGAAAAGTCAAGAGTCCGTATTAAACATTCTATTAGAATATTGAAAGGTCATTTTTCCAGTTTAAGTGAATTAAGAAGTCCTCTTAGAAATAAATCCAAAATGTAGGAAGTGATCAACTGGATTCTGTGTTGCACTATACTTCATAACAAACTTGCTGACCACAAAGATAAATAGTTAGAGCTGTATAAAGATTAAAAAGTGAAAATACCTACCACTATATCCAACACCTCTATATATCAAACCACTAGCATACAGGCACATATTCTTCCAATCACACAAGCGAATTGGGAGATTTAGCAACTTGTTCTTAAATTATTACAAAATTCATCTTATTTTTATCCACTATTAATCATACTTCCCACTGGGATACACTCCATTATTATGCCAATAATACTAGAAATTTTCTGTACAAAACCCTTTTAATTTTTTCTCATACTCTTTAAATGATAGAGTCAAAAGTATTATTCTCTTCCTTTTGTAATTTTATTTTTGCATATTGACTATTATTTTGAATTTTCAGTGAAAGTCTCTTTTTCTCTGTCTCATTTGTTTTTGTTCACCAACTCTGTCAAGGGGTGCTTTTGGTATAGAAGATTTTATGGTGGTCCAACGGCAATGAAAGGTGAGGAAAACTCGAGATTTCAAAAGAGGTACATATTTATTTCTTTATATTTTAATACTCAATAAAAAGGTAAAAAAGATTATTATTATTACTAATTTAAAACTTATTAGTATTTAGTTTTAAATACTAAGGTGGTAATAGTAGTAATAGAATGGTTTTGTAAATATAATATTTGTTTGTAAAGTATGAATGGAATGAATGATAACATCCAGATTGAGAGGTCTTACATAGGCAAAAAGGATAGGAACTACAGAACCACAATACTATATGCATGAGTATCAGAAAAAGAACAATTCCACATATAGACATTTCAAATATTAAAAGTTGCTCTATAAAGAATGTACCCATATACAGTATTTATCTGTATATGTCCAAATTATTTGATTTATTTTAGATTCTGTACATGTCAAAGTAAAAATAAAGATATTTAATTTAATATTTAGTATTTCTAGTTTTCTTTTCAGCTGTCATGAGGATACTGTCAAAGAATAAAAAATATGAGGAAACAATAGAATTATATCTTTACTTATTTTTACTTATTAATAAGTCAAAATTGTATAAGTAATTTATAAAGTAAGTAAAACTAATTAAATGAGATTTAAAGGCTCATTTCTACTATAGTAATTAATTTATTATTTACTGTGTAAGTCTAGTAGCCTGGCTGACACTCTCTCACTGTAAAAAAAATAATGAAAATGCTATCATTTTTTCTTTTTATATTTCTTTAGTAGAGAAGGAAGGTTAGATATCTATTTCCTAGGCATCCAAGAATCATATTAACAAGGTTTTTTTTTTGAATATCAATAAGTATTCAGTACTTTTTTCAGCAGTAACTATTCTTTTATTTAAAATGTTATCTGTTTCTACTCTCTCAGTGATTTCATTAGGGGTCTTCTTTGGTCTTCCCCTCCTTTTGGGAAATAAATCACTATTAGATGTGTAACGTTTCAAAAGAAATATTGGAAAAACAGGATGTTTTCTTTAATATGGAGAATACAAGATAAATTCAACTGCATTCTCACCAACCATTCTTCTTACAACAAATGGACCTACAAATGGGTCTTTTAATTTGTTATTACCTTGTAAATTGAAGTGCACTGTAGAAATCAGTACTTCATCACCCTTTTTAAAAGTGTATTCTTTATGAGATTTCTCCCACCTCTTCCCACATTCGAAAAAATTTTCAATACATTTTTGAGAATGACTTCTGAAAAGTTGTTGCATTTGAAGAAAAGATTTCACACCAGGATGTAAATCCAATTTAGGTATTTTATTTTTGAGAATTTTGGCAGGAGTAGTTGGAAAATATCCAAGCCAGAGCTCAAAATGGCTTTTTCTGAGTAACAGAAAGAACAGTATTATTATAAGCAAATTCCAAACCAGTAAGTAAAGTACCCCAATCATGAGTAAATCTGTCATTGTCTTTTTACTCAAGGACAAAGGCACAATACCTTCTTATCATGTCCTTTAAGCTCTGAATCATTCCTTCAGCTAATCCATAAGTTTGGGGGTGATGGGAAGTAGAATGTTTCAGATCACAACCACAAACATCCATCAGATTCATCCAAAATTCAGAAGTTAATTTAGGGTCTGGGTCAGAGATTATGGCCTTTGGAAAACCAGAAGCATTAAACATATGAGACCACCAGAAGAAAGCTAATTCTTTAGTGGAAACATCCTTGTGAGTAGGAATAAATTTACACATTTTTGTTAATCTGTCCACAATAACCCAACAAGGGTTATAACTGTCTTTCCCTGAAATGGGCAATCCTGTTATAAAGTCTTTCTTATAATCTGCCTTGGTGAATCAGGAGATAAAATATTTTTCATTAATCCAGTAATTTTCCCAGTAAATATTTTTAATTTCTGGTAAGAATCACAGGATTCAATATATAGTTTGGTGTATTCAGAAATGATAGCCCACCAAGCAATTTTCTAAATTCTAATCATTGTTTTTTCAAGATAAAAATTCCTGCAAATATTTCGTCATGAAAAATTATCAAGATGATTGATTTCTTAGAAGGAGCAATAAAAATAACAATACAAAACTTTCTTTTAAAATACACCACACAATATTTGGGGTCTGACTTGCAAGAAAGTTCTCAAATTAAATTCAGATGGAACTCAGATGGAACTCAGACTGAACTTAAAATGAGCTGATACTGAACTTTACGTCAAGCTCATCATGAAGCCTTAATCATGGATAAATTATTTGGTGCTGAAGTAATATTGAATGTTCAATAAAAAATTAATATAAATAAAAACAAGGGGAGCTGAAGAATCTGATCAATGGAATGAATTTTTTAAAAACACAGTTTAGTGTTAATTTTGAATTGCACTTGATCATTAGAAATACTGAAAATTATATAATTTATTTCAAAATTACTTTTAAAATCTCTGATAATTTTATTAATTTTTTGTGGAGAAAATATTAAATAAAATCAATGGCTCTTTTTATTAAAGAATCCATTTAACCCAAAATCTGAAGCTAAAATTTTTAAGGTTAAGGCATATGGCCTAATTCTTACATTGATTTAGTTTTCCATTTTGTGATTATTCCATATGATTATTTTAAATACATTTAATTTATCTAAAAAACATACTGAGCTATTAAAATTATTAAATTTTTTTCTCTATAATACATTAAAAACACACAGAGCTAAATAAAAAAAAGATAGAAATGTGTTTTCCTAATCTCTGACTCCATGAAGAATTCTCACAGATTTTTTATAATAAGCAATATTATTTGAGGAATAATATGATTGTATTTCTGGAAAGAGGTATAACTTTTATATTAGTAGATTTTTATCCAGCTTTTGAACTTATTAAATGAAGGAAGATTATTAAAGTCATAATGAAGTCAATTTTTGCACTTTTTTTTGTTCTAGATATTCCTCAACCACTAAGGAGTTTTGTAATAATCATTTAGTAGAGGTAATACATATATGAGATTCTCGAAAACTTCATGATGTATTTCATCACCATTACTTCAAAGTATTTTAAGTTGGAAGATTGATCTCATGAGGTGAAATAATTAATTACTAATGAGTGAATTTTTCATATGAAATATTGAAATTCAAACTAGATGTAAAATTTTAAACATAAAACATGTAAAAAAGTATAAATTTTTCTAAACTATAATTTTGATGCTTAAGTGTTCTTCCATTTTATATGGTGGGAGAATTGATGTGTCCACCTGGGAATAAGGACCATAGATTTTAAAAAGTGTTCCCATGTCAGAAAATGTGCTTCATGTTGAATTTTGGAGTATAATATTGTGCAAGATCAGAATTCAATAAGCAGACATGGTATTTTTACATCATTATATTAGTTTCTCATTCAAAAACAACTTTATGATAATAATTATTTAAAAAAGGCATAATATTTATTTTTAATCATACTCATATAAAAAAGCTAAACTTAAAGGTATCATATCATATTTTAATTAAAATAAATGTTAATAAATATTTTAGATTAATAGAAAAAATATTTCAACTCTATGCTGTTGAGAATTAAGTTAAGTGTTAAGTTGCAGGTACACTTTTTTTACCAGCCAGTTTTTCCAGAAGGAGAAAAAATAAAGAGGAAGAGGAATGTCGAAGGGCTCTTTTGGTCTAGAAGATTTCTAACGCAGGTCCAACAGCGGTGATAGGTGGATTTTGGGGTTTCAAAGTTAAGTATGTATGATTTATGTATTGTTTGCTTTACTCAATTAAAAGAGGAAAAAAATATTATAATTATTAAAATTAATGACTTAAAATTTCTGTAAGTAAATACTTAAAGCAATAATGTGTCATAAATATTTGATTTCAATAAATTGGTTTAATAAAATAATAAGTTAGTAAAGGATGATCCAAAACAACTGGAAAGGGAGGCCTTATATAGGCAAAGGAGAGACAAAGCATGGAGATGAAATCTTATATACAGTAGTATGAGAGAAGAAAAGAATATTCCAGAGAAAAGTTTCAAATAATAAGGTTGTACCAAAAAGAAGGTGCCAGAAAAGTGTATTTACTGTATATTCCAAAAGAAATTTAGTTTATTTAAAAATTACTGTAAATTTCAACTCTAAATAATTAATTTGAATATTTTGTATGTAGTTAATTTTTTTGAATATTGAATTTTATTTCAATTTAAAAATTTATTTTTTTTTCTTTATTTTAAAATTAATTTTTATTTCTCTTAACCTGCCATTGAGCACAGGGTTAGAAAATAAAAATATAAGGGACATTTTATTATCAATTTTAATTTTTTACTAACTTTAGCTTTTTTTAATTAGTTAATTTATTAAAAGGAAATTTAACTTAAATATATTAAAATTAATAAAAACAAAAATAATAAGGCTTGGCTTCATCTCAGTAAATAATTAATTATTTTACTTGGTAAGTCTTGCAGCCTGGCTGACACTTCCTCACTCTAAAAAAAATAAAAAAATGCTATGATTTTTTCATTTTATATTTCTTTAGCAGAGTAGGAAGATTAGATATCTCCTTCCAAGGTATCCAAGAATCATATTCAGAAGATTTATTCTTGAATCTCAATAAGTGTTCAGTACCTTTTTCAGAAGTAACTATCCTGTAATTTAGAATCTTATTGATTTCTGCTGTCTCAGTGATTTCATTTGGGGTCTTTTTTGGTCTACCCCACCTTTTGGGAAATAAATTACTATTGCATGTGTAAGGTTTCAAAAGAGATGTTGAAAAAACAGGATGTTTTCTGTCATATGGAGAATACAAGACAACTTCAACTGCATTATCACCAACCATTTTTCTGACAACAAATGGACCTACAAGTGGGTCTTTCAATTTGTTATTACCTTGTAAATTGAAGTGGACTGTAGAAATCAGTACTTCATCACCCTTTTTAAAAGTGTATTTTTTATGGTATTTGTCCCATCTCTTCTTCTCATATTCTAAGGATTTTTCAATACATTTTTGAGAATGACTTCTGCAAAGTTTTTGCATTTGAAGAAAATATTTTACACCAGGATGTAAATATAATTTAGGTATTTTATTATTGAGAATTCGGAAAGGAGTATTTGGAAAAAATCCCAGCCAGAGCTCCGGAGGTTTTTCTGAGTAAAAGAATGAACAGTGCTATTATAAGCAAATTCCAACCCAGGAAGTAGAGTAACCCAATCATGAGTGAATCTGTTATTGTCTCTGTACTCAAGGCCAAAGGCGCAATACCTTCTTATCATTTCCTCTAAAGTCTGAATCATTCTTTCAGCTAATCCATCAGTTTGGGGGTGATGGGCAGTAGAAAGTTTCAGATTACAACCACGAACATCCATCAGAGACATCCAGAATTCAGAAGTAAATTTAGGGTCCCTTTCAGAGATTATGGCCTTAGAAAAACCTGCACTATTAAACATATGAGACCACAAAAGAAGGCCAATTCTTAAGTGAAAAGATCCTTGTGGGTGGGAATAAATCTAAAATTTTTTGTGAATCTATCCACAATAACCCAAAAAGAGTTATAACTGTCATTCCCAGAAATGGGTAATCCTGTTACAAATTCTATGTTTATTATCTGCAATTATGCATCAGGAGGCTAGATATGTTGCATAAGTCCAGCTCTCTTACCAATCAATCTCTTTGATTTTTGGCAAGAATCACAGGATTCAACATATAGTTTGGTGTCTTCAAACATATTAACCCACCAAGAAGTGTTTTTAATTGTAATCATTCTTTTTTCAAGATCAAAATGGCAAGCCAATATTTCATCATGACAAATTTTCAAGATGATCTCTTTCATAGAAGGAGGAATAACAATAACATTACTCAACTTTCCTCTATAATATAGATATCTTTCATCAATTGAAAATTTACCTTTTTCCAAAGCCTTCTGGTACTTTGGTGGAAGGGTTTTAATCAATGCTTGTATTGAAGCATTTTTTGGATCATTTATTATGGTCATAACTTTTTTAAGTTAGTATCCTTATCAAATGAATCCATAATAAGCTGTAATTGCTCTTCCTCCATATCAACCACATATATCCCCTGAGTGTGAATAATTTTATCTTCAGGATCATATGCAGGATTTGATTCATCATTTGGAAAATTTAACCTTGATAACATATCCACATTTGAGTGAACAATACCAGCCTTATGAATTTTTTTCATTATCCCTCAATATTATTGTACAGCCAGTTGCTATCTGAACATATTTCTGTTAGGTGTTTTCAAGTTTAGTAGGGATTTAACTCCACTGCAGTCAGTGACAAGTTCAAATTTCTGGTCATCCAGGTAATAATGTAGCTTCTCCGGTGCCCACACTACTGCTAAACATTCTAGTTGAGTGGCACCATATTTTGATTCACTATTTCTCAAGGTTCTTGAAATATAGCAGATTACTACTTCTTATACTTTATCATTCATCACTTGTTTCCGATGGGGGAAGCCCCAGGACCAATAAAACTGGCATCAGTGAATAAAAAAAATGGTTTATTATAGTCAGGTAAAGCAAGAATTGGTGCTGACATTAAAAATGTTTCATAATGTCAAAAGCTCTTTATCTTTCACTACTTCAGACAAAAGCAACATCCTTCCTAGTCAGTTGGATAAGGGGTAATGCTATGACATGGTAATTTTTAATATACTGTCTATAATATCCAAACATTCCCAAAAATCTCCAGAGCTCTCTAACTGTGGTAGGAGCCTTCACTTATTGTATTGCTGCCACTTTGGTTTGGTCAAAACATATCTGTAAACCTGACACAACATTTCCAAGCACTTTTAAGAAATGAAAACCAAATTTACATTTCTTCAAATCAAGTGTCATATCTATCATCTCCATCTTATGGAACACTTTACACAGGTGGTTAAGATGGTCCTCAAATGTTTTTGAGAATATGATGATATCATCAATATGAATCATCAGCCATCCTTCAATTATTTATTGATGGAATGTGATATCCATAATTTTTTGAAAAACTGAAGGGACATTTTTATGGCCAAATGGCATCCTAATACACTTATAAACACCCATATGAGAAGAAATAATTAAAAAAATTCTAGGAATTCTTCTTAACAGGTACCTGATGAAATCCCTTGTTACCATCCAAACAGTTGATATATTTGGCACCTTGTAGGGTAGCATGTATAGAGCTAATTCTGAGTAAAGGATAGATATCATCAACAGTATAAGTGTTCAATGCTCCAGAATAACTGCATAACCTGACTTTATCTTTCTCATAAAAAATTAGGACAGGTGAGATAAAACAATTTTAAGGTGTTTCAACTACCTTTTCAATAATATTTATTTTTAAAAGGGTAGAGATTTTTTCTTCAATATCTTTTCTCTTTGTAGGAGAAGCTGGATAAGGCTTCTTCTTTAACCTAGATGGCATTTCAGTTTATGAGAAAAAAATGAAAGTTTCATTTCTTATTTATGTGATCAATGAGCAAATGCCATAGGAAAAATTTTATCAATTTGATGATGGAATCTTTCTCCTCACTAGAAAGTTTTTATTTAAAAGAAGCATTGTCAATCTAAGACACAAGGGCAGGCATTTATTTTGTAGTTCTTCCTCTATATTGAACTACAGAATAACATGTGTTCAATCCTGGTGTTAATAATTTCTTGGGGGAGGTAATCATAAATTTTCTCTTCCCATTCATCCCCATTGTAAAGCATTGGATTGAAGGATTTAATTTTTTGCCATATTTGGTTAAAATGTCATTTCCCACAATGGACCACAACTCAAATTATCATTTTTAATGACAACAAATTCAAATATGGCTCCTAAAAAACCATGTTTATGTTTGAAAAATACTGTGGCTTTGTATTTACCAATGGGGGACAAAACAGAACCATAACCTCTCCAATTCTTAGAGAAGATAGTCATAAGTTTTGATTTATAATCTTGGTCTACTGAAGCAAGTGCTTTTTCAGATACTACACTTCCTCCAGCTCCAGAATAAAAGAACACCTCAATGTTGTTTCCATTGATCAAGACTGGTGCGTTGAGAGGGGCAATAATAATTGAGATATCCTCAAGAATTTTTATAATCTCAGAATCTTCCACTGTAGATAAATCATTATTCTCAATATTAATATTGTTTAAATAATTAATATCCTCCTCCAGCATTAAAATTTCATGGTGAGATTCATATAAAATATTGCTGGCACAATCACTTGAAGTATCATCCAGTGCTATTGTGTCATCAGCATGTTCCTCTGTCTGTTCAACATGATTTATATTCTTGTCACATACATGGACTTTCTGCACAGGCTTTTTGCATTTGAAGAAAGTGTTAGTTGCATATTTTTTGGGTGCAACAAGGGAAGAATATTTACCAAACTTTTCCAGAAGTTTTTGTTGGTAATTGAAGGTTTTCTCTAATGAAGTTCTAGAAATTAATCTTCTATAATCACACTTGCTGTTTAGAAGGATCTCATTAGAAGTGTTAATAAAAGAAGAAGGTTCCCTTGAGAACTCAGTCTTTGCAACTATTTAGTCTCTCAGAGACATAGGTTATTTATAGATGATCCTTCCCTAACTTAAACACCATATCTTGGCCCATTTCCCTCAAGATTTTCACAAGTTTTATTTGGAACTAAATAGATTTTTCTGTATATGAGGTATATCTGGTTTCTTCATATTGCCTTTTTGAGCTAACCTAAACTTGAAACCACCTAATTGTGCTTTAACTAATTTTTTCCAATCTTCCCATGAGTAGTCATTTTTATCCAAGAGAACAGATTCATACCACATTAAGGCTATATTGTTAAATAAAGGAATTAATTTTGACACAATTTCTTCATCTGGAAGTTTTTAAGAATCTTTTAGATTATAAATCCTGCAAATGAACTGTTGCCGAACAGAGGAAGAGTCACCATCAAATGTTGGATACTGGTCAAGTTTTGGCCACTTGTTTTGATTTCAATTAGTTTCCTAATTAAAAGACTGTTTCTGAGTGAGAAGTATCTGTAACTTCTCCTATTGGGAAGTAATTTCATTGTTTAATCCTTCTGTGGATGATCCAGGTACATCATCAATTTTTGATGGAAAATCAGTGATATCAACAGGTATTTCTGGAACTAATTTTTCTTTGGATAAACTAGGAACAGGTAAAGTTGGGGTATCCTGCAAAACATGTTCTTTCAAAGAAATGTCAGAAAACTTTTGATTACATAAAAATGAATTCAATTTCTCCTCAATGGTTGTTAACCTAGTTTTAACTCTTTGAATACTAGATAAATTCTCATTTATGGTTGCAAAATATAGCTGTTATTTTTTTGTAAAGATGAATAATAATTAATTAAACTTTCTAAGTTCATCTTATGTCCTTCTAGCTCCTGGAAACAGATGGAAACATCATCTTTTAATTTAGACAAATTATTCTTGATATTTTGACATAAAGAACCTTTCTTTTCATGAATTACTTTGTAATGAAACAAATCATCAGAAACTCTCTGTGACTCACTCTTTAAGGCTTGATAACCCTGTTCAGTTAACAAACTATTATATTTCTGAGTAAATTGCATGTTGTTCATTATATGATTTTGTTTAGCAATAATAACCCTAAAATATTCATCATTAATCTTAGCTACATCTGGAGTATTTCTCAATAGTGAAACAGAATAACTTTTCAGATTCTCATAAAACTCAGGATCAAGTGTCTCATCAATAATAGCAATATACTGATTTATCATTGAAGTAGCATTCAAAACCAAAAGATTAGATATGTTAGATCATTAAGCCATTTGTCTACTATTCTCAGCCTCTACTGTTCTCACACTCTCATCTCCTCTTCCAGATTTACCTGAAGGAACTGAATCAGTTACAAGAAATGGTACTTGAGATTCAATAGAGGGGCTTACCATGGCTTGGGAAAGAATTGAATGTGATTCTTTTTTCTTTTTCTTCCTCCTAGATAGGGGTAAGGAGGGGTGGGGCTGTTCTGATTGGTTCTTTAAGGACCTGCCTGAGGTACTTGTTGCTGTTGTTTTTGGGACAGATAATACCACTGGGTGCTCAGCCAATCCCACTGCCACTTTGAGACTTCCACATTTTCTTGTTGTTGGGGGGAAAACTGTGGAAAAGCTTTTAGAGGAGAAGTTTTCCTCTTCTCTTGAAGTAAGGACTCTATTTTTCTTACCTTGTCTTCTAGAGTGTCGGTTTTTTAACTCAGCTTGAGGTTTTTTGACATCAACTCCTTGATTTGAATGGAGAGATTTTTGACTTGCTGATTCAAGGGCATCATATATATTTTGAAGCCTTTTGGAAGCTCTTCTAGGGGGTTGATTGAAGGCTTTTGATCTTGAGCAGTTGTCTCCACTAATATTTCCATCCCCTGCATTTCTACATCCTGATTGGTCCAGTAATTGATTAATTTGAGCTAGTTTTGTATTCAAAGGAGAACTTACAGAAGAAGCTTCATCATAAACAATTAAATCAAGTTCCCCATCACGGCCAGCAGAAGCGCTATGATCAGTCATAGTTGTAATTAACTTGAGCTGGGAGAAAGAAAAATTAAAATTTAATCAGTTATTATTTTTACTTTTTTTAAAGAAAAATAAGGAAAAAATATTTTTTTAATATATAAGTAAATATCTCAAGGGGTCTTTCAAGTCTAGGAGGTTTTTAACGGCGGTCCAACGGCAGTGACAAGGGGATTTTTGGATCTCAAGTTTGGGGTACATATTTCCTTATAATTTTGATTATTTACTCAATATAAAGAGGTAAGAAATAAAATTATTATTATAATAAATGGATTTAGAATTATGTGAATGTAAATACTAAAGCAATAAATAGTAATAAATATTTTAGTGAAGTAAATAGTTTTGTAGTATGAGTAAGTAATGGAATGATGAAAAGCAATCAAAAGAGAGACCTTATATAGGCAAAGAAGAGAAAAACCACGGCAATAAAATTCTAAAAACAGTAGTATGAGAGAGATAGAAAAGAATATTCCAGAAGGAATATTTTCAAATAATAAAGTTGTTCTAAAAAGAAGGTGTCATAAAGGGGTATTTACTGTATTTTACAGAAATAAATAAATGTATTTAAAATTTACTGTAAATGTCAATTTTATATAAGTAATTTGAATTTTTTGTAGATATTTAATTTTATTTAAATTTTTATTTTATTTTAATATTAATTTCTATTTATTTTAACTTGTCATTGATATGGTTTTAGAAAATAGAAATATAAGGGACATTTTAATATAAATTTTAATTATTCACTAACTTTACCATTTTGTAATTAGTTAATTTTTTATATGTAAAATTAATGTAAATAAATAATAATTAATAAAATTAAAATAATAAGGTGTGGCTTCATCCATTAAATAATTAATATTTTACTGGGTAATTATAACAGCCTTGCTGACAATCCCTCACTCTAAAAAAACAATAAAAAAATGCTATGATTTTTTCTTTTTATATTTCTTTAGCAGAGTAGAAAGATTAGATAACTCCTACCCAGGTCTCTAAGAATCATATTCAGAATATTTTTTCTTGAATCTCAATAAGTATTCCGTACCTTTTTCAGCAGTAACTATTTTGTCATTTAAAATCTTTTCTATTTATGCTGTCTCAGTGATTTCATTAGGGGTATTTTTTGGTCTTCCCCTCCTTTTGGGAAATAAATCACTATTGGATGTGTAAGGTTTAGAAAGAGATTTTGGAAAAACAGGATGTTTGCTGTCATATGGAGAATACAAAATAACTTCAACTGCATTATCACTTACCATTCTTCTTAAAACAAATGGGCAAATAAATGGGTCTTTCAATTTGTTATTACCTTGTAATTTGAAGTGGACTGTAGAAATCAACACTTCTTCACCCTTTTTAAAAGTGTATTCTTTATAGGATTTGTCCCATCTCTTCTTCTAATATTCAAAGGATATTTCAATACATTTTTGAGAATGACTTCTGATAAGTTGTTGCATTTGAAGAAAAGATTTTACACCAGGATGTAAACCCAATTAAGGTATTTTATTATTGAGAATTTGGTCAGGAGTATTTGGAACATATCCAATTCAGAGCTCAAAAGGCTTTCTTTGATTAACAGAATGAACAGTGCTATTATAAGCAAATTCCTACCCAGGAAGTAAGGTAACCCAATCATGAGTGAATCTGTCATTGTCTTTATACTCAAGGCCAAAGGCACAATACCTTCTTATCATATCCTCTAAATTCTGAATCATTCTTTCATCTAATCTATCAGTCTGAGTGTGATACTCAGTAAAAAGTTTCAAATCACAACCACAAACATCCATCAGAGAAATCCAAAATTCAGAAGTAAATTTAGGGTCTCTGTCAGAGATTATGACTTTAGGAAAACCAGCAGGATTAAACATATGAAACCACCATAAGAAATCTAATTCTTAAGTGGAAACATCCTTGTGGGTAGGGATTAATTTACACATTTTTGTGAATCTGTCCACAATAACCCAACAAGAGTTACATCTGTATTTTCCAGCAATGGGTAATTCTGTTACAAAATCCATGTTTATTATCTGCTATGGTGCATCAGGAGTTTCAATATTTTGCATTAATCCAGCTCTCTTACCAGTCAATATTTTTGATTTTTGGCAAGAATCACAGGATTCAACATTTAATTTGGTGTCTTCAGATATATTAACCCACCAAAACTAGTGTTTTTAATTCTGATCATTTTTTTTTCAATATCAAAATGTCCAGCTAATATGTCATCATGACAAAATTTCAAATGATTTCATTCATAGAAGTAGAAATATCAATGACATTACTCAACTTTCTTCTATAATATAGATATCCTTCATCAATTGAAAATTTACCTTTTTCCAAAGCCTTTTGGTACTTTGGTAGAAGGGTTTTAATTAATTCTTGTATTGAAGCATTCTTTGGATTATTTAATATGGTGCATAACTTTTTTAATTCAGTGTCCTTATCATATGAATCCTGAATTAGCTGTAATAGCTCTTCCTCCATATCAACCACATTTATCTCATGAATATGAATAATTTCATCCTCAGGATCATAAGCAGGATTAGAGTCACCATTTGGTAAAGGAAACCTTGATAACATATCCACATTTGAGTGAATAATACCAGCTCTATGAATAGCTGTCATTCTCCCTCAGTATTTCCAAACAGCTAACTACCATCTGAACATATGTCTGTTAGGTGTTTTCAGGTTTAAAAGGGATTTAACTGCAGTAAAAACAGTGACAAGTTCAAATTTCTGGTCATCCAGGTAATAATGTAACTTCTCTAGAGCCCACACTACAGCTAAACATTTGAGCTGAGTGGCACCATATTTCAATTCAATATTTCTCAAGGTTCTTGAAGTATAACAAATTACTACTTCTGATACTTTATCATTCATCACTTGTTTTTGATGGAGGGGAGAACCAAGACCAATAAAACTAGCCTCAGTGTACAAAACAAATGGTTGATTAAAGTCAGGAAAAGCAAGAATTGGTGCTGACATTAAAAAGTGTTTCATAGTGTCAAAATCTCTCTGTCTTTCACTATTCCAGACAAAAGCAACATCATTTCTAGTCAATCAGGTAAGGAATAAAGCTATGACTTGATAACTTCTAATATACTATTAATAGTATCCACACATTCCCAAAAAACTCTGGAGCTCTCTAACTGTGGTAGGAGCCTTCACCTGTTGTATGGCTGCCACTTTGCTTTGGTCAACACATATCTGTAACCCTGAAACAAAATTACCAATTACTTTTAAATTATGAAACCCAAATTTACATTTCTTCAAAGCAAGTTTCATATTTATTTCATCCATCTTGTGGAACACTTTACACAGGTGGTTAATATGGTCCTCAAATGTTTTTGAGAATATAATGATATCATCAATATAAACCATCAGCCATCCTTCAATTATCTCTTGATGGAATGTGTTATCCATAACTTTTTGAAAAACTTAAAGGGAATTTTTAGGGCCAAATGGCATCCTAATATACTTATAAATACCCATATGAGTAGCAATCATCAGAAAATTCTGGGAATTCTTCTCAACAGGTACATGGTAATATCCCTTGTTACCATTCAAACAGCTGATATATTTAGAACCTTGTAAGGTAGCATGTATAGAGCTAATTCTAGGTAAAGGATAGATATCATCAACAGTATAAGTATTTAATGCTCTATAATCACCACATAACCTGGCTTTATCTTTCTCATAAGAAATTAGGACAGGTGAGTTAACAATATTTAGGTGTTTCAACTACCTTTTCAATAATATTCATTTTTAAAATGGTAGAGATATTGTCTTCAATATCTTTTCTCTTTGTGGGAGAAGCAGGATAAGGCTTCTTCTTTAAACTAGGTGGTATGTCAGTTAATGGAAAAGATAATGAAAGTTTCATTTCTTCTTTATCTAATCCTAGTTCATGTGACCCATGAGCAAAGGCCATAGGAAAAGACTTTATCAAGTTAATGATGGAATCTTTATCCTCACCAGAAAGTTGTTCTCCAAAAGAGGCATTGTCAATTTCAGACATAAGGGCATGCATTTCTTTTGTAGATCTTCCTTTATATTAAACCACAGAATTTTATGTGTTCCATTCTTGTTTTAATAATTTCTTAGAGGAGGAAGTCTTAAATTTTCTCTTCCCATTCATCTCCATTGTGAAAAATTGGTTTCAAGGATCCAATTTTATGCCATACTCGGTTAAAATATCATTTCCTATAATAAACCAATTGCTTAAGTTATCATTTTTCATGACAACAAAATCCCAAATAGCTCTTACAAAACCATGGTTATATTTAAAAATCACTGTGGCTTTGTATTTACCAATGAGGGACAAAAAAGAGCAAAAACCTCTCCAATTTTCAGAAATGATAGGCATAATTTTTTATTTATAGTCTTAATCAACTGAAGCAAGTGCTTTTTCAGATACTACACTTCCTCCAGCTCTAGAATCCAGAAAAACTTCAATGCTGCTTCCATTGATCAAGACTGGTGCTTTGAGAGGGTCAATGACAATTAATTCATCCTTAATGTTTCTTATGATCTCAGCATCCTCAATGGTGAATAAATCATTATTATCATTATTAATAGTATTCAAATAATGAATATCTTCTTCCAGAATCAAGATTTCTTGTTGAGATTAATATGAAATATTGCTGGCACAGTCACTTGATGTATAATCCAGTGCTATTGTGTCATCAGCACGCTCCTCAGTTTGTTCAACAAGATTTATCTTCTTGTCACAAGCATTGCCTTTCTGCAAAGGCTTGTTGCACTTGAAGCAAGTGTTTGTTGCATACTTTTTAGGTGCAGCAGGGGAAGAAGGTTTACCAACCTTTTACAGAGGTTTCTGTTGGTAAGTTGGGGGTTTCTCCAAAGGGGTTCTAGGAATTATTCTTCTGGCATCATACTTTTTGTTTAGAAGGATCTCATTACAAGTATTAATGAAGAAAGAGGGTTCTCTGGAGAGCTCAGTCCTAGCCACTATCAAGTCTCTCAGAGACATTGGCAATTTATAAAGGATCCTGTCCTTACATAACTCAAACTCCATATTTGGGTCCATTTCCCTTAATATTTTTACAAGTTTCATTAAAAACTCAATAGGTTTATCAGTAGAAGAGCTATATCTAGTCTCCTCATACTGCCTTTGTTGAGCCATTCTGAACTTGGAGCCACCAAATTGTGCTTTAATCAATTTTTTCCAATCTTCCCATGAGTAGTCATTCCTGTCCAAGAGAACAGATTAATATTAAATTAGTGCTACATTGGTAAATAAAAAAATTTACTTAGACACAATTTCCAAATCTTGAAGTTTGTAAGAATTTTTCAAGTAATCAATTCTGCAAATGAATTGCTGCCAATCAGAAGAAGAATCACCATCAAATGTTGGATTCTGGTCAAATTTTGGCCGGTTCTTTTGATTTGAAGGAGTCTTTTTAGTATTAGCTTTTTTATGTGTAAGAAGCAGCTGTAACATCTCCAATTGTGCAGTAATCTCATTGTTTAATCCTTCTGTTGAAGATCCTGGTGCATCATCATTTTTTGATGGAAACTCAGTGGTATCAACAGGCATTTCTGAATCTAATTTTACTTTAGAGGAACTAGAAACAGGTAAACTTGTAGCATCCTGTACCATATGTTTCTTCAAGAAATGTCAGAATATTTTTGATCATTAAAAATGAGTTTAATTTCTCTTCAATGGTTGTTAGTCCAGTTTTCACTCTTGGAAGACTAGATAAACTCTCATTAATTGTTGCAAAAGATAACTGGTTATTTTTTTGAAAAGATGAATAATGATAACTCAATCTTTTCAGGTTTATCTTATCTACCTCTAGCTCCTGGAAACAGGCAGACACAGTATCTTGAAGTTTAGAAAAATTATTTTTTATATTTTGCAATAAAGCAACTTTCTTTTCATGAGTTACTTTGTAATGAAACAAATTATAAGAAACTCTCTGTAACTCACTCCTCAATAATTGATAACCCTATCCAGTTAAAAACTATTATATTTCTGAGATAATTTTATGTTTTTCAAGATATGATTTTGATTAGCAATAATATCTCTCAAATATACATCATTAATTTTTGCTACATATGGAGTGTTCCTCAATAATGAAACAGAGTAACTTTCCAGATTCTCATAAAACTCAGGCTCAAATGTCTCATCAATAATAGCTTTATCAGGATTTATCATTGAAGTAGCAATTAAAACTAAAGGATTAGATACATTAGAATATTGAGTGACTTGTCTACTCCTATCAGCCTCTACTGGTTTCACAGTTTTATCTCCTCTTCCAGAATTACCTGAAGGAACTGAATCAGAAACAAGAAATGGTACTTGAGATTCAATAGAGGGGCTTGCCAAGGTTTGGGCAAGATCTGAATATTGTTTTTTTTCTGCATTCTTGATAAGGGTGAGGATGTGTGGGGTTGAATTGACTTGGTTTTGACAGACCTTCCTGAGACATTTGAGGCTGCTGGTGTTGAGACAGAAAATCTCTCTGGGTGTTCAACCAATTCCACTTTCACATTGATACTTCCACCTTTTCTAGTTGCTGGGGAGCCAATTGTGAAAGATATTTGGGGGGAGGAGGTCTCCTCTTCTCTTGAAGAGAGGCATCCATTTTTCTTACCTTTTCTTCAAGTGAGTCTGTTCTTGCACTCAGTCTTAGGCTCTCTGTCCTCAGTTCCTTTATGTGGGTGGAGAGATTTTTTATTTGCTGATGTAAAGGCATTTTTTTATTTTGAATCTTTAGGAAGTCCTTCTAAGGGTTGATGGAAGGCTTTTTTTCCTGAGAATTTTCTCCACTAGTATATCCACTTCCTCTATTTCCTCCTCCTTATTGGTCCAATAATTTATTAATTTGAGCTAATTTTGTAGTTAAGGGAGAACTTACAGAAGTAGCTTCATCATAATGAATCAGATCCAATTCCTCTTCACGGGTAGCAAAAACACCTTGATGAATCATTCTTGAACTGAGGGAAGAAATATTAAGATGTATTAGTTTTATTTTTTCTTTTAAAAGAAAAATAAGAAGAAAAAAGAATTTAAAAATCTTCAGGACAAAAAATAGACTGAAATAATAATCAAAATTTTTATTAATTCAAAATAATTTTATAACCAGGATTAAAAGAAATCAACTGAAGAAACAAAATCAATTTTTTAATCAATTAAATTTTGATCATTATCAGGATTAAAATCAACTGAAGGATATTTAATAACCAGGACTTGATGTCAACTGAAATAATTTTAATATAATTTATTTTTATTAATTTTAATTTTGTATTGTCAGGACAATTTTTCAACTGGAACAACAATATTATTTTAATTTATCAGGACAAGGTCAACTGAAAAAAAATAATATAATATAATAATAATAAAATATTTTATATTAGTTCTAGGACTAAGAACACTATAGTTCTTTCTTTTTCAACTAGGAAAAGAAATAAAAAAATTCAAATTACCAGACACCTCCCCCTGTAAAATGAGCAAATTAATGCCACTTACAGTGTACTGAGTAAAGAGAAATAGGTAGAGTATGAAGAGTGCAAAGTGACCCACAAATAGTAAACAATATAATCACAACAAATATATGTGACTATAGTCAATATATAAACTTAAGTTTTTGAGCGCAGTTTGATTTCAGGTTGCAGAAAAAAGTAAGTCACGTGGCTGATGAAGTTTGTTGTCTTTGTTGTATACTTGTCCTAATGGCACCTCGTTGTCAATGGTCTCTCTGTTGCCGGCTTCAAGTTATCAATGCACTGTCGACTATTTGGAAAGGGCCTCAGTTTTCAAGGGGTCTTTCAAGTATAGAAGGCTCTTAATAGTGGTCCAACGGTAGCGACAAGGGGATTTATAGATCTCAAGTTTGGGGTGCCTATTTCCTTATCATTTTGATTATTTACTCAATATAAAGAGGTAAGAAATAGAATTATTATTATAGTTAATGGATTTAGAATTACGTGAATGTAAATACTAAAGCAATAAATAGTAATAAATATTTTAGTGAAGTAAATAGTTTTGAAGTATGAGTAAGTAATTGAATGATGAAAAACAATCAAAAGAGAGGCCTTATATAGGCAAAGGAGAGACAAAGCACGGCAATAAAATTCTAAAAACAGTAGTATGAGAGAGAGAGAAAAGAATATTCCAGAAGCAATATTTTCAAATAATAAAGTAGTTCTAAAAAGAAGGTGTCATAAAGGTTTATTTATTGTATATGAAAGAAATAAATTAATGTATTTAAAATTTACTGTGAATGTCAATTTTAAATAAGTAATTTGAATTTTTTGTAGATAGTTAATTTTATTTGAATTTTTATTTTATTTTAATATTAATTTCTATTTATTTTAACCTGTCATTGACATGGTGTTAGAAAATAGAAATATAAGGGATATTTTAATATTAAATTTAATTATTCACTAACTTGACCATTTTTTAATTAGTTAATTTGTTATAGGTAAAATTAATCTAAATAAATTATAATTAATAAAATTAAATTAATAAGGCATGGCTTCATCCAGTAAATAATTAATTATTTTACTGGGTAAGGCTAACAGCCTGGCTGACAAAATATCAGGATTTTTAATAATCAACTGGAATAATTAAAATATAATGGTTATCAGTACAAAAAATCAACTGAAATAATAATCCAAATTTTAATTAATTTATTTTAAAATAATTTTATAACCAGGATTTAAAATAAATCAACTGAAAGAATAAAATAATTTAATAATTAGTAATATTTTGATAATTATCAGGACCAGAAGTCAGCTTAAGAATTTAATTACCAGGACTTAATTTCAACTGAAAATAATTTTAATTACCAGGAAGTAATGTCAACTGAAATAATTTAATTACTAGGACTTATTGTCAACTGAAATAATTTTCATTACCAGGACTTAATGTCAACTAAAATAATTTGATTACCAGGACTTATTGTCAACTGAAATAATTTAATATAATTAATTTAATTAATTTTAAATATTATCAATTTACTTCCAGGACAATTTGTCAACTGAAAAATAATATAAAATTTTAATTATCAGGACAGAATTCAACTGAAATATCTAAAAAAAATTTAATTTTATTAATTTTATTTTTTATATTACTTCTAAGACTAAAAACAATATAGTTCTATCTTGGTCAACTAGGAAAAAAAATATATTTATCTTATTTAACAGGCACCTCCCCCTGTAAAATGAGAAAGTTAATGCTACTTAAAGAGGGCTGAGTAAAAAAGATATACGTGGACAATGAAATGTGAAAAATGGCCGACAAATAGTAATCAATAAAATTACCACAATTATATATGACAATTGTCAATATATGAACCCATATTTTGGAGAGCGTTTTGATTTCCGGTCACAGTAAAAAAAATATCACTTGGTCAATGACATTTGATGTTTTTGTTGTCTACTTGTCCTACTGGTACCTTGTCCTCAATGGTTCTATGGTTGCCAGCTTCAAGATATCAATGGCTCTATGGTTGCCGGCTTCAAGATATCAATGCGCTGTTGACAATTCGGAAAGGGCCAAAAGTGTTGAAACGGTTCTATTGGTCTAGAAGATTTTTAATGCAGGTCCAATGGCTGTGATAGATAGATTTTGGGTTTTCAAAGTTAAGTACGTATATTTTATCTTTTGTTTACTTTACTCAATTAAAAGAGGCAAAAAATTTAATAATTATTATAATTTATGATTTAGAACTTCTGTAAGTAAATACTAAAAACAATAATAAGTAATAAATATTTAATTGTAATAAATTGGTTTTATAAAATAATAAGTAAGTAAAGGATGATCCAAAACAACTGGAAATGGAGGCATTATATAGGCAAAAGAGAGACAAAGCACGGAGCTGAAATCTCAAATACAGTAGTATGAGATAAGAAAAGAATATTCAGAAAACAGTTTCAAATAATAAGGTTGTTCCAAAAAGAAGGTGTCAGAAAAGTTTATATATTGTATATGACAAAAGTAAATTAGTTTTTTTTTAAATTATTGTAAATGTCAATTCTAAATAAGTAATTTGAATTTTTTTATGTATTTTTTTTTTGAATATTGAATTTAATTATTTTAATATTAATTTTTATTTCTCTTAACCTGTCATTGAGCACCAGGTTAGAAAATAAAAATATAAGGGACATTTCATTATTAACTTTAATTATTTACTAACTTTACCTTTTTTTACTTAGTAAATTTATCATAAGTAAATTTAATTTAAATATATTATAATTTATAAAAATAAAAATAACAAGGCGTGGCTTCATTCCAGTAGATAATTAATTATTTTACTGGGTAAGTATAGCAGCCTGGCTGAAAAATAAGAAGAAGCACCACAGGAAAATTGAGGGGGTATTGCTAGCAATACCCCTTGCTTGAACTCCATTGAGCCACAAATTTATGCCTGAATTATGCACACATCAACACCATGGAGGAAATTGTTTGGCCTTACATTTAGTCAGAGATTTGTCACAAATTGAGCTCAAGATGAACCTACATTGATTACCCTTTGATCTTTCAAAATCCTAATTTGATCATGAGTTGAACTCCCTTTGATCTCACTTTGATCTAACATAAGATTTTGCATATCCAATATGTCAACTATTCACTTTCATAAAGATTTGTAATGAATTTCACATGGAGTATCAGAACCGAAACCAGTAATTTTGAGTAAATGTGTCATCAACATGATTAATCTACAATAAAATACCATCAAAGTTCAATCTTATTACTGAAAACTTTTGGTAAAATGACTAATAGATATTTAAATTGGAAAATAATATTCCATTTCTCAATTTCAAATTCAAAATATTAATCCTTGTTTCAAATTTGAATTTTGTAAATTCCTTTCTTTGCTATATTATCAGTAGTATTTGAGGTATTTTACACCTTTGTAAATATGGTGTTGTGCTGCTAAAAATTATCTCTGTTTGAAATCAACTTTATTGAAGCTTGATTCAAGAATGATACATATTTTATAACTATTTTGAGAGAAAAGTCACTAGTAATGAAGTTAGCCTTTAATCTGTCCTTTATTAAACCTCACTTAATCCTACATAAATCCTAATTGACCCACAAAAACCTTTTTCAAGATATTTTTTAGCACAAGTTGATTCAAGATTGGAGCAATAAATTTTTTTACATATCTAATATGCCTATTGATTTAATTTCTTCAAGATTACTTAAAATTCACATTAACATTAACTTTCACTGGAAATATTAAACTCAAATCTTGAAAATATAGTATGTAAAATCAAAATAAATCTAACATAATTTGTTAAAACAAATTTTTTTTTCTGGATTTATTTAAATAAAAAATTGTTCATTTGTGAAAATAGATAAAAAAACTATCCATCCAGAATTTAGAATTTATTTTTAAAAAATTAATGCACCGTCACTTTCATGTTTATCATGTATTTCAAAAATTATATTTTTAAAAATTTTGTGAATAGTAAACCTTAGATATAAACCTTAGAAATATCAAAAACTAAAACATCAGCAAATTGAAATTTTTTTCTTGATATGAATGGAAATAATGATTGAAAAACACCTTCAGAGCAGGTTTGATTTTGAATAATAGGCATAATTTCTCATGTAAATTTAAATAAAAATAATTATTATTCTTACATAAGTTGCAGTGGATACATTTGAGCTCAAAAAGAATTAAAACTGAAAAAATAAGAGATATATAATTCATATTCCAAAATGAAATCACCCTTCATTATCTACCTGTAAATTACTTTAAATTAAATAATTTTAAAGTCAGTATATACTGATGTTATTTTTTCTTCTTAAATATTTATTATATAGATTAATAGTCATAAACAGTTGACATATATGTTAATTTTATCTAAGCAATCTTTAATGAATAAAATGATAAAACAATCTTTTATGTAATACGTGATGTAGGAAAAAAATATTATTATATTTTTGATGCACTATCAATAAAATTGAAGATAGAGAATATCAAAAGTTTAAAAATAATTTAAATTTTGATATAATCATTTTTTTTATTTTACTTGATTAAAAAACAGATTTTAAATCTTAATATAATTTTAAATCCCATTACTTTGTAGATTTTAACATTTGAAACTATGAAAAAAATATTTATGAAAGAATTTTACAATATTTGTCCTTCTAACAACTCATAAATCCAACTTCAAATCTTCTAACCTTCACAATTAACCACAATGCATTCTGAAAATACTCTATATTTAAATAATTAAAGGTAAAAAAAATTATGTTTTTATTTTTTATTTAAATTTTTGATAAATTATATATATATATATATATATAATTGCTTAAAAAGTCTGAGAGGGAACTTAATAGTGGTTTTGGCATTAGATATATAGATTCAACTTTCAAAAAATTTGTTTTGAATAAATTACAAAGACAAAAAGGATATATTTTGATTAAAGGTTACTGATTTAAGTTCACTTTAAACTTTATTAACCATTTTTATTGAATATCAATCCATGGTTATTATTCTTAATGATATTATCATAAAATCTTTCTCTTTTTTAATATAATGATTTTATGTTGTGTGGTATGTAGGTTAAGATCAGTTTGAAAGATTAATTGAAGATATATATACCAGACACAGTATAATCTGTAAATTTAAAACTATAAATTACTTTTCTGATCTTTTACATCATTAATAAGTAGCTCATGCATTACACAAGTAAATAATTATAGTCCCTGGAAATAAGTCCTTGTGAATTTCAAATTTTTTGTTATTCTTAAAATCATTAATCAAATAAAATGAAAATTTCTTCAATCATTGATTGAAATAAGAAGTTTCAAAATCTTATCTGGTAGTTATTAAAGTTTGAGTTATTTTTCATATTATCAAATATATTGAACATTTGTAAATTTTAACTTCAAAACTAGTGATCATAGCAAAGTAATACTGGAACAATCAGATAAAAAAGGTAGAATAAAGTCATAGCACAACAGGAAATGATAGAAGAGTTTTGATTTTTGGATCACAAAATTCAACATATTTTTGAAATATTTTACCACCTTTAGATAATTTTTAGCTGATTTTAACATTATTATAACAAACAAGCTTAACAATGTTTTTGATTTTTTTAACAAAAATAAATATTTTTAGATCATTTTTTTAAAAAATATGACTTATTTTTATGCTTTATCTACAATAATTAGTAATTTCTTTTGCAGAAATCACTTGTTTTGATATTCAAATTTTGAATTTTTTAAGAGAGTTCATTGCATTAAAGTTTTTATCAATTTTTCATTAAAACATCATATTTTAAATCTAGAGATTTGGTTTTGAAATAATATATATTTTTATGTTAATTGACTCATTATTTTTGGATTGATAAATTAGGATAAAATTGCGATTGCTTATTTCTAGTGAGTGTACATCATAGTTGGTTTTCAAATCAAAGATTAATAAATGTTGAAATTTTGTAAAATTCTAAATATCCTTTAAACCTTTTTGATTTAAATGATGTTTAATGTTATGTAATCATTCTATAAGTAGAACACAATTAAAATCAGATAATGGTACATTGATTTCAATTTCTAATACTAAGATTTTATTCTACTTGAAACAATATAAACTTAAGCTCGCTATCTCATATAAGAAAGTCAAAATTTTCAAAAATTATATTTCCAACTTTTTAAACATGATACACATTTAAATATATTTTTAGAATAATTTCCTAATTAGTTTCAAATACAAGAAAACAATGACCTCAATTTATTTTAATACTTAAACCATTCTGATGAGTGAATTTCACGATCCTCTAAGTAACATATGGTTACCATTTATACACATATGCATGAATTCTCCTTTTGTTTAGTTTTAGCTGAATCTAAAAAGAAAAATCTCATGTTTAATACCAGCTATAGATAAACCACTTATATTAGAAGCTTATATTTCATATTAGAAATTTTATATTGAGTTGGGGAAACATTAATAAGTGTTGGGCATTATAATTGAGCCATTTATTCAAGTAAATAAAAAAGGATGACCTTCTAGATATTTCATATATATATATATAAATATATATAATAAATATTAATTATATAGTAGCATTTAACTATGGTTTTATACTAATGTCATATAAAAAAAGGGATTGAACTAAAGATTTCAGTAAAGAGAAAAAAAGTTAATATTCTTGTTTATATTTTCATATTTTTGAAAAGGCTTACTTAAGGAAGAAAATTATTTGGTTTTAGAGTACAAGAATTTCTAGATAAAAATTTTCAAAATATAGTTTGACCCTCTCGAAAAGAAAATTCTAAAAAAATTTCTATCACATTTGATATATTTGTTAAGTAATAGAAAATGGAGTAGTGTCTTTGACAATGAAGCTTTAGAAAATTAAATAAATTATTTAACTTTATAATATAATTTTTAAAACAATAAATCATGTATTCAAAAAAAATTATATATCTTACAATTAAGATAGCAGTATTAATTAAGAAACTCTAAAAACTTTGGAAATAAAACAAGAAAAAAAATTAATAAAATGCATAAGTTATTTTGAGAATGTAAGGAAACTTTATAGCTCTACCTTTAAACTAGCCTTTAGGCATGTTTAGATTTAACATGTGGAAATTCATACATAGTACCCTTGCATCATCAGAGCAGAATAAAATTTATGTATTTTCATTAAATTAATTCATAATAGTATTTTTATTTTTTTTCTTTTTCATTAGTATAACTATATATTTTTTAACATTTTGTTTTTCAGAACATAAGTTCAAAGCTTCCTATCACTACTTCAATTTGAAGCTCCATATGATGTAATAAATGAATGATATATTATAATGAATTTTTCTAGAAACTTCTCAAAAATGGTGATTAAGAATACTTATTATAATTTTTTTAAATTTTTATTATTATTCTATCTCTTGAAAGGAGATGGCCATATCTCAATTTAATTATTTTTTGCTCAGAAAATTTATTCTTGATCTAAATAAAATTGCTTCACTATTAACTAGATGTTATTATAAAATTTTACCAATTTTTTTATCTGAACATAGTTGAAAGTATGTATAAATTAAAGTTTTTCAAAAGTCTTACTATTATCCCACCATTAATTTCACATTTACATTTTATTATTATTGTAAAATAAGTTTTTCAATATTTTCAATAATACCTTAATATTTAATAATTAAGTTACATAGTAGATTTTTTATCCTTTTTATTATATGAGGCTTATTATATAAATGCCAATTTTAGACTTTTTCCATTTTGAAGTCTGATAATTTTTAATTTTCATTTAACTATCAAAATTATATCAAAAAAAATTCAAAAGTATATTTTTTAATGTACTCTTTTTGATAAACTTATCATTTCTTATAGTTTATTCTTACACTATTTATTGTAATTAATTACCCACTCTCATGGTCTGCTATTGTTGTTAATTATATTCAGACAAAATAAGGATACTCTCATATTATATTGGAGTTTTAAATTAAAAACTAAATACTAGTGGCTGGTATTAAATATGAAGTTGTTATAACTAAGTTGACCAATAATTAATGATTAAATGGCATTGTATATTACAAATTTAATTGAGTGTATATAAAAATAACACTCAAGAAATATATATAAGATATACATGGAGCCATTGAATATCTAAAATGAAGTTCTTATCAACATGGTCTATTTTAATGATTTTCAAATTTAGTTAAAGAGACATTAATACTACCAATTCAAATTTTATATCAAATATAACAATATTATTATTTCAATTTTAATTTTTTTACAAAAAATTTGAGTTACAAGGTAATTTAATACAGTATTTCATGAATTTTTTTAAAAAAAATTTACAATAAAAGTAATAAACCCTCACAAAAAATATATAAATTTTTCTGCTTACAATATGCACAGTATTTCTAGCCTGAAAATATTGGTATTCCTCTAACAAAAATATTTTTTAAATAAACTTAAAATTTTTTTCATAATTTTAATACAAAATGTCAAATTTATAATTTATTTTACCTTACAAAAAAATTTAGTTAAAAATTTAATTTTGGATTTCCAAAAAATTAACTTGAAAGTCAAAAATAAAAAAACAAAATTATAAATATAATTATGAGAAAAAGGTAAATTAAATTTATAATATTCATAAAAAAAAATTCCACATATTTTATGGTGTTTGAATTTTAAATTTAATGTATTAAAAGAATTATTATTAAATAACCAAGTCAAGTGAAATTGGCTTGGGTTTTTGGTATAACTAGCACTTATTTTTTTTCTTATACTCATGTTTTAATTTTTTTTTTGCTTCCTTTTATATCTTTCTCATTTTTTTTATGGTTTTTAATGTTATTAAGACCAAAATTTCTTTCAAAAAACTTCAGTCTAACTTGTCTCTCACTTCCCGGCTAGATTTCACCTGGTGGGGAAAATTGCTTTCATTTTAGAAACCAAATTCCCTTTTAGGGACTTTGGTTTTCTATGCGCATTGCACAGCCAGAAAAAAACTGGCTGTGCAATGCACTGCATGCTGCACATGCAATGCACATTGCATGTGCTGCCCATATCTCATGCAGCTGATTTCAAGTCAGCTGAATGAAATATGGACGTTGTAGACAATCCTATAGTACTAGCTATAGGCCATGACCAAGGGAGTTGGAGAAAAACCAGAGAGAAAATGCACTGTCCCTTAAGAAAGATAGAGTGTGATTTACTTGCTAAAGTAAGTTGGTTCCTGTTTTGCTAAACCCCTTTTTCAACACACTTGACTGCTTGATGAGCCAAGAAAGTAGTCACCAGACAGACTACCAGACCAAGGAACTGAAATGTAGACCAATGTCCACACCAGAGAAAGCAATGATACTTGATGTAGGTTTCAAATCCACACCAGAGACAGCAATAATACTTGCTATAGCTTGCAAGACTATAACAGAGAAAACAGTTGCCAAAGTTAAGTTAAATGAAGAACTTACTTGCAACAAACACAGCCAAATTGTGGCCAGAAAACAGTGAAAACTGAGTGAGGAACAATGATATCACCTTCGGATGGTTGTATGATAATTAAGGTTGCCCCAAAACTGTCTTCTCACTATGTGCACACAGACCACTATCTAAGAGCCCATGCACACCCACCAATCTGGCGCCTGTACCTGCCAAATTGAATGAAAAACCCTCCAGAAGTGCTCCCCAACCTTCTAAAACAGAGGAGGGCGCGCCGCCCAATGTCGGAGGTGCTGCCTGAAGCAGCTTGGCCTCCCTGAAGCCAGAATACCAATAAAAACAACTAATCTACTTAGAAAAATTACTTACAACTACTAAAACCTTAAAAACACTGAATTTCACTTTAACAACATTGTGACATGAAATATAGAGAAAAATTAGCCCTATCCAATGGTACTAAGCACTTAACCCTAGGACTTAAGGTTAGCCCGTAAAACACAAAAAACAAAATTAAACAGCTATCTTTTATAAATGAAAAATGAGTAAATGACCCCTTAAAACTTAGAATATGAAAAATGTCTTCAAGACATAAAATATAGAGAAAAAATGGGGCTATCCAATGATAGTACCCACGTACCCGCAGACCCAAAATCCACAGAATAAAACCAGAAAAATACCCAATTCCTAAACAGATGTCAATTAAGACATGCACAAACAGCGCCAAAACACACAAAAAAGGCCCCTGTCAATGTTGGAAGACCACATCTTCCCTCCAATTAAGAATTTCCACATTCCTTCTTCATCAAACCACCATGTTCAACCTTCTTTTCAAAGATGCCTCTGAAATGGGTCCTTTCCAATACTGCATTGACAATAATCTAATCTGGGCCATGACACCACCTGTCCATCCATACAGAACGTCCTGCAATATCTTCCAATATAGAAAGAAGCCTTGCTACAGACCTGGTTCATTATCTTCTGCAACATATTAACCTCCACCTCAACCTGGTCCATCTTTTACCAGCACCATAAGATCTAGGCTATCCATCCTGATACCCAGATTAATCAAAAAGCTTCACCCTTCCCAGAAGAGTGCCACAACCCATAAAACAACAAGTTCCACCATCCCTGGTCCATCTGATGGTAAAGAAATTTCATTTCTTCCTTCAACTTTAAAACTGATGACTTCTCAGTTCCTCCATCTTCTGATAGTGATGATAACAATGTAGGATCCATTGCACCACAAACACCAAACCAATTGCCCACTATCAAGGCCAATTTCCAACAACACACATCTCAACAGAAACAGCTTCTGCTTCACTTCTTCCAATCCACTCCTGCTAGAGATCCACAAGACATTGAGAACAGAAGACACCTCATTCACTAGTTCAAGGCTAATTCTGAAGACTTCATTTCATCTCTTGATTCCCTCTGTAATTCCACTAGTACTTGATTTTGATTCAGAAAAGAAAAATTGACCACACCCTCTATAGGATGTAACCACAAAAAAACCCTCAGTTTTAAGTCTTGGGGGACCATCCTCATTTTGTAGTCTTGGGGGACTCAAGAACCCTCAGTTTAAAGTCTTGGGGGACTCAAAAACCCTCATTTTAAAGTCTTGGGGGACTCAAAAACCTAAATCATAAACCCAGAACCAAAGATCAACCACATTAAGACACAGAGAAAAAACTAACATTCTGGGGTAATTGTGAATAGAGCTTCCAGCCCATCAATTACCCCCAAACTTGCCTTTGCTAAATTCAGAGGCTCCCCCTGTGGATACCCTCCACCAATCTTTCAAAACCAACTCCAACAACAAAACCCATTCCTCATTTTATAGTCTTGGGGTCTGAACCAACAACAATCCTCAGTTTAAAGTCTTGGAGGACTAAACCAACAACAATCCTCAGTTTAAAGTCTTGGGGGACTAACACAGTGTGGAGTTTAAAGGCTTGATGGACTGACAGAATTTTTCATAAAATAGACGCAGCCAGTTTCATACAGAATACCTCTACAGCCAACCTGGTGAACTTCCACCTTCACTTCTTCATCTACCCATCACTTACAAAAATCTCCTTCTTATCTCTTTCCATCATCTTTTCTCACCACAGATCATGGCTGGATCCCCTGATGTTGACCCCTCCAATCTTCCTTGCTTCACTGCTCCCAAGGACTATTCCTGCAAGCAGTGCATCCACATGTGCAGACATTGCACATTCACTCTTCCAACTCCTGAAGCCAAATTCTACAACAGGGCCTGTGATTCTTGCTACTCCAAAAAGAAGAAATGTGACAGAGATACCAACTACCCTATTCCTCCTCCTTCACCTTCTCATAAATACATCTCCAGATCCTCTACCAGATCCCCAGAGCTTGGTCCTTCCTTTTCCTCTTTATCTTCAGCACCTTCCAGAAGATCTAGAACTCTTCCCAAAGACCAGACTTAGCTTCCCAAGAAACTGCTTTTATCTCTGCTAAATTTTCTCCAAAAGCATCAAAATCAGCTCCTAGGCTTCTAGACCGCGTCCAGGGGGCCCGGCCAACGTCGGGCGGCCCTCCCACCTCACTAGACAGTGAAAATCAGGCTCAAAACCTCCAAAAACAACCAGAAAACAGCCAAATTTAATCAATCAAGGAAATCAACTTTACGCAATTACCTCCCACTGCTCCCAGAGCAATGCAGCCAACCCTTCCAAGGTCCAAAAACTCCAAATTTTCCCAAACTTCTAGGAGACCTGCCAGAGGACCCAAGGAATAAACCAGAGCACCCAACACTGCACCAAAGCAACAACTTCGTCCCCAGTTAAGACAACAAAACTACACCTCTCCTATGACAGCCAACTATTCTTCTGAAAGTTCCATTCCTTCAAAAGCTCCATCAAGAAGAGATCAATCCGCTTCCAAATCACCATCTCCTGCTCCATCTTTTAACAACCCTGGTACTCCATCACCAGCTCCTCCTCCAGCTGAATCCAACAGAAATATCAACCACAACAACAACAAAATTCCCACTTCTCCAACTAGGCCCCAGGAAAATCAGCCTCCTAGTTCACCTTCTCAAAATCTTTCAGAGGAAGACAAAGAGAATCCATATCTTTCCCTGACTGATCCACCCACTATGACCATTCCAAAATCTTCAGAAATCCAAATTCCAGCTGCTTACAAATTTGATGAGCTTCCAATCTGTAAGTACCAAATTAATTCATCCCATTTCTTCAACAAAAATAATTACTGATCCAATTCTTCTTGTCTAGTTGGCACCCCTCCTCCTGAATCTATTATTGGAGTTGGCCAACCTCTAGAAACTTCTTTAACACTGGATTATGGAGACATGAAAAAACACCTAAGCACCATGTGTTCCAACATGCTAAAAGCTTTTGCCCTCCATGGACCTTTGAATGACTTTGAAAATTCCCTGAGAAAGCGCCTGTTGGATGACCACTGGAAGATGTCTAGGATCATTAAGCACACCTTCTAGCACTCCATTCCTGCCTCTTCTTCCTCTTCCTCTGAACTTCCCTCTAATCCAATTCCTGCCCATTACAATCCATATAATCTCTCCAGCAGGATGCACTTCAAACAACACAGTGCTTCCCACAACCCCAACAAAAACCAAAAACGACATCATAATCCAGACCAGCCTCCAGACGCTTCATCATCCAGACAATGAGCTCCTGAAAAAAGATTAAAAAAAACATAATAATAAATAAATAAATAAAAATTATTAACTATAAATTCTAATAAATTTTTTTTTATTTTTTTTATTTTTATTTTATTTTTGTTTACTATCTACTAACATACTAAAAATAAAAATTGATAAATAAAATAAAATAAAAAAATAAATGAAAAAAAAAATAATACAAATGGTATCCCCCAGCCAATAGATGAGCTGATCCCCTGATACCTTGCCCACATCCAAGTGCACCTTGATGTGGATACACCTAAAAAAATAAAATAAAAATTGAAATAAGAAACATAAATTAAGGATAATAATGATAATAAAAAAATAAAGAATGAAATTAAAGAAAATAAAAATAAAATAAACTAAAATGATAAAATAGCATTGCCTGTCCAATTGATAAGCCTTTACCCACCAATGCTTGCCCACATCCAGGTGACCCTGATGCAGTAACACCCTATATTTTTAATTTATAATTTTAACTACCCCCATAAAAAATTAAAAGAAAAAAAAAGAAAAAAGAAAATAATCTGAAACTACAATCTAGCAAAAACATAACTACAAAATCAAAGACAGTCCAGCTCCATAGATGGTCAAATAAGAGAAAATCCGGTCCATAGAAATGATCACTGGGTGGGCTCCCTCCAATAAGTAAAAATGATGGGAGACCACCAGTGATCCACTGCCAATCCGAAAGAACCAAAGATAAAGAAGCCAGTGTCAAACCAGTTTAAAGTCATAGTGGACTTGAAACCTGAATAATAAACAACAGAACTAGAATTAAACTAGGAAAAACAAAAGACTTGAGACAGACATTCTGGGGTAACTGTTCTACAGAGCAGCCAGATCATCAGTTACCCCCACACTTGCCAAAATAAAATCTAGAAGCCCCCCCTGGGTACCTTCTAACAAAAACACAACATCCAACACAATAACCCAAAACCAATAAGAGTGAAGAGTCCAGCACTTTAAAACCAAAGCAAATTCCATTTTAAAGTCATAGAGTACTAAAACCTGAAAAAAGAAACCAATACTAGGGTTCAACCAAATTAAGAGAAAGGGTTAGAAACAGAAAATCTTGGGTAACTGTTCTATAGAGCAGCCAGCTTATCAGTTACCCTTACACTTGCCAATATAAAATCTAGAAGCCACACCCATGGGTACCTTCTAAAAAAAAGTTTCCAACACAAAAGTTTCTCTGAAACACCAAAAAAAATTCCAAAACATAAAGAACGTTGTGGTAGCCTAAAGTTTAGTACGGCACCTAAGTATGTAAATGGAGTTATTACGGCATGCAGGATTGGCGTTATTATTTTTTTATAAAAGGGTTTTATTTAATTTATTGGAGTTTAAAATATGAAGAAATTGGTCACGAGCCAATGCCTACACGAAAACAATTTATTTTACGGAGAAAACTTATTTTTATGGTCTAAAAATATTATAAGTATCAAGTCAAGTCACTCAAGAACCTTGGGAAATTTTCCCAGAATTTTTACTATTTTTCTTATATTTTTAAATGAATTTTAAAGTTTTATAGAAAAATTTACGTTTTCAAAAATTACTTAACTTTGATGAATTTTCACGGGGTAATTAGAGCTGCGCAGACTACGAAAATTAGTTTGGTAGGTAAAGGGGAAGTAGCTCTATTATGTGTAATTTTTCTAGATTTTTTATTATGGTTTTAAGGTTCTAAATTGAGTCCGGAAGTCCGGACGGACTCCGTTTCGACTCCGTACGGACTCCGTACGGACTCCGCTTTGACTCCGTACGGACTCCGTACGGACTCCGTACGGGCTCCGGATTGACTCTGGAAGAGCTCTGGAGGGGAAAACTTAGGCACGTGACTAGGAATACTTAAGCGCTTCTCAAACTCGAAATTGAGAGGGGGGACACATCATACAGCTTAATCATTAACTACCACGGTCTCATTTTTTATTACTCAACAAATTAAATAAATTTGTAATACCCTTATAACTTTATATTTTATATATAACATTTTTAGAAATACTACTCAACAATTTAAATCACACTTCATACAGGGTATCTTTAGAAAGGTCTTCATCACTGGGACTTGATTATTGCTGTCTCATAAAAATTCAAATTATTATAAAAACATAAAAGTCAATCTTTACAGATCTTTCACTGGTACACCTTAATTGTTGTCATCAGTATTTCTTTTATCAACAGCCACTTTCTTTAAATCTCAATAAGCGTTAAATATTTTAGAGTTTCATTATTTTTATCAATCAGGTCTAAGTAGATTGGTTAGCTTAGTGATTTAGAACACCTACTTTGTTAAATTTATTGGAAGGACGGGGTTTTCAGCTAAATCCATATATCTCCTCCGGATTCTGCTTACAGCAAGGCGACTGTAAGAGTTTACCTTACCATAGTTGGCACCCAACGTGGGGTTTTCGATTTCTCTAGCTTTCTTTAAAAGACTTACTTGGATCAAGAACGTTATTAGCCTGCAAGAGGCTTATTCTCTGGAACTCTAATTGGATTTTTGTTATTGGCCTGCAAGAGGCTTGTTATTTTAACGGTTGTTAACGCTTTTCTTATGTTTTGGGATGTCTTCTACTAGTGGAACTGCTGTGTTGGCTGCTGGTGTACCTGTTAGGGCATCAGTAAGGATTGTATCTTGGGTTGGGCCCAAGTTTTCTGGAGATGATTTAGAAGGATTTTTAAATAGGTATGAAACTGCAGCTGCGATTGATGGTGCTTTACCTTTGGATATGGTGAAGCAGATTAGGTTCTTTATTTTGGACAGAGAGGTGGAAAAGGAGGTTATTTCTATGGATGGTTATAAAGATCAAGATTGGAGAAAGCTCAAAATTGAAATGGAAAAAAGGTGGCCAAAAGTTTATTCATTGGAGGATCTAAAGGATATAGCTAGGAAATGGGAATCAAAAGGTGGTGTAACATCTCTGCATCAGTATCATCAGTTTATGGTTGAATTTCAGGTGGTTCTGGATTATTTGTTGGAGTATGCAATTTTATTTCATGATAATGCATCAAAGTATATTTTTTGGGATGCTATGGGGGAAAAGGTTAAGAAAGATGTTTTGATGGTGCTTATTAAGGTGAATTTAATGAAGGATTGCCCAGATGGAGAAACTAGGATTCCTGGTATGGAGGTGCTAAAGAAGGCTATTTTAGAACATCTGGATACTCATAGTTCTGTTGATTTGGACTCTGGAAAAGAGGTTTTTCTTGCTCAAGAGATAGAAGAGGGCGGTTTAAAAGAATTAGCTTCTGTCGAATTTCCGGATTCAGCCATTCCTGAAGATTTTGTCCAGCCTGAAGATATTATTTTTGTTGACTCTTCTGTTTGGAAAGAAGAGGTTTCTGAAGATGAAGATATTATTGTCACTGATGAAGAAAATTTGGATGTTGGGGATAATTTTGTTTTGGATAATTTGGAATTTGATTTAGAGGAATATTTACCTCAGGTTTTGTCTTCAAAAGCCGAGACTGTCTGCAATTCAGATGTGGATATGGTTTATGAATCTGGTATGTGTATGGTGGATTTGTTTCAATCTCAGGAAGAGATTTTTATGGAGGATATGGTTTTTCCTGCACTAATAGAGAGTGTAGTGCCATTGGACAATAGGGTGCATAAAGTGGATGCACTCATATTTTGGAAAATTGTTGTTTATTTTTTATGTCCTTTTATAGGACAAATTCTGGGAATTTATTTTTGGGTTTTATGGAATCGGTGGATAAGCCCTTGGGGCAAAATTATGGATTATCTCCAGGGGATATCAAGAATTTAATTCCTCCGAAATGAGGATAAACTACCTAAACTCGGCTGAAATTTTTTTTATTGTTATGTCTTCAATTTATTCAGGATTCAAATTATTATGGATGCCCTCATTTTTTGGGGTAGCAGGGGCTGATCGCTCTAATGTTGTAATCTCTCCTCAGGATGAGATCCCGGATTGCAATAGGTCAGCTCACTTGGAGATAATTCAAGTGGATTCTCAATTATTTTCTGTTAATATTACTTTGGAGTGCAAATACGTTTTGGACTTTTCTATATGTTTATTGGATTTACCCGGTTTTTCTATTAAATTTAAAAACGGTAAAAAAAGGCAAAATGGGCCAAATTAGGTTGGATAAAAATTGGAAGGGTATGTTTATGGACCTCCAGCAAGAGGGTAAACTGCAAAAATTACATCAAAACTCGATTAAAAATCTCAGTATAAGTAAAACACAAAAAAATAATTTATGTGAAAATGTTATTCGGGGCCTCCAGCAAGAGGTTAAACTGCAATTATCTCCTTCTATCACGGACCTCCAGCAAGAGGTTAAACTGCAAAAATCTTATCAAAATACGATTAAAAATCTTGGTATAATTAAAACACAAAAAAATAATTTATGTGAAAATGTTATTCGGGACCTCCAGCAAGAGGATAAACTGCAATTATCTCCTTCTATTTTGGACCTCCAGCAAGAGGGTAAACTGCAAAAATCTCATCAAAATCCGATAAAAAATCTCAGTATAATTAAAACACAAAAAAATAATTTTTGTGAAAATTCAATTCCGGTCCTCCAGCAAGAGGTTAAACTGCCAACTTTCTTTACGGATGATTTACTGTTGGATAAGGGAAGCAAAGGTGTTGGAAAATCTGTTTATAAATTAGACGAGGGAAAGGAGAAAAGGGTAAAATTTAAAAATGAAATAAAATATTTTTCTAATTTTTCTTATTCCGATTCTGACGATGAAGAAGATTCATTTGATGAGAGTTTTAATGGCGATGTTTTACCTCAAGTTAATTTAGATGTGGACGCAGCCAAATATAAGAAAGTAGCAAATAAAGTTCGACCTTTTAATGAGCCCCTACCTGCTGAATTAAATCCACCTTTGAGAAGACCAAGGTTATCAAGAGATCCTTATGAAAGTCCCTTGGTAAAGAATCCGCCTGAATTTTCTGAGACGTCAAGAATCACTTTTGAGAGACTGGGTGTTGTTAATTTTGGACCTAATGGTTGGTTGTCTGGAGAAGAGAAGAAGTTGTTGTTGGATGTGATGGTCAAGCGAGAGAAGGCCATTGCTTTTGTAGAAGAGGAGAGGGGTGTGTTGAAGCATTCCTATGGGGAGCCTTACAAGATTCCTGTGGTATGTCATGAACCGTGGCAGCAGAAACCGATTCCTATTCCGGCTGCATTGAAAGAAGCTTATATCGAAGTTGTCAGAGAACGGATACGCACTGGACTTTATGAGCAATCAACGTCAAGTTATTCTAGTCTGGTATTTTGTATCAAGAAACCGAATGGCAAGCTTAGAGTTGTTCATGATCTTAGGGAATTAAATAGGGTTACAATAAAGGATGCTGGGATACCACCTAGTGCTGAGGAGTTTGTTGAAGAGTTTGCAGGGAGAGTGTGCTATGGTTTGGGAGATATTATGGGTGGATATGATGAGAGAGAGTTACATCCGGACTCAAGGCCTCTCACTTCATTCGATACGCCACTTGGACGTTTACAGTTAACAAGATTACCTCAAGGAGCAACAAATTCGGTTGCAGTTTATCAAGCTCAGATGGCTTGGATCCTTCAAGATGAAATTCCACAATATGCTGGAATCTTTATAGATGATGGAGGAATTAAGGGACCAACAACCGAATATGATAACCAGGTGTTGGAAGAGAATCCCGGGATACGCAAATTCATTTGGGAGTTTGCAATTACTTTAGAAAGAATCTTGTTTCGAATTGAAGAGGCTGGTTTAACTATTTCAGGTTCAAAATTTTCATGTTGTGTGCCAGCCTTAGAAATATTAGGCCATGTGGTATGTAGAGAGGGTAGGATTATGTCCAAGAAGAAAGTTAACAAAATTCAGTCCTGGCCAAGACCCAAGAATACGACCGAATTTAGAGGGTTTTTAGGCGTTTGCGTATATGTTAGAATGTTTATCAAGGACTTTTCTTCATTGGCAGCTCCATTGAGATGGTTAACAAGAAAGGATGCAGACTGGGAGTGGGATGAAGAGTGTGAGAAGGCGTTTGTGAAGTTGAAGGAGGTTGTGGGGAAGGATTTAGTCCTGCACAAGTTGGAATATGGAAAAGATGCTGGCAGAATTTATTTAGCAGTTGATTCAAGTCAGGTTGCAGCTGGGGCGGTTTTGTCTCAGATGGATAAAGCTGGTTACATCAGGCCAGTTAGGTATGAATCTGTAGTATTTACTGAGGTCGAATCAAGATATTCTCAACCAAAATTGGAATTATGTGGTGTGGCGAAAATACTGAAGAAACTTCAGCATATTTTGTGGGGGCAACATTTTGAGTTGCAAGTGGATGCGAAATCGTTAATCCAGATGATTAATTCCCCAAGTTTACCGAACGCACCCATGACGAGATGGGTAGCTTTTATTCAACATTTTTCATTTGATTTAGTTCATAAGCCTGGCAAAACTTTTACTATGCCAGATGGTTTATCAAGGAGACCACCCACTGAAGAAGATTCAGACTCAGAAGAGTTCGATGAAGATATACCTATTATCAAAGCCAGCACTAAAGGAGCTGAAGACTTTCCATACCTCCCCCATGAGGTTAAACTGGCAGGACTATTGTGTTTAGATTATGATGATGATGACCTCCACCAAGAGGATAAACTGGAAAATAGTTTTTATGTTAATAAAGGTGTTGGAAAAGGTGTAGATAAATTCGGCAGAGAGGAGGTAGAAGAAGATGTGGTGTATGTAGAGGAAAATGGATTGGTAGTGTGGGATAGTAGTAAATTAAGGAATGGTGTATATGTTGGAGAATTAGAGAATTTAAATAAAAAGGTGGATAAAGAGAAAGAGGTATTTTCGAATACGGTTTACGAAGGATCCAAAGGTTCAGAAGAAAAACGTCGACATAGCTTGATTAAAAATTTATTTAGGGGTCAACTATTATTGGCTCATTCATGTGCAGGTGATATTGGTGATATAGAATTCCCTATTGATGTTATATTAATCGATTTTCAAGATGAAGTCTGGGGTCAGACTGGTTTTTATTTTTTGTTAGTCAAATATTTGTTGACTTTAGAGAGGCCAGAAGATTGTGAAGACGATGAATGGGTGGCTATCAAGAGGAAGTCATCTACGTTTTACCTATCTGGTCGACGTTTAATGAGGAGGAGGTATCCAAATCCTCAAGTAGTTATAACTCAACAGAAGGGGCAAGAATTAGTTTTGAAATCACTGCATGAAGATCTCGGGCATAGAGGCGTTGGAGAAACATTTAGAAGAATTTCTGATCGATTTTGGTGGCCTGGCATGAAGATGGCTGTTAAACAGTGGGTTCAGTCATGCGAAGAATGTCAAAGACGAAGTTATTTAAGGCCAAAAGAACCTGGACGCGCGACCGGTGAATATACGCTCTTTGGAAGAGTTAGTTTAGATGCCGTTCATATAAAAGAGAGACGGTATAAATATTTAATTGTGGCCAGAGATGATTTATCTGGTTGGGTAGAGGCAGCGCCTCTTATTAATTTAACTGCCAAAAATGTGGCAGAATTTTTTTTGAATAATTGGGTATATAGGTATGGGGTGATGAAGTTGGTGACGGTAGATGGAGGTCCTGAATTTGGGACAGAGTTTAAAGAGGCCATATTGAAAGTTGGATCAAAGGTTAGGGTAGCAACCCCATATTATCCTGAAGCTGAAGGCATGGTTGAAAGAGGGCATCAAGTTATTAAGGATGCTTTAGTTAAAATGTGTGGGACGAGTGCCGAAAAGTGGAGGCACTATTTACCTTTAGTTTTATTTGCTGATCGAATCACTGCCAAAAGGACGACCGGATTTTCACCTTATGAACTTGTTTTTGGACAGAAAGCAGTTTTACCGGTTGATTTAGAAGCTGAATCATATCTTGGAGTTGACTGGGACACGGTCAAAACTACTTAAGAATTATTGTGTGCAAGAATGATGCAGCTAGAAAAGAAAGGAGAATATTTAGAAAAGGCATATTCGCGGATGATGAAGATCCGAAATCAATCAGTTAGATATTGGGATGAGCGGTTGGCACATCAATTAAGGAAACCTTTGAAACCAGGAGATATGGTCCTGGTGTATAATAGGAGTTTGGAAAGTCAGTGGGGAAAAATGTTTGCAGATAGGTGGAATGGACCGTATAAAATCAAGGAGCAAGTTTCTGGCGGTTCATATGTGCTAGAAGAGTTGGATGGAGTAGTATTGAAGAAGAGGGTAGTGGCCGATCAAGTGAAACGGTTCTATCCTAGAGGCACCAGGAGTGCCGAAGTCTTCCTCCGCAGTGAGGATAAACTATGAAATTTCTTAAATTTTATCAACTCCGAAATGAGGATAAACTATGATATTAATGAAACTTTATGGATTCCTCCGCAATGAGGATAAACTATGATATTAATGAAACTTTATGGATTCCTCCGCAATGAGGATAAACTATGATATCAATGAAATTTTATGGATTCCTCCGCAATGAGGATAAACTATGACATTTTTGAAATTATATGGACGAACTCCGAAATGAGGATAAACTACAATTTTAATGACTTTTATTAAATTTATACCTCCACAACGAGGATAAACTATGATATCAACGAAATTTTATGGATTCCTCCGCAACGAGGATAAACTATCTACTTATTTTTATCAAAAATACTTTACTATCGTTACACTTCCTATGGGCGACGAAACTATGATGAAACTTAACGAAATTCAAGAAGACCATCTTTGAAATTTTCAAAAACTTAAAATTCTTAAAATATGGGTGAAGATAGTGTTGGAAAATTTTTTAAAAATTTATGGGAAGAAGTGTTCACAGGGGAACCTTCTTAATTTAATATTGGCAAGTGTGGGGGTAATTGATGGGCTGGCTGCTCTATACACAATTACCCCATAATGTTCGTTTCCAAAATTTTCCCTGTTTCTAGTTGAATCCTGGCTTTGTCTTTTAATTTTAGGAAGTCCACTAAGACTATAAACTGGAACGAATCAAGAGACACCGCTCTCAACGCAGGATTCAAGATTTTTTTATTTTGTTTTTGATTTTTTTATGTTAGATTGTGATTTCTTTTCTTTAATATATATTATGAATTATTGAAAGGGTGATGCTCACTGGTGGTCTCTAATCATTTTTATAAATTGGAGGGAGCCCACCCAGTGATCATCATTATAAAAATTATCTTCTAAAACTTTCATTTATTTTCTTTTCTTTTCAATTTCTTAAAATTGTGTAACCACATCAAGTTGCACTTGGATGTGGGTATGATGTCGAGGGTACGGCTCATCAAATGGCCGGGGGGCATCTTTTAAAAATTTTATTTTGAAATTTTTTTATTATTACTTTTTTTATCTTTCTTTTAACATTTGTTTATCTTTCTTTAAAAATTAAATTTTAACTTTTATTTCAAAACTATCTTTTCTAAAATCTTTTATTTTAAATTAAAAACAAAATTAATAAAAAAAAAATAATTAAAGTTTAAAAAAAATAAAAATAAAAAATAAATAAAATAATTATAAAAAATTATAATAAAATAATAAAATAAATTAATTAATTAATTAAATCAAAAATATTATTATATTTCTTAGTTTTTTTTTTCAGTCTTCATTCTATTTTTTTTTTTTTAGTTTTATTCATTTAGTTTAGACAGGAAACAGGGTCTAGGGGAACTCAATACCTATGGGATTTTACTTCAAGACATCTGTTAGTCCTCCAAGACTTTAAATTGGCTACTGTTCAAGACTTTCCTTAAGGGTTTTATACGAATTATGGAGCTGTTAGTCCTCCAAGACTTTAAACTGGCTAATTTTCAAGACTATCGTTAAAATTTTTTTTATTGGATTTGTTAGGTCCACCAAGACCTTAAACTGGAGTGTTATCAAATGTTAGGTCCACCAAGACCTTAAACTGGACTGTTATCAAGCTGTTGGGTCCACCATGACCTTAAACTGGATTTCTTATCGATTAAATGTTTGGTCCACCATGACTTTAAACTGGTAGCTCATTCATTGTTTAGTCCACTATGACTTTAAACTAGAAAATTAATATCTGCAGGATAATTCAACATTCATTGGACCACTATGGCCTTATACTGGATTACTTGTCGATCAAATGTTTGGTCCACTATGACATTAAACTGGATTATCAAATTTATTCAATCTTTGGTCAAGCCTAGGCCTTACTTAGGAATATATCAAGATATTTATGCACTTAAACGATCTTTGGTCCACCAAGACCATAAACTGGCAATCGATTATATGTTTGGTCTACCAAGACTTTAAATTGGAATGTCAATCTTGTTTGGATAACTCAATTCAATCTTTTAATTTATCACTGTCCCCTAAGACTCTAAACTGGTTATTCAATTATTTCTGGAATTGGGTGCTGATAGCTTTAGGAGGTTAAAACTTTAGGTGGTGATGATGCCAGAGAAAGCATAATGGTTAATTAGGTGAAATGTGTGGCGCTTTAACATGGTCTTAAGTTAAAATTATTATTGGAAGCCTGGCAAAAGTATTTTATGGCTTTGCTGTATAGCAAAGTTTGAAAATTGTGATGAAGGAATCAGAAGTTAGGATGGTAGTTGGATTTTAGGGAATGATTTTTTTTAGTGCCTCATAGTTAGGCCATTTTTTTTTTGGTGTGAAGCTTGGAGGACCTTATGGCGAGATTGGAATCATAGAATTCGGCTCAGTGGGGGGCCCTATGAGGTTGGAATCAGGAGTATTCGGCTCATAGGAAGATCCACTCTCTCAATGCTGTGACAAGAAGGAAGACTGGTATATGGGAGTCTGAAGGGATTCAAACCTTGCTCTCAGCAGTGGAATCATCACAAGATTTATTTTATTTTATTTTATGTTATATCAAGCCAGAGAAGAAAGAAAACATCATTTATGTTGAAAGTTTAAGAAGACCAAGCAAAAAAAAAATTTTATCAAGTTATACTGTTAGAAAAGATAATTTCTTTGAAATTGTTCAACATCATTATCAAAGCTTTGCATTAAAATTCTTCTTTTCATGAGGTCTTCATGGTTATTAGCTGGAGTTTCTTGAAAATAGGCCAGCATTTTTCGTTTCAACTCATTAGTAAAGTCAAGAAAAAGATAGCGATGAAAATTTGGGTAATGATTGATATAGTCCGTCTTCACTCTACCAACATCATCAGTGTTGGTTATTTAGACAGCTAGAAGTTCAAATATGTTATTAAGTCATAGGTTTAGTCAATTTTGATTAAAAGTTTTTTTTTTAGTAAGATAAATAGGGTCTTACATTTAGAGCCAGGAAACATAGTCTCAGCAAAGTTAGTTGGGGGTACTGGCGTTATAGGATTAGGATCTTGTGAAGGCAAAATTAGGCCGGGATCCGTTGATGAAGATTGAACTTTTGAAGCTGTTTTTGACCTTATTCGTTTTAAGAAGACAGGAATTTTGGATCGCTTTTTAGAAGTTGAGGGATCAGGGAGAGCTTCTGGTCCTAAATATACGTTTGTTTTAGAAGGAACTATTGGCCGGTTGCATTTGACTTTTTTTACACGGCATAAGTCGCAAGCTGTTCTGCCAGGAAGATTAGGGTTGGACATTAAACAAGGTACCTGGTATCGAGCGCAGAGTTCACATGGAGCGACAAGTTCTTTTGAAGACATATTGATGAAGATGAATTTTATAGTTGATTAAAGAAGATGGTGGTTGAAGGTTAAAGATGAATATTGTGTTCAACCACTTATGCAAAGTTTTAAGAATGAGGACATTCTCGATTGGAGGGAGGATGTGGTAGCCTAAAGTTTAGTACGGCACCTAAGTATGTAAATGGAGTTATTACGGCATGCAGGATTGGCGTTATTATTTTTTTATAAAAGGGTTTTATTTAATTTATTGGAGTTTAAAATATGAAGAAATTGGTCACGAGCCAACGCCTACACGAAAACAATTTATTTTACGGAGAAAACTTATTTTTATGGTCTAAAAATATTATAAGTATCAAGTCAAGTCACTCAAGAACCTTGGGAAATTTTCCCAGAATTTTTACTATTTTTCTTATATTTTTAAATGAATTTTAAAGTTTTATAGAAAAATTTACGTTTTCAAAAATTACTTAACTTTGATGAATTTTCACGGGGTAATTAGAGCTGCGCAGACTACGAAAATTAGTTTGGTAGGTAAAGGGGAAGTAGCTCTATTATGTGTAATTTTTCTAGATTTTTTATTATGGTTTTAAGGTTCTAAATTGAGTCCGGAAGTCCGGACGGACTCCGTACGGACTCCGCTTTGACTCCGTACGGACTCCGTACGGACTCCGTTCCGGCTCCGTACGGACTCCGTACGGGCTCCGTACGGACTCCGTACGGGCTCCGGATTGACTCTGGAAGAGCTCTGGAGGGGAAAACTTAGGCACGTGACTAGGAATACTTAAGTGCTTCTCAAACTCGAAATTGAGAGGGGGGACACATCATACAGCTTAATCATTAACTACCACGGTCTCATTTTTTATTACTCAACAAATTAAATAAATTTGTAATACCCTTATAACTTTATATTTTATATATAACATTTTTAGAAATACTACTCAACAATTTAAATCACACTTCATACAGGGTATCTTTAGAAAGGTCTTCATCACTGGGACTTGATTATTGCTGTCTCATAAAAATTCAAATTATTATAAAAACATAAAAGTCAATCTTTACAGATCTTTCACTGGTACACCTTAATTGTTGTCATCAGTATTTCTTTTATCAACAGCCACTTTCTTTAAATCTCAATAAGCGTTAAATATTTTAGAGTTTCATTATTTTTATCAATCAGGTCTAAGTAGATTGGTTAGCTTAGTGATTTAGAACACCTACTTTGTTAAATTTATTGGAAGGACGGGGTTTTCAGCTAAATCCATATATCTCCTCCGGATTCTGCTTACAGCAAGGCGACTGTAAGAGTTTACCTTACCATAACGTTCCATAGTTTATCCTCGTTGCGGAGTAAATCTTCTTCATGCCTAGTGCCTCTGGGATAGAACCTCTTCACCTGATCTGCAGCCACTCTCTTCTTTAAGACTGCACCATGCAACTATTCCAAAACATAAGAACCTCCAGAAACCTGAGATATGACTCTTTAAGGTCCATTCCATCTGTCAGCAAACATTTTTCCCCACTGACTCTCCAAACTTCTATTATACACCAAAACCAAACAACCATGTTTCAAGGGATTACTGAGTCTATGAGCCAACTTCTTTTCCCAATACCTGACTGATTGATTCCTAATCTTCATCATTCTAGAGTATGCCTTCTCTTGACATTCCTCTCTACATTCCAACTGCTGCATCCTGGCACAGAGCAAATCTTCTGTTGAGTGCACATCCTCCCAATCAATTCCAAGATAAGAGACAGCTTCTAAGTCTACTGGTAGATCCGCTTTTTGACCAAAAATTAATTCATAAGGAGAATAGCCAGTTTTCCTCTTCACAGTGACCCTATCAGCAAGTAACACCAAGGGTAAATAATGCCTCCACTTTTCAGCACTATCTCCACACATCTTCACCAAAGCATTCTTGATAACTTTATGGCCTCTTTCAACCATGCCTTCAGCTTCAGGATAATAAGGTTTAGCCAATCTAACTTTAGAACCAACACTAGTCACAGCTTCTTTAAACTTGGCAACAAACTCTGGCCTTCCATCAAAATTCACCAACTTCATCAAACCATACGTATAAATCCACTATTTCTTCAAAAACAATGCCACATTCTTGGCAGTCAAATTAACCAGAGGCACTTCCTCAACCCAACCAGACAAATCATCCCTAGCAACAATCAAGTATTTATACCTTCCCTCTTTAATATTGACAGCATCCAGACTGACCCTCTTAAAAACAGTTGTTTAACCAGTAGCACGGCGGACCTCTTTTGGTTTCAAGTGACTTCTTCTTTGACATTCTTCACAAGATTGAACCCAACCCTGCACACCCAACTTCATACCTGGCCACCAAAATCTGTCAGCTACTCTTCTATAAGTCTCCCCAAAGCCTCTATGACCAAGGTCTTCATGAAAAGACTTCAACACAAGTTCTTGGCCCTTCTTCTGAGTCACCACAACTTGAGGATTAGGATGTATATTTCTCATCAGCCTTCTTCCTGACACATAAAATCCAGGACTCTTCTTCTTGATTTCCAACCAAGTATCATTATCACAACTATCTGGCCTCTCCAAGGTCAACAGATATTCCACCATAATAAAATAAAACCCAGACTGACCCCAGGTCTCATCTTCAAAATCAAACAAAACAACATCCAAGTGTACAACTCTGTCATCAAAATCACCAGTGTGAACATGAGCAAATTGACCATTCCAACCAAGACACCAATACTTAAATTTTGGCACATCCTTCTCTTTCCACTGATCCTTGTGAGAATCCAGTTCACTAACAAAAACACCCTTTTTCAATTTTGAGCTGTCCCAAACAACAACTCCATCTTCATCAACAAAAACATCCTGATCACCAGAATCAATATCAGATCCAGCCAGTTTAACCTCTTGGGGGAGGTCAGAACAATCATCCAGTTTAGTCTCATGGGGGAGGAGAGAAAAATCCTCAGCACCCTTTGTGCTGGCCCTAATCACTGGAACATCTTCCTCAAACTCTTCAGAATCAGAATCCTCATCTGTAGGTGGCCTCCTTGATAATCCATCAGGCATAGTAAAAGTTTTGCCTGGTTTGTGTACCAGGTCAAAAGAAAAATGTTGAATAAATGCTACCCACATAGTCATTGGAGCATTTGGATGACTAGGCGTATTGATCATCTGAACCAAAGATTTTGCATCCACCTGCAGCTCAAAATGCTGCCCCCACAAAACCGTCTGTAGCTTCTTTAAAAAATTTTCTACACCACATAATTCTAACTTAGGTTGAGGATACCTATATTCCACCTCATTAAACACCACATACTCATATCTTACTGGCCTGACCCTCCCAGTTTTATCTTCCTGAGATAAAAAAGCACCAGCAGCAATATAGCTTGAGTCCACTGCCAGATATATTTTTCCAGCACCAACACCATAATCCAACTTGTGAAGAACAATATCTTCCCCAACAACCTTTTTCAACTTCTGAAAAGCCTCTTCACACTATTCAGTCCATTCCCAATCTGCATCTTTCCTGGTCAACCTCCTTAAAGGTGAATCCAACAAAGAAAAATCTTTAATAAAAATACTTACATATACACACACACCCAAAAATCCCTTGACTTCAGTAGTATTTTTAGGCCTTGGCCATGACTGAATTTTATTAATCTTTTTTTCGCCATAATCCATCCCTCTTTACATACCTCATGACCCAGAATTTCCAAAGCAGGAACACAAAAACAGAATTTTGACCCTGAAATGGTCAAACCAGCCTCTTCAATCCTAAACAACACTCTCTCTAGAGTTATTGCATATTCCCAAAAAAGCCTCCTTATGCCAGCGTTCTCTGCTAACACCTCATTACAATAATCAGTGGATGGTTCTTTTACTTCCACCATCATCAATAAAAATGCCATCATGAGTAGGAACCTCATCCTGAGAAATCCAAGCCATCTGTGCTTGATATACCGCCACTGAATTAGTTGCTTCTTGAGGCAACCTAGTGAGCTGAAATCTTCCCAAAGGAGTCTCAAAAGTTGTGAGAGGCCTTGAATTTGTATGAAGTTCCCTCTAATCATAACCACCCATAATATCACCCAAACCATAACACACCCTTCAAGCAAAAGCTTCAACAAAATCCTTTGCACTTGGTGGCATACCAGCGTCCTTGAAATTGACTCTATTCAAGGCTCTAAGCTCATGACCACCCTCAACTTTCCATTCTGATTCTTTACACAGAAAACTGGAATTGAGTAGCTGGATGTCAATTGTTCGTATAACCCAGTCCTGACTCTTTCCCTAACAATCTCCACAAAATCCTCTCTGATAGCAGCTGGAATCGAAATAGGTTTTATTTGCCAAGGTTCATGACAAACCAGAGGAATCAAGTAAGGTTCCCCATAATAGTGCTTCAACACACCCCTTTCCTCCTCAACAAAAGCCACAACCTTTTCCCTTAGCACAATAATGTGCAACAACAACTTCTTTTCTTCTTCAGACAACCACCCATCAGGACCAAAATTAAAAGCTTTCAACCTTTCCACAGTCACCCTAGCCCTCTCTACAAATTCTGGAGGATTCTTTACCAAAGGAGTACAGTACGGATCTCTTGACAAAGGAGGTCTCTTCAAGGGCAGATTCAAACCCACAGGCATAGGCTCATTAACAGGCCTAAGCTTCTGGGCTACCTTCTTATACTTTGCCGCTCCACCTTCAACTTGAGGGATCTTCATGAAATCTTCACCACCAGACCTTGAACAAAAACCAAGGGTTTCCCCATTGCTCACATGTGTGGCCAAGGTAATGTTTTTGAAAGGTGTAGAGGAAACCCTAGTGGTGAACAATTGAGAGGACTTACTTTTAGACCCCAATCTCACCACTCCAAAACTTTTCCGCAATACCAAATCTTCATCTTCATTTTTGTCTTCCAAATCTTCAAATCTTGATTCATCTTCAGAATCAACTCTTTTAAAATTGTGCAGTTTATCCTCCTGCTGGAGGCCCAAAAATTGATCTTGATGATCTTCTTTCTTCATAATTTTCTGCAGTTTAACCTCATGCTGGAGGCCCAAAAATTGATCATGACAATCTTCATAAGAATATTTTGAATCTTCTTTCTTCATTATCTTCAGTTTTTTTTCTTGATTTTCTTGAATTATCTTGAAATTTTTATCTTCTTTTCTTGAGTTTTCTTCAGACCTACAAAAATAACCAGGAGTTTCCCCAATGCTCACAAGTGTGGCCCAGGTAATGTTTTTGAAAGGTGTAGAAGAAACCCTAGCGGTTCACCATTGGGAGGACTTACTTTTAGACCCCAATCTCACCACTCCAGATCTTTTCTACATATCTTTCAATAAAGTTATATAACCAATCATCTTCCTTGAGCTTGAATTAAAAATAATTAAGAATCTTGAGAGAGAACAGAGACTTGATAAAAAATTTGATGAATACTTTCAGAGAAGAGAAACATTAAAAAAAGAAAGTTGAAAATCCACTTGGTATATCTCCAAGGGAGCTGACCTACTACAACCTGGGATTTCCTCATCTTGGGGAGAGGTTGTAGCACTAGGGTGATAAGCCCTCATTACTCTAAAAAAGACAGACTCTCAATAGAGCCTGAGCCACACTCCATAAAGCCAGAGTTGTCACCAACTTCTTTCCTTCTCCTACAACAATCCATGCACTGGCACATTGAAGATAAACCAGGCCTGGTCTCCAAACCATCCTCTCAAGGGGACAATAACTTCATGTGAAGTCTCCTTTTAACTTCACCAGTCAACTCCAAACTGATTCCCAAATCGAAATTGAAAACCAATTCTTGCCTGAAAATCCATCAAGAATGGCCCACCAAAAACAGCTTTAACTGTTCCCTTAGCAATATAGAAATGAACCTTCCCTGAGGCTCCACCAACATCTAACTTCACAAAATCTGAAGTTCCAACCAATTCAGTAACATGACCACTGATCCCTCTTAAATTCCCATTAATACCAGTTTTGATGGGGAGGCCCAGATGAGTTGCCTCAAACAAAGAAATCAGGTTTATCTGAGAACCTGAATTGACCGATGCCCTTGCCTCCCTGCTATTCAGAGTGACATTGACATATCCCAGAGGAGCAGAAAAATGAGTTTCTAACCCCTCACCAAACTTTTCAGCAGAATCACAAATGTATTCTACCTCCCCAGAAGAAACTCTTCTCCTGGTCAACAACTTTTTCTGCCTATCAGTAAACCCTGGACTGATAGCATACAATTCCCCATATGATAGGGAAACCTGACCCTGATTTATACTCTCCAGGACAGAGTCCATAAAATTAACTTGACTAGAAACTACTGGCTTCTCTAAGTGAGCTCTTGGCTTCACCATCTTGGTCCAAGAAGATTCTTGATGACCAGCACCAGAAACAGATTTACCATCAAGATGAACCAAACCAGATCCCTCACCTGAACCTCTAACTCCAGCAGGCTTTGGCAATGAAGCCAAAGGGACATCCTCCTCAGAGTCAGAATCCACCTCCATTGGCATTGGCTCACCATTCATGTCCAATGCGCCAAAACTAGGGGGCCCATTACAGCCATACCCTTCTGCATCTTGTACAGCTCCTCTTTGCTGTACTTTTTTCCTAGCTGCACTCAGCTTAGGATCCACCTTTGAAGCATTAGGCTTCGGTTGTGCCTGAGAACTGCTCTTAGGCCTTCCCACCTTTCCTGCTTCCACATCATAAACACCAGCCAAGCATCCACCACTTGACTTTCCACCACAAGAATAGAACTTCAAACCACCAAAGAAAGTAGAAAAAGAGACCTTATTAACCTCCTTTACCTTTCCCTTGAGATCCACATCCTCCTTACCAGAAGACTTCCCTTGATCAGGAATCTACTTAAACCTTGGCCTCCTTTGATTGAGACCTCCCCTTCTCCTGACCAAATCAAAAGGAGCCTGCCCCTCACTGGGCTTCACAAAAGAACCATCAGGGAGCTTGAAAACCCTGACATCAAATTCCACCTTTCCTTCAGACACATCCCTGTTCAATGCCCAAAAATCATTGGACCTGTGCCCCATCCTGCTGCAATAAGAGCAGACCCAAGGATCACTCCTACCAGCCCTCCTATCAAAATCTCTAGGCTGAGAAGGTGCCTTATTGACCTTTTTAGCCTCCTGAACAAAAATATGCAGCTGCTTTGTGAAATCAGCCAACTGCTCCACCACTGGGTCCCTCTCCTGCTTGGGAACCTCCACCATATTCTTCTCTTCCTTCTTCACCCTACTATCCTCTTCATCCAAAGCCTCACTGACTTTGCTGAAATACTTGGCACACCCCTCTTGATAGGTGTCCACAGCCAATAACTTCAAATGGGCCTCAACAGCCTCCTTCACCTTATCCAAGGCAGGAAACTTCTGGTCCCCATTAGAAAGAGTCTTCATCAATTCTTTCTTGACAACTCCTTCAACACATCCATCCTGACATCTCTAGCCAGGGCAGACCAAAAAACATCCTTGGCAGCATTTTCATGTGCCAGCTCCTCCACTTCCACCAAATATTCCACCACAGGATCAAACTGTAGCAGAAACTTCCTGTAACTATGCAAGTTACTCACACTACCATAAGATTGCCATTCACTGACAACCTTGTTCAGATCCACCATAGTGAACCTGACACCCCATCTATCTACCATCTCCCTACAAAACGATTTCCAATCCCTCTTCTTGTAGCCAGACATGGCCACAATCTCCTTCTCCACTGCCCTATCACCAATGAAGAAGATTATCTGCTTCACCATGTCCAGGTAGGAAACATCATCCACTCCAGCAGCAGTTTCATACTTCTCCAGAAATCACTTGACATCCTCCCCATTAAACTTGGTACCATCCCAAATTTTAATCCTAACACACTCCCTAACCATCACAGCAGGAGGACCATCCCCCCCACTGACAGTCACCACAGGAATAGCAGAACCAGAAGCCATTCTTCCAGTCAAAAACACCAAAAAGATCCAACCAAAGAAAACAGAGATTCCAAAGAACTAGCAAGTTCTACCCCACATTGGGCGCCAGAAATGTAGACAATCCTATAGTACTAGCTATAAGCCTTGACCAAGGGAGTTGGAGAAAAACCAGTGAGAAAATCCCCTGTCCCTTTAGAAAGATAGAGTGAGATTTACTTGCTAAAGTAAGTTGGTTCCTGTTTTACTAAACCCCTTTTTCAACACACTTGACTGCTTGATGAGCCAAGAAAGTAGTAACCAGACAGACTACCAGACCAAGGAACTGAAATGTAGACCAATGTCCACACCAGAGAAAGCAATGTTACTTGATGTAGGTTGCAAATCCACACCAGAGACACCAATAATACTTGCTATAGCTTGCGAGAATATAACAGAGAAAACAATTGCCAAAGTTAAGTTAAATGAAGAACTCACTTCCAACAAACACAGCCAAATTGTGACCAGAAAACAGTGAAAACTGAGTGAGGAACAATGATATCACCTCCGGATGGTTGTATGATAATTAAGGTTGCCCCAAAACTGTCTTCTCACTATGTACACACAGACCACTATCTAAGAGCCCATGCACACCCACAAATCTGCTGCCTGTACCTGCCAAATTGAATAAAAACCTTCCAGAAGCGCTCCCCAAACTTTTAAAACAGAGGCGGTGTGGTCTTCCAACATTGGAAGGGGCCTTTGTTGTGTGATTTGGCGCTGTTTGTGCATGTCTTAATTGACATCTGTTAAATAATTTGGTATTTTTCCAGTTTTATTCCGTGGATATTGGGTCTGCGGGTATGTGGGTACTATCATTGGATAGCCCTGGTTTTTCTCTATATTTTATGTCTTGTAGACATTTTTCATATTCTGAGTTTTAAGGGGTCATTTCCTCATTTTTCATTTATAAAAGATTGCTGTTTAATTTTGTTTTTCATGTTTTACAGGCTAACCTTAAGTCTTAGGGTTAAGTGCTTAGTACCATTTGATAGAGCTAATTTTTCTCTATATTTCATGTCTCAAGTTGTTATAGTGAAATTCCGTGTTTTAAAGGTTTTAGTAGTTGTAGCTAATTTTTCTAAGTAGATTAGTTGTTTTTATTGGTATTCTTGCTTCAGGGAGGCCGGGCCGCTTCAGGCGGCATCTCTGACGTCGGGCGGCCCGCCCGCCTCTGTTTTAGGAGGTTGAGGAGCGCTCCAGGAGGGTTTTTTATGCAATTTGGCAGGTACAGGTGCCAGATTGGTGGGTGCGCATGGGCTCTTAGTTAGTGGTCTGTGTGTAAATAGTGAATAAGACAGTTTGGGGCAACCTTAATCATCATACAACCATCCGGAGGTGATCTCATTGTTCCTCACTCAGTTTTCACTTTTTTCTGGCCACAATTGGCTGTGTTTGTTGCAAGTGAGTTCTTCATTTAACTTAACTTTGGCAACTGTTTTCTCTGTTATAGTCTTGCAAGCTATAGCAAGTATTATTGCTGTCTCTGGTGTGGATTTGCAGCCTACATCAAGTATCATTGCTGTCTCTGGTGTGGACTTTGTTCTACATTTCAGTTCTATGGTCTGGTAGTCTATCTGGTGACTACTTTCTTGGCTCATCAAGCAGTCAAGTGTGTTTAAAAGGGGTCTTTAACAAAACAGGAACCAACTTACTTTAGCAGGTAAATCTCACTCTATTTTTCTAAAGGGACAGGGGATTTTCTCTCTGGTTTTTCTCCAAATCCCTTGGTCAAGGCCTATAGATAGTACTATAGGATTGTCTACATTTCTGGCGCCCAACGTGGGGGGGAACTTGCTAGTTCTTTGGAATCTCTGTTTTCTTTGGTTGGATCTTTTTGGTGTTTTGGTCAAGAGGAATGGCTTCTGGTTCTGCTATTCCTGTGGTGACTGTCAGTGGGGGGAATGGTCCTCCTTCTGTGATGTTTAGGGAGTGTGTGAGGATTAAAACTTGGGATGGTACCAAGTTTAATGGGGAGGATGTCAAGTGGTTTCTAGAGAAGTATGAAACTGCTGCTGGAGTGGATGGTGCTTCCTACCTGGACATGGTGAAGCAGATTATCTTCTTCATTGGTGATAGGTCAGTGGAGAAGGAGATTGTTGCCATGTCTGGCTACAAGAAGAGGGATTGGAAATTGTTGTGTAGGGAAATGGTGGATAGATGGGGTGTCAGGTTCACTATGGTGGACTTGAACAAGGTTGTCAGTTAATGGCAATCTTATGGTGGTGTTGGTAACTTACATAGTTACAGGAAATTTCTGCTACAGTTTGATCCTGTGGTGGAATACTTGGTGGAAGTGGAGGAGCTGGCACATGAAAATGCTGCCAAAGATGTTTTTTTGTCTGCCCTGGCTAGAGATGTCAGGATGGATGTGTTGAAGGAGTTGTCAAGAAAGGAATTGATGAAAACTCTTTCTAATGGGGATCAGAAGTTGCCTGCCTTGGATAAGGTGAAGGAGGCTGTTGAGGCCCATTTGAAGTTATTGGCTGTGGACACCTATCAGGAGGGGTGTGCCAAGTATGTCAGCAAAGTCAGTGAGGCTTTGGCTGAAGAGGAAGTTAGGGAGAAGAAGGAGGAGAAGAATTTGGTGCAGGTTCCCAAACAGGAGAGGGACCCAATGGTGGAGCAGCTGGCTGATCTGACAAAACAGCTGCACATTTTTGTCCAAGAGGCCAAGAAGGTTTATAAGGCACCTTCTCAGCCAAGAGACTTTGAAAGAAGGGCTGGTAGGAGTGATCCTTGGGTTTGCTCTTATTGCTGTTGGAGGGGGCACAGGTCCAATGATTGTTGGGAATTTAACAGGGATGTGTCTGAAGGAAAAGTGGAGTTTGATGGCAGGGTTTTTAAGTTCCCTGATGGTTCTTTTGTGAAGCCCAGTGAGGGGCAGGCTCCTGTTGATTTGGTCAGGAGAAGAGGTGGTCTCAATCAAAGGAGGCCAAGGTTTGAGGAGACTCCTGATCGGGGGAAGTCTTCTGTTAAGGTAGATTAGGACGTCAAGGGAAAGGGGAAGGAGGTCAATAAGGTCTCTTTTTCTACTTCTTTTGGTGGTTTGGAGTTGTATTCTTGTGGTGGACAGTCAAGTGGTGAATGCTTGGCTGGTGTTTATGATGTGGAAGCAGGAAAGGTGAGTAGGCCTATGAGCAGTTCTCAGGCCCAACCAAAGCCAAATGCTTCAAAGGGTGATCCTAAGCTGAGTGCAGCTAGAAAAAGGTACAGAAAAGAGGAGCTGTACAAGATGCAGAAAGGTATGGCTGACATGGGCCCCCCTAGTTTTGGTGCATTGGACCTGAATGGTGAGCCAATGCCAACGGAGGTGGATTCTGACTCTGAGGAGGATGTCCCTTTGGCTTCATTGCCAAAGCCTGTTGGAGTCAGAGGTTCTGGTGAGGGATCTGGTTTGGTTCCTGTTAATGGTAAATCTGTTGGTGGTGCTGGTCCTCAAGAATCTTCTAGGACCAAGGTGGTGAAGCAAAGAGCTCACTTTGAGAGGCCAGTAGTGTCTGGTCAATTTAATGTTATGGACTCTGTCCTGGAAAGGATGAACCAGGGTCAGGTTTCCCTATCTTATGGGGAATTGTATTCTATCAGTCCAGGGTTGGCTGATAGGCAAAAGAAGTTATTGACCAGGAGAAGGGTTTCTTCTGGTGAGGTAGAATACATTTGTGATTCTGCTGAAAGGTTTGGTGAGGGGTTGGAAACTCATTTTTCTGCTCCTCTGGGATATGTCAATGTCACTCTGAATGGCAGGGAGGCAAGGGCATTGGTGGATTCAGGTTCTCAGATAAATCTGATTTCTTTGTTTGAGGCAACTCATATGGGCCTCCCCATCAAGACTGGTATTGGTGGGAATTTGAGAGGGATCGGTGGCCATGTCACTGAATTTTTTGGGACTTCAGAGATTGTGAAGTTAGATGTTGGAGGAGCCTCAGGGAAGGTTCATTTTTACATTCTAAAGGTAATGTAAAAGCAGTTTTGGGTGGGCCATTCTTGATGGATTTTCAGGCAAGAATAGGTTATCAATTTAATTTGGGAATCAGTTTAGAGTTGACTGGTGAAGACGAAAGAAGGCTTCACATGAGGTTATCATCCCCTGGAGAGGATGGTTGGGAGACTAGGCCTGGTTTATCTTCAATGTGCCAGTGCATGGACTGCTGCAGGAGAAGGAAGGAAGTGGGTGCTGCCTCTGGTTTTTTGGAGTGCGTCTCAGGCTCTATTGAGAGTCTGTCTTTTTTAGAGTAATGAGGGCTGATCACCCTAGTGCTACAACCTCTCCCGAGATGAGGAAATCCCAGGTTGTAGTAGGTCAGCTCCCTTGGAGATATACCAAGTGGATTTTCAACTTTCTCTTTTTAATGTTTCTCTTCTCTGAAAGTATTCATCAAGTTTTTTATCAAGTCTCTGTTCTCTCTCAAGATTCTTAATTATTTTTAATTCAAGTTTTAAGAAGAAGATTGGTTATATATCTTTATTGAAAGATATGCGGAAAGGTTTTGGGGCAGTGAGATTGGGGTCTAAAAGTAAGTCCTCCCAATTGTGAACCGCTAGGGTTTCTTCTACACCTTTCAAAAACATTACCTGGGCCACACCTGTGAGCATTGGGGAAACCCCTGGTTATTTTTGTAGGACAGAAGAAAACTAAAGAAAAGAAGATAAAAATTTCAAGATAATTCAAGAAAATCAAGAAAAAAAACTGAAGATAATGAAGAAAGAAGATGCAAAATATTTTTGTGAAGATCATCAAGATCTATTTTTGAGCCTCCAGCATGAGGTTAAACTGCAGAAAATTTTGAAGCATGATGATTGTCAAGATCAATTTTTGGACCTCCAGCATGAGGATAAACTGCACAATTTTAGAAGATGTGATTCATAAGATGAATCAAGATTTGAAGATTTGAAAGTTGGAAGTGAGGATGAAGATGTGGAATTGAGGAAAAGTTTTGGAGTGGTGAGATTGGGGTCTAAAAGTAAGTCCTCCCAATTGTGCACCGCTAGGGTTTCTTCTACACCTGTCAAAAACATTACCTTGGCCACACATGTGAGCAATGGGGAAACCCTTGGTTTTTGTTCCAGGTCTGGTGGTGAAGAATTCCTGAAGATCCCTCAAGTTGAAGGTGGAGCGGCAAAGTATAAGAAGGTAGCGCAGAAGATTAGGCCTGTCAATGAGCCTATGCCTGTGGGTTTGAATCTGCCTTTGAAGAGACCTCCTTTGTCAAGAGATCCGTACTGTACTCCTTTGGTGAAGAATCCTCCAGAATTTGTAGAGACGGCTAGGGTGACTGTGGAAAGATTGAAAGTTGTTAATTTTGGTCCTGATGGGTGGTTGTCTGAGGAAGAAAAGAAGTTGTTGTTGCATGTTATTGTGCTAAGGGAAAAAGCGGTGGCATTTGTTGAGGAGGAAAGGGGTGTTCTGAAGCACTCTTATGGGGAACGTTACTTGACCCTGTTGTTTGTCATGAACCTTGGCAAATCAAACCTATTCCGATTCCAGAAGCTATCAGAGAGGATTTTGTGGAGATTATTAGGGAAAGAGTCAGGACTGGGTTATATGAACAATCAACATCCAGTTACTCAAGTCCGGTGTTCTGCGTAAAGAAGCAGAATGGAAAGTTGAGGGTGGTTCATGATCTTAGAGCCTTGAATAGAGTCTCTATCAAGGACACTGGTATGCCGCCAAGTGCAGAGGATTTTGTTGAAGCTTTTGCTGGAAGGGTGTGTTATGGTTTGGGTGATATTATGGGTGGTTATGATGAGAGGGAACTCCATACGGATTCAAGGCCTCTCACAACTTTTGAGACTCCTTTGGGAAGATTTCAGCTCACTAGGTTGCCTCAAGGAGCAACTAATTCAGTGGCAGTTCATCAAGCACAGATGGCTTGGATTTTGCAGGATGAGGTTCCTACTCATGCTGGTATTTATATTGATGATGGTGGAATTAAAGGACCATCCACTGATTATGGTAATGAGGTGTTAGCGGAGAACCCTGGCATAAGGAGGTTTGTGTGGGAATATGCAATAACTCTAGAGAGAGTGTTGTTCCGGATTGAAAAGGCTGGTTTGACCATTTCAGGGTCAAAATTCTGTTGCTGTGTTCCTGCTTTGGAAATTCTGGGTCATGTGGTGTGTAAAGAGGGAAGGATTATGGCAAAGAAGAAGATTAATAAAATTCAGGCATGGCCAAGGCCTAAAAATACTACTGAAGTCAGAGGATTTTTGGGTTTATGTGTATATGTCAGGATTTTCATTAAGGATTTTTCTTTGTTGGCTTCACCTTTAAGAAGGTTGACCAGAAAAGATGCAGATTGGGAATGGACAGAAGAGTGTGAAGAGGATTTTCAAAAGCTGAAAAAGGTTGTTGGTGAAGATATAATTCTTCACAAGTTGGATTATGGTTTTGGTGCTGGAAAGATTTATCTGGCAGTGGACTCAAGTTATATTGCTGCTGGTGCTGTGTTGTCTCAGGAGGATAAGACTGGGAGGGTCAGGCCAGTAAGGTATGAGTCTGTGGTGTTTAATGAGGTGGAATCTAGGTATTCTCAACCTAAGTTGGAATTGTGTGGCGTAGCTAAAGTTTTAAAGAAGCTACAGACGGTTTTGTGGGGGCAGCATTTTGAGCTGCAGGTGGATGCAAAATCTTTGGTTCAGATGATCAATACACCTAGTCTTCCAAATGCTCCAATGACTAGGTGGGTGGCATTTATTTTAAACATTTTTCTTTTGACCTGGTACACAAACCAGGTAAAACTTTTACTATGCCTGATGGGTTATCAAGGAGGCCACCTACAGATGAGGATTCTGATTCTGAAGAGTTTGAGGAAGATGTTCCAGTGATTAGGGCCAGCACAAAGGGTGCTGAGGATTTTTCTTTCCTCCCCCATGAGACTAAACTGGATGATTGTTCTGACCTCCCCCAAGAGGTTAAACTGGCTGGATCTGATATTGATTCTGGTGATCAGGATGTTTTTGTTGATGAAGATGGAGTTGTTGTTTGGGACAGCTCAAAATTGGAAAAGGGTGTTTTTGTTAGTGCACTGGATTCTCACAAGGTTCAGTGGAAAGAGAAGGACGTGCCAAAATTTAAGGATTGGTGTCCTGGTTGGGCTGCTCAATTGGCTCATGTTCACACTGGTGATTTTGATGACAGAGTTGTACCCTTGGATGTTGTTTTGTTGGATTTTGAAGATGAGACCTGGGGTCAATCTGGGTTTTATTTTATTTTGGTGGAATATCTGTTGACCTTGGAGAGGCCAGATAGTTGTGATGATGATACTTGGTTGGCAATCAAGAAGAAGAGTCCTGGATTTTATGTGTCAGGAAGGCGGTTGATGAGAAGGAGACATCCTAATCCTCAAGTGGTGGTGACTCAGAAGAAGGGTCAAGAATTGGTTTTGAAGTCTTTGCATGAAGATCTTGGTCATAGAGGCTTTGGGCAGACTTATAGAAGAGTAGCAGACAGATTTTGGTGGCCGGGTATGAAGTTGGCTGTGCAGGGTTGGGTTCAATCTTGTGAAGAATGTCAAAGAAGAAGTCATTTGAAACCTAAAGAGATGGGCCGTGCTACTGGTGAATCAACTGTCTTTGGAAGAGTCAGTCTGGATGCTGTCCATATTAAAGAGGGCAGGTATAAATACTTGATTGTTGCTAGGGATGATTTGTCTGGTTGGGTTGAGGCGGTGCCTCTGGTTAATTTGACTGCCAAGAATGTGGCAGAGTTTTTGAAGAAGGAGTGGATTTATAGGTATGGGTTGATGAAGTTGGTGACTGTTGATGGCGGGCCAGAGTTTGGTGCCGAATTTAAAGAAGCTGTGGCTAGTGTTGGTTCTAGGGTTAGAGTGGCTACACCGTATTATCCTGAAGCTGAAGGAATGGTTGAAAGAGGCCATCAAGTTATCAAGAATGCTTTGGTGAAGATGTGTGGAGATAGTGCCGAAAAATGGAGGCATTATTTACCCTTGGTTTTATTTGCTGATAGGGTCACTGTGAAGAGGACAACTGGCTATTCTCCTTATGAGTTAATGTTTGGTCAAAAAGCCGTTCTACCAGTGGACTTGGAAGCTGTCTCTTATCTTGAAATTGATTGGGATGACGTGCAAACAAAAGAAGATTTGCTCTGTGCCAGGATGCAACAGTTGGAATGTAAAGAGGAATGTCAAGAGAAGGAATACTCCAGAATGATGAAGATTAGGAATCAATCAGTCAGATACTGGGACAAGAAGTTAGCTCATAGACTCAGGAATCCCTTAAAACCTGGTTGTTTGGTTTTGGTGTATAATAGAAGATTGGAGAGTCAGTGGGGAAAAATGTTTGCTGACAGATGGAATGGACCTTACAGAGTCAGATCTCAGGTGTCTGGAGGTTCTTATGTTTTGGAAGAGTTGGATGGTGCAGTCTTGAAAAAGAGGGTGGCTGCAGACCAAGTGAAGAGGTTTTATCCCAGAGGCACTAGGCATGAAGAAGATTGACTCCGCAATGAGGATAAACTACGGACCATTCTTTAATTTTGGTTTTTTTTTTGTGGTGATGCTATGCATCTGTTTGTTGGAAACTTTTTTGTTAGAGGGTACCCATAGGTGAGGCTTCTAGATTTGATCTTGGCAAGTGTAGGGGTGACTGATGGGCTGGCTGCTCTATCAACAGTTACCCCAGATTGTCTGTTTCCAACCCTTTCTCTTAATTTGGTTGAACCCTAGTATTGGTTTATTTTCACAGGTTTTAGTCCTCTATGACTTTAAACTGGAAATTGCTTTGGTTTTCAAGTGCCGGAATTTTCACTCTTATTGGTTTTGATTTTTTGAGTTGAATGTTGTGATTTGTTAGAAGGTACCCAGGGGGGGCTTCTAGATTTTATTTTGGCAAGTGTGGGGGTAACTGATGAGCTGGCTGCTCTGTAGAACAGTTACCCCAGAATGTCTGTTTCAAGTCTTTTGTTTTTCCTAGTTGAATTCTAGTTCTGTTGTTTATTATTCAGGTTTTGAGTCCGCTATGACTTTAAACTGGTTTGGGACTGGCTTCTTTATCTTTGGTTCTTTCATATTGCTGGTGGATCACTGGTGGTCTCCCATCATTTTTACTTATTGGAGGGAGCCCACCCAGTGATCATTTATATGGACCGGACTTTCCCTTATTGGACCATCTATGGAGCTGGACTTTCTTTGATTTTGCAGTTATGTTTTTGCTAGATAGTAGTTTTAGATTATTTTCTTTTTTCTCTTTTTTTCTTTTAATTTTTTTATGGGGGTTGTTTAAAATTATAAAATCAAAAATATAGGGTGTTACCACATCAGGGTCACCTGGATGTGGGCAAGCATTGGGGGGAAAGGCTCATCAATTGGCCGGGCAATGCTATTTTATTTTTATTTATTATTTATTTCATGTGTTTCTGTGTTTCATTATTTTTTATTATTTTCTGAATTTCCAAATTTTTAATTTTGTTTTCTGATTAATCATTTAAAAGATTTAATTGTGTATCCACATCAAGGTGCACTTGGATGTGGGTAAGGTATCAGGGGTTCAGCTCATCAATTGGCTGGGGGATACCATTTGTATTATTTTTTATATTTTATTTTATTTCATTTATGTTATTTCATTTCATTTTAATTATTAATTTTTTTATTTTAGTATATCAGTAGACCGTAAAAAAAAAAAAAAAAAAAATTCTGAAATTATTTTTTGTTACTTGTTTTATATTATTTTTATGTTTCTAATCTTTTTCAGAAGCTCATTGTCTGGATGATGAAGCTTCTGGAGGCTGGTCCCGATTGTGATGACGTTTTTGTTTTTTTGTTGGGATTGTGGGAAGCACTGTGTTCTTTGAAGTGCATCCTGCTGGAGAGATTATAGGGATTGTAATGATCAGGGATTGGATTAGAGGGAAGTTCAGAGGAGGAAGAAGAAGAGGCAGGAATGGAGTGCTTGAGGGTGTGTTTAATGATCCTAGACATTTTCCAGTGGTCGTCCAGTAGGCGCTTTCTCAGGGATTTTTCAAAGTCATTCAAGGGTCCATGGAGGGCAAAGGCTTTTAGCATATTGTTACACATGGTGCTTAGGTGTTTCTTCATGTCTCAATAATCCAGGGTCAAAGAAGTTTCAAGAGGTTGGCCAACTCCAATAATAGATTCAGGAGGAGGGGTGCCAACTAGACAAGAAGAATTGGATCAGTAATTATTTTTGTTGAAGAAATGGAATAATTAATTTAGTACTTACAGATTGGAAGCTCATCAAATCTGTAAGCAGCTGGGATTTGGATCTCTGACAATTTTGTTATGGTCATAGTGGGTGGATCAACTAGGGAAAGATATGGATTCTCATGGTCTTCCTCTGAAGGATCCTGAGAAGGTGAACGGGGATGATGAGGTTCCTGGGGACTAGTTGGAGCAGTGAGATTGTGGTTGTTGTTGTTTTTGTTATTTCTGTTGGATTCAGCTGGAGGAGGTGTTGGTGATGGAGTACCAGGGTTGTTAAAGGATGGAGCAGGAGAGGGGGATTTGGAAGCAGACTGCTCTTTTCTGGATGGAGAATTTGAAGAGATGGAACTGTCAGAAGAGTAGTTGGCTGACAGAGGAGAGGTGTAGTTTCTTTGTCTTAGTTGGGGACGAAGTTGCTGTTGTGGAGAAGTGTGTGGTGTTCTGGTTTCTTCTTGGGGTTCTCTGGCAGTTCTATTAGAAATCTGGGAAATTTTGGTGTTTTTGGATTTTGGAAGGGTGGATTGCATTTCTCTGGGAGCAGTAGGAGGTAGTTGGGTTGAGTTGTTATTGTTATCTGGATGAATTTGGCTATTTTCTGGCCGTTTTTGGAGGTTTTGGCCCTGATTTTTGCTGTTTGGTGAGGCGGGAGGGCCATCTGGATGCGGTCTAGAAGCCTAGGGGTTGATTTTGAAGCTTTTGGAGCTAATTTAGCAGTGATAAAAGCAGTTTCTTGAGAAGCTAAGGCTGGTCTTTTTGGAAGAGTGCGGGAAGCTGAGCTTCTGGATCTTCTGGAAGGAGCTGAAGAAAGAGAGTAAGAGGATGGACCAAGCTCTGGAGACCTGGTAGGGGATCTGGAGATGTACTTGTGAGAAGGAGAAGGCGGAGGAATAGGATAGTGGGCATCTCTGTCACATTTCTTTTTTTTGGAATAGCAGGAGTCACAAGCCCTGTTGTAGAATTTGGCTTCTGGATTTGGAAGAGTGAATGTGCAAGGTCTGCACATGTGTATGCACTGTTTGCAGGCATAGTCCCTTGGAGCAGTGAAGAAAGGAAGAGTAGAGGAGTCAACAGCAGGGGATCTAGACATGATTTGTGGTGTGAAAGGTGATGAAAAGGATAAGAGAAGATTTGTCAGTGATGAATAGAAGATGAAGTGAAGGTGGACGCTCCGTGGGTCTGGCTGTGTGTGTGTATTGCATGAAATTGGCTGGGTCAGATTCATGCAAGATTCTGTCAGTCCTCTATGACTCTAAACTGGAAAATTTATAAGTCCTCCAAGACTTTAAAATGGCTGGTTTCAAGATTTTATCAAGAATTAGTCAGTCAAGACTTTAAACAGAACACTGTGTTAGTCCCCCAAGACTTTAAACTGAGGGTTGTAAGTCCCCCAAGACTATAAACTGAGGGAAAAGCTTTTGTTTTTGGAGTTGTTTTGAAAGATTGGTGGAGGGTATCCACAGGGGGAGCCTCCGAATTTAGCAAAGGCAAGTTTGGGGGTAATTGATGGGCTGGCAGCTCTATTCACAATTACCCCAGAATGTTAGTTTTTTCTCTGTGTCTTAATGTGGTTGATCTCTGGTTCTGGGTTTATGATTTAGGTTTTTGAGTCCCCCAAGACTTTAAACTGAGGGTTTTTGAGTCCCCCAAGACTATAAAATGAGGATGGTCCCCCAAGACTTAAAACTGAGGGTTGTTTGTGGTTACATCCTATAGAGGGTGTGGTCAATTTTTCTTTTCTGAATCAAACTCAAGTACTAGTGGAATTACAGAGTGAATCAAGAGATGAAATGAAATGTTCAGAATTATCCTTGAACTGGTGAATGAGGTGTCTTCTGTTCTCAATGTCCTGTGGATCTCTAGCAGGAGTGGATTGGAAATAGTGAAGCAGAAGTTGTTTCTGTTGAGATGTGTGTTGTTGGAACTTGGCCTTGATAGTGGGCAAGTGCGTTGGTGTTGGTGGTGCAATGGATCCTACATTTTTATCATCACTATCAGAAGAGGAAGGAACTGAGAAGTTATCAGTTTTAAAGTTGAAGGAAGAATGGATGTTCTTTACCATAAGATGGACCAGGGATGGGGGAACTAGTTTCTTTATGGGTTGTGGCACTCTTCTGGGAAGGGTGGAGCTTTTTGATTAATCTGGGTATCAGGATGGATGGCCTAGATCTTTTGGTGCTGGCAGAAGAAGGACCAGGTTGAGGCGGAGGTGAATCTGTTGTAGAAGAAAGTGGACCAGGTCTGTGGCAGGTCTTCTTTCTTGAGTGGCAGACATCGCAGGACGTTCTGTATGGATGAACAGGTGGTGTTATGGCGCAGATTAAATTATTGTTGATGCAGTATTGGCAGGGGCCCATTTCAGAGGCAGATTTGGAAAGGAGGTTAAACATGGTGGTTGGATGAAGAAAGAATGCGGACATTCTCAATTGGAGGGAGGATGTGGTCTTCCAACATTGGCAGGGGCCTTTGTTGTGTGATTTGGCGCTGTTTGTGCATGTCTTAATTGACATCTGTTAAGGAATTTGGTATTTTTCTGGTTTTATTCCGTGGATATTGGGTCTGCGGGTATGTGGGTACTATCATTGGATAGCCCTGGTTTTTCTCTATATTTTATGTCTTGTAGACATTTTTCATATTCTGAGTTTTAAGGGGTCATTTCCTCATTTTTCATTTATAAAAGATTGCTGTTTAATTTTGTTTTTTGTGTTTTACGGGCTAACCTTAAGTCTTAGGTTTAAGTGATTTGTACCATTTGATAGAGCTAATTTTTCTCTATATTTAATGTCACAATGTTGTTATAGTGAAATTCCGTGTTTTAAAGGTTTTAGTAGTTGTAGCTGATTTTTTTAAGTAGATTAGTTGTTTTTATTGGTTTTCTGGCTTCAGGGAGGCCAGGCCGCTTCAGGCGGCATCTCCGACGTCGGGCAGCCCGCCGGCCTCTGTTTTAGGAGGTTGGGGAGCGCTCCAGGAGGGTTTTTTATGCAATTTGGCAGGTACAGGCGCCAGATTGGTGGGTGCGCATGGGCTCTTAGTTAGTGGTCTGTGTGTAAATAGTGAATAAGACAGTTTGGGGCAACCTTAATCATCATACAACCATCCGGAGATGATCTCATTGTTCCTCACTCAGTTTTCACTGTTTTCTGGCCACAATTGGCTGTGTTTGTTGCAAGTGAGTTCTTCATTTAACTTAACTTTGGCAACTGTTTTCTCTGTTATAGTCTTGCAAGCTATAGCAAGTATTATTGCTGTCTCTGGCGTGGATTTGCAGCCTACATCAAGTATCTTTGCTGTCTCTGGTGTGGACTTTATTCTACATTTCAGTTCTTTGGTCTGGTAGTCTATCTGGTGACTAATTTCTTGGCTCATCAAGCAGTCAAGTGTGTTTAAAAGGGGTCTTTAACAAAACAGGAACCAACTTACTTTAGCAAGTAAATCTCACTCTATTTTTCTAAAGGGACAGGGGATTTTCTCTCTGGTTTTTCTCCAACTCCCTTGGTCAAGGCCTATAGCTAGTACTATAGGATTGTCTACAGCGGGTGGGCCGCCTGAAGTGGCCCAGCCTCCCTGAAGCCAGAAAACCAATAAAAACAACTAATCTACTTAGAAAAATTAGCTACAACTACTAAAACCTTAAAAACACGGAATTTCACTATAACAACATTGAGACATGAAATATAGAGAAAAATTAGCCCTATCCAATGGTACTAAGCACTTAACCCTAGGACTTAAGGTTAGCCCGAAAAACACGAAAAACAAAATTAAACAACTATCTTTTATAAAAGAAAAATGAGGAAATGACCCCTTAAAACTTAGAATATGAAAAATGTCTACAATACATAAAATATAGAGAAAAATTGGGGCTATCCAATGATAGTACCCACATACCAGCAGACCCAATATCCACGGAACAAAACCAGAAAAATACCCGATTCCTTAACAGATGTCAATTAAGACATGCACAAACAGCGCCAAGTAAAACAACAAAGGCACCTTCCAAAGTTGGAAGACCACAACGTGAGTGTGCAACCCGCATAGCTTGAAGCAGCAACATGTGTTGCATACAGATTTGGCCACCTCCCAGCCTAGTAAATTGGCTGTGAGGGTGGAAAATGTAAAATAGAGCAACCAAAGTCTCTTTTAGTGACTTTGGTTGCCTGAAAGCAACATTTCCAGCAAAGGAAGACCTGGCTGGAAGTATTAAATTGAAATGTAAGTGGCCCAAGCCAATTTCAAAGGCTTGGGTCATAAATTAAGGATTCCAAAAAGCAGCCAGTAGAAGTCTAGCTGCAATAAAAATCTAATTTTTTAATTAAAATACATAGATAAATAAACATGGGTTAAAATAGGATATAAAACGCTCTGCAGATGGTTAGAAACGGCGTTCCATTGTTACACATATCAAATGTTGCTTTCAGAAACATCAGTCATGTTTTGTTATTTTGAGCCAAGTAAGATCAGGAAAAAGGTCAAGGCAAAAAAATTGCAAAACTAAAAATCTACCTATTTAATATTGTGGGGAGGTTCATATTTTATAAATAGGTGGTGCAAATTATAGTTCCCTTTATAAAATTTGAAAAGGAAATTATTTTGATGCAATGTAAATTTAAATGTGATGAGTGTATGTTTTTTAGCTACATGAAACATGGTAGCTAGAATTATTTGGCATCAATTTTTTTTAGATGTGAAATTCAGTGTTCAACAAACCTTCATCTGTACAACATGCAGCCAAGAAAATTCTAGCTGGAATTAGTATATGCATAGGAAAAAATGATCATGCTGCGTACAGTGCCTTGGCAACATTATTCTTGGAATTTAGATGAAGTTTATCATGTGACTGGGAGAGCTGAATTTTTTTGAAAAAGAGATCAGTGAAAATTCATGATATCCACATCTGTTTGCCACTGAATTTATTGTTCCATTCTCTGTCTCACTTACCTTTTTCAAAAATTGTCAATCATATTTTTGCTTTATCATTTTGAATTATTGGTACTATTTTCTTGACCTTATCCAAATACCAGTAAGCAAATTTTTCTTGCTATTGCATTTCATATCATTTTGATTTGTTACTCTTTTTTACACTTTTGATAAGTTAATCTAATGATTCTAATTCTGAATTTATTTTTAAGGTATCTTTTACTGTACCCTTTCAAATCATTATCAAAAAATTCTTTTTCAGTTAACTTAAAGTTTTTTTATTTGTTTGTCAATTTACTTTTCTTTATTCCTTATCAAAAATGTTCAATTTATTTATCTAACTATTTATTTTTTGAAACATTGATTATAAAATAAACTTTATAATTAATTTTGATCAATCAGCTACAAATGGAAGAAGATTTTATATACATTTAAGTTCACGTTCTGCTTATCATTTTTCTATATTTCTTTAATACTATCTTAAACATTATATTATTAATATGAAAAGTAAAACATCATCTCATACTTGCTGAAAGCATACAGGATAATGTTTTGCTTTTTATAATAATAATTAGATTTTTTGTACTTTACCTTTAATTTATTTATTTTTAAGTTGTTTCAAAGTCTTGTACTTGCTGAAAGCATACATGAAAATTCTTCAATTTAAGAATTAATAATTTATTGAAGTATAAATTATTAAGTCAATATATTTTTCAGAACAATATTTTTCATTTTATATATGTGGATATGATATTTCTGTAAATTTTTAATATTACTAGTGTATTGGAGTTATACTTTCATTATATTATTAATATTAAGTGTAGAGCTAAATATCGTCCTTTCTGAACGCATACAGGATAAAGCTATACTCTTTTTATGTATAATTTAATAAAGTTGTCAGGCTAAGGTCAAGTACAAGGACGTGAACTAGCTTGAATAGTCAGTTGTCTAGAAGATTTTAATGGTCCTATATGAATACTGTAGTTCTAATCCACTAAGTTGTAAAATATAATCAAATATAAAGGTCTCAGTAATATAATTCTCACTATTCTTATATATGGCTTACAATCTTTATAGTTGGTAGAAAAATAGATTATATAAATTCAGATACTATTCAAAAGTCTTATAAAAGTACTAATTGATATGTATTGTAATTGGTTTGGTTATATTGGTTAAATTGTAATGATAAAGAATGAAGAAATACAACCCAAAAACCTCCTCCTTTTATACACACTGAGTTCCCCAATGATTCCCTTGATGTACCACCCAATACACAGTTAATCACGCCTCTAAACAACTAATAGACATTCCCATCAACATTCCCAGTGACCCATGACATAATTAGAAGAGTAATAACCGCCAAAATCCTGAAATAATAAGGGAAATCCATCAAAATTAAAGAAAAAGACAAAAGAGAGTATATGCGTATAAAACAATAATATTAAGGACTAAAGGAGACTTTTTAAGGTTAATAATAGCTTAATAATAAGAGGGATTGACTGTAGAAATAATGGGGCTAATCCTGACATTATACTACGTGAAATTCCCATTCAAAAATAACCAAAATTGACTGAGAAACCACCCAAAAACTTAAAAAAGAGCGTGAGATGTGGGGTAACTACATGCAGTTCTTGGCAGGCGCTTGCACAGGTAAATCCTTGACTAAAATTAGGCGAATTTAAGCGTGGTGATGAAATAAAGTGCCAAGAGTGAGGTTATTAATGAAATTAGTGCATATAAACAGGGTCAATGCATTATTAATTAAGCTAGGACACTAAATAAGCGCCTGTCGCCTATTTTAGTGTGTTTCCCCACAGTGGGCGTAGAATGTGGGGTAATTATAGTGTGAAAAAGCTAACTTTGCTAAAAATGAAGCTATTCACACGGGAAAAAAGCAGGCAGTATGTGGCCAGTACACAGAAGCCATTTCTGGCATAAAAAACACCAAATTTGAAAAGTGTTATTTTTATGCATTTAAATAGCCAAATCAATAGTTCTAAATGAGCCCAATTGATCTGTCAAAGCGCAATTTTGATATTCTCAATTTTATAGCGCATATAGTCAACTTTTAAGTGAAATAAAGCGCATTTCTTGTTTTTTGCATAAAACAATGAATATAACAGCTTTAAGTGTACTTAAAAATTATGCAGCCTTATAATTAAGGTTCTTAAGATTACCCTAACATATTCCAACTTAATATTAAGTACATAAGACCTATAAAAGGTGGATATATGCGTGTATATAAGGTGTTATAATGGCATTTTTTGTGTATTATCATAATTTTACTTATGTATACTATTTGTGTACTCTTATTTATTATTCCCATGTATAGTTCATGTGTTTAACATAACTTATAAGTACTTTTTACTCAGTCCTGGAGATATACAGGCTGACACTTGCCCACCCAAAAAAAACAATAAAAAAAATGATAAGTCATACATTTTATTTTATTTAATTTGTAATTTTCAGGTATTCAGAATAAATCTGTAGCATTAAAGATTCAACTTTAAAGAAATAAAACATAATAAAATATTATGAGTACTGGTTTTTTAACCCCTCAGCTGGTTGAACAGAAATTTATTTCTGTTTAAATTTTTTAAGAAGGGTGGATAAATTAGAAATTTCTTTTTCAGGTATCCATTTATCAAATTCATTTGATTTCCCTTTAAATCTTAGTAAATACTCAGTTCCTTTTTCTTTAGTAATGATTCTTTTCTTGAGTATTTTTTCAATCTCTGCTTTTTCCACAATTTCTTCAGGTTGCTTTTTAGGCCTTCCCCTTCTTTTTGGAAATAAGTCAGGATCATTTGCATGGTAAGGTTTTATTTTTTAGACTGCCAAGAATATTATCCAAATCACAGTTTAGAGAGATTTTCATCTCATGGTCTTTGACCAATCCTAGTTCATTTGAACCATGAGCAAATGCCATAGGATATGCTTTAATCAATCTCAAAATATCTTCTTCTTCAATTTTTGAGAGTTGAGGACTGAAAGAGGCCTTTTGGATTTCATTTTCCAATTCAACCACTTCATTGGTGGTTCTTCCACCTTGCAGTTGTTCTTCTCTAGGAGAAATGGTATATACTGAATTTTCAGAACATACTTTGAATTTTCTTTTACCATTCACGCTTATGGTGAAACAACTGTTTGCAGGATCTAGTTTAATGCCAAATTTTGTCAATAAATCATTGCCAATAATAAACCAATCACTACAATTATTATTATCCATTACTACAAATTCACAAACTGCTCTAACATATCCATTATTATATTTAAAGAATACAGCAGTTTTGTATTTGCCAATTGGATTTAATACTGAACCAAAACCCCTCCAGTTCTTTGTCTGAACAGGTTCTAGTTTTTCCTGGTACTTACTATCAAGTTTCATTAATGTATTAAGTGAAACTACACTACCTGCAGCCCCAGTGTCAAGAATGGCATTCATTTCTTTTCCACATATGATAATAGGTGCTCTGATAGGTGTTACTTTGTAAGTATCATGAGATACATCTTTAATTATTTCAGCTTCCTCTATGGAAGTTAAAGATGTGTCTGTATGAGGTATAGCATCATTCAGGAACATTATATCCTGTTCTAATACAAATATCTCATTTTCATCATCACTGTAAGATATGTTACTCTTGCAATCCTCACTGGATTCCACATTCTCATCTTCATGATTACTAGGTTCAGAATTCTGTGAGGTTTCAATAACATTTATTCTTTTCTTACACGTGTGACCTTTAACCCAAGGTTCATTACATTTGTAACAAGTGTTATTTTCTTGTCTCTTAGGGACAAGGGGAGCTGAAGGTTTTTTCTTTTCCACTGGTAACTTACTTGTAGTAGGTTTTACCACGTCAACACTTTGTCTGTAATTACTATACTTGGTTTCATATTTGTGGTTTAATAATATCTCATTGCATATATTAATGAATCCAGAGGTGTCTCTGACAGTTTCAGTTCTAGCAACAATAATGTCTCTAACTGATATAGGCAACTTGTATATTATTTTTTCTTTCCACTCTTCATAATCCATTTTTGGATCCATAGCTTTCATGATTTTTATTAAATTCATTAAGAAGACCATGGGTTTATCTCCAGCATTTGGATTATATCTGGCCCTTTCATACAGTCTTTGTTGAGTGATTCTAAATTTTGGGCCACCAAATTGCCTTTCAATTAGTGCCTTCCATTCATTCCAGGAGTAATTAATTCCCTCACTCAATACAGATTCAAACCATAATAAGGCCACATCTGTAAATAAAGATATTAACTTTGAAGTAATTTCTTCATCAGGTAATTTGTATGAAAATTTTAGGTTATCAATTCTTTGTATGAATTGTTGCCAATCAGATTTTGAATCCCCGTCAAAAGAAGGGTACTGATCTAACTTAGGCCAGTTCTTTTGGCTAGTTTTTGCTTCCCTAACCTGAGGAATATTGAGTAATGCACTTACTTTAGAAAGATGATCATTTATTTCATCTTTTACTGATTTTATATTCTCAGAGCCCATGACACTATGTTCATGTTCCATCATTGGTTTATCCTCAGAGTGTTTCATAAAAACTGGTACTCTTTCTACATAAGAGGTATTATCCTTTATTGTTTCAGTATTTTTCAAAATGTTAGCTACTTCAATTTCTACTCTTTGTAACCTATCTTTTATTACAGGTACTTGAGTCAAAGTATCATTTACATTTGAAAAAGACAATTTTACACGTCCCTCTATGGTAGCCATAATATTCTGAGAGTGTTCTAATTTTCTTTATAAATTTCTAATCTCAGATTTTAATCTTTTATTCTCATTGATTAATTCATTATTTGAATTTTCAATAATTTTTAATTTATTGGCTGTGGTACTCAATGATTGTGTTAGCTGTAATAATACATTTTCTGTATTAATGTTTGACTCTTTTGAGAACTCTTCCAATTTTTCAATTCTTAATAATAATTTACTTATTATTTTTGATTCCATTGGATTCTCTTTTAAAAAATATTCTATTTTTTCCGTGTCCAATTCAGAAGACTCATTATCAGGGTCAAGATTTAATTCATTTGATTCCATTTTTATATTAATAGTTTTTTCCTGGTGATCAATAAAACTATTTACATTGTCCTCATGTAAAGACAAGTTTAACATATTCTGTTCAAATGAATAATCCTTTAAATCCTTATCAATAATATCCAATATTTCCTTATCAATCTCATTACCTATAAGTAATTTATTTTCAGGTTGATATAATTGATCATAAGAAGTTGGATGACTTACCAAGGTCTTATCCCACTTCCCCTGCCTCTCCTTGCCTTTCCCCTGTAAGGGTGACTTCTGGAGCCCTGCTGTTGAGGATTGTTGTAGTTTTGGGCGTACCAATCCCATTTCCATTTGCTTACTGTAATTTTTTGGTCCTCCTCTTGGGCTGGAGGTGTTGCTATGGAATTGTTGGGTGCCACTGTTGGTGGTTGAGTCTTTATGTCCACCAGAGCTTGGTTGACCTCTATGAAACCTTGAGCTGCTCTCTTTTCCAGATTGTTGATCTGGTCCACTATATTGTTGACTCTTATTGTCAAGGTGTTCAGTAGGGTGGATAGGGAGTGAACTTGTTCTTGTAAAGTATTTTTTGTTTTCTTTATTGAAACCTGCTTTAAAAGCTTTTCCCTTTCCTCCAGAGACATTGACGGAGTGTTGTTGATTATGGGAGAGTCCTGGCCCTCCATTTGAATGTCCTGTAACAGGTCTTTCAGCTCTAGGTCTTAAGTTATAAGGTTTTACCTTATTACTTACAATGTCATTGTTGTCACACATTTTTACGTGGAATTTAAAGAATTGAAAGTTTAGATATGAAAACTTCAAAAAGGAGTTTTATCAGTATTTATCAATACCACTGAAGACAATTTTATTGCTTACTTATTGGTATGAAGTGAATATTTAAGTGCCAAAAGTCAAATATGCTTTTATGTGGTCACTTGATTTAACTGGTCTACAATATGTAGCCGTGTTTTTATATTCAAAAGAAAACAACTGTCAGTATGATTCTTTCTAAATATTTAATGAATTTTACAAACCAATAAAAGAAAAGATTAAGAGTCCTGTTAAAAGAAAACAATTAATCAGTTTAATTGATTTATTATCTGCAAAGATCACAAATTTAATTGGTCTATTGACAGACTCCCACTAAGAACAATTATATGTTAAATTAGTGGTAAAAAATTTTATCTGCAAAGATCTCAAATTTAATTGGTCTATTGACAGACCCACTAATAACAATTATAAGTTAAATTAGTTGTAAAATTGTTGATTCAATATCACAATTTTATAATATAACAGGGCTTCTTTTTCTGAAATCACTATATAAGTGACCCCAACCTGTTGTAATTATCCAAATATTTCTATAGGGATATTATTTACGTGCACCTTCTCTTGAAAATTTCACTTACAGGATTATAACAGAATTCTTGAGGAAAGGTCCCCAATTGTCAGGCTAAGGTCAAGTACAAGGACGTGAACTAGCTTGAATAGTCAGTTGTCTAGAATATTTTAATGGTCCTATATGAATACTGTAGTTCTAATCCACTAAGTTGTAAAATATAATCAAATATAAAGGTCTCAGTAATATAATTCTCACTATTCTTATATATGGCTTACAATCTTTATAGTTGGTAGAAAAATAGATTATATAAATTCAGATACTATTCAAAAGTCTTATAAAAGTACTAATTGATATGTATTGTAATTGGTTTGGTTATATTGGTTAAATTGTAATGATAAAGAATGAAGAAATACAACCCAAAAACCTCCTCCTTTTATACACACTGAGTTCCCCAATGATTCCCTTGATGTACCACCCAATACACAGTTAATCACGCCTCTAAACAACTAATAGACATTCCCATCAACATTCCCAGTGACCCATGACATAATTAGAAGAGTAATAACCGCCAAAATCCTGAAATAATAAGGGAAATCCATCAAAATTAAAGAAAAAGACAAAAGAGAGTATATGCGTATAAAACAATAATATTAAGGACTAAAGGAGACTTTTTAAGGTTAATAATAGCTTAATAATAAGGGGGATTGACTGTAGAAATAATGGGGCTAATCCTGACATTATACTACGTGAAATTCCCATTCAAAAATAACCAAAATTGACTGAGAAACCACCCAAAAACTTAAAAAAGAGCGTGAGATGTGGGGTAACTACATGCAGTTCTTGGCAGGCGCTTGCACAGGTAAATCCTTGACTAAAATTAGGCGAATTTAAGCGTGGTGATGAAATAAAGTGCCAAGAGTGAGGTTATTAATGAAATTAGTGCATATAAACAGGGTCAATGCATTATTAATTAAGCTAGGACACTAAATAAGCGCCTGTCGCCTATTTTAGTGTGTTTCCCCACAGTGGGCGTAGAATGTGGGGTAATTATAGTGTGAAAAAGCTAACTTTGCTAAAAATGAAGCTATTCACACGGGAAAAAAGCAGGCAGTATGTGGCCAGTACACAGAAGCCATTTCTGGCATAAAAAACACCAAATTTGAAAAGTGTTATTTTTATGCATTTAAATAGCCAAATCAATAGTTCTAAATGAGCCCAATTGATCTGTCAAAGCGCAATTTTGATATTCTCAATTTTATAGCGCATATAGTCAACTTTTAAGTGAAATAAAGCGCATTTCTTGTTTTTTGCATAAAACAATGAATATAACAGCTTTAAGTGTACTTAAAAATTATGCAGCCTTATAATTAAGGTTCTTAAGATTACCCTAACATATTCCAACTTAATATTAAGTACATAAGACCTATAAAAGGTGGATATATGCGTGTATATAAGGTGTTATAATGGCATTTTTTGTGTATTATCATAATTTTACTTATCTATACTATTTGTGTACTCTTATTTATTATTCCCATGTATAGTTCATGTGTTTAACATAACTTATAAGTACTTTTTACTCAGTCCTGGAGATATACAGGCTGACAAAAGTATACCTTTGAAACACTTTCTTAATATTTGAAATAAAGAAAAAGAATATAAATTTACTTATATGTAGATATGCTAATTTTATATTTCCAATATTGAAGATATGATAAAGTTAAAGTTATCATTGACTGATAATTGAAATTCTGTTACTATTTTCTCATTTTAAATTTTTTTCTATTTTAAATCAAAATTGAATTCCCTTAGGATGGAACCATCAATGAGTAACAATTTGAAAAAAACACGGCCAGGGAAGAACTCTAACAATAGGTGGGCAAAGACATTGCTACCGGAATGAAACTTGTAAATGCTCTTGGAATGGATACAAACGGGAAGAAGCCACATTTCTATGCACAATCTTATGCAAATAATATAACTGATTGCAATAATTATTACAATATTTTTCCTGGATGTAGTATTTATAAACCAAAAGGTGTTTTAATACCTAATGCTCTTGTGCATACTTTTGAAATTCATGAGCTCAAAGAACTAGATATGTTAGAAGCTACGGTGCAATGCATTAAGGATCTTTCTTACTGAAAACATGAAATTAAAAAAAATGGTCCTCATCAAAGAGCTAGTGGTTTTGGAAAAATGTTTGGTGGTGGATTTATTTTAGATAGGAAGAAAGCTTTATATATTGGTAAGTATCACTTTTTTTAATTTAAATACTGAATCTTTGAATGCTTTTCCTTGAAGATGAATACACTGATGATATTGTACACACGGATGAATATAAAAAACAAATGAAGAGGATTGCAATGTACTTTGAATATTTTTTTAAAAAAATATCATATTTAAAGTACAACGAGGCAACTAATCTTTGTGAAAAACTTGGTATTTCTGGATTTTAAAGAGTTTCTGTTGAAGAAGAGGGTCTACCATTTGCTAGTAATTTAACTTGGACATATGGAGAAAATGGTAATGGGTTCACCAATGAAGTTCATCTTGATAAGGATGCAAGTGAGTATACTTTAGGAACATTTTTTCTTAAAGATACAGAAAACAATACCATTTATATGAAGTACAATAAGACTCAACCACAACAAACAGGTGGGGAACTTATGTTTTCCAAAATTCAAAGTAAAATCAACTTTGAAGCAACTAATGTAATAAAAGTGACATTATGGCCTGCCAATCAACTGAGGCATTTTACCTCAAGATGTCACAAAATTCCTGGTTTCACGAGGATAGGTTCTTCTATTCAAATCAGCACTAGAATTCTCATGCTATAGAAATGCTTAATGTTTTTGATATTGATATTTCAGAATACTTGGAAATTAAAGAAGACAAATATAGGGTTGAATATTTTATTAGTGCTTTGAGAGACTTTTTGAAAAGAGATGACTTAATAGAGGAAGAAATAGAATCAACAAAGTATTATTTATCTAATGTTAAGACAAATCTAAAAAATTTAGATATTTAAATATTAAAAATTTATATCATATATACACAACTTAACGCAAAACTAAACATGATAAATACTGGGAGTAGCTGTAACATTTTCAGTTGTGATGATTATAGTATTATCTATTTTATTTATTTGTGAAATAGAATAATTTTTTTTTCATAAATTTTAAGAAAATTTGATTTACTTTTAAGGAAATATATAAGTTGTGAAATCTTTAAATGTAATTTTTATTAAATTAGTAGCAAAGGCTCTAAAATAAAAAACTATAATAAAGAATTGGAAATATATTAGCCTTAAAAATGTGCTTTTAATGCTACCAAATTAACTGTATGGTATTTTAGGTCAAAGAGGCTTATTAATAAAAAAGTTAATATTAAAGAGTTGATGAAAGAATTTTGAATCAATAATAGATTAAATTGTATTTTTTTAAAAATAAACTCATTTAATTATTTAAGTTGTTCTACTTCTGATTAAAAATGTTACAATCAATGAAAAAATTTGTAAAAATTAACAGATTATTAAATATTAAAGTTAAAGTAACAAAACTAGAGCAGTTATCATATTTTTATATAAACAATAAAATATTTAATAATTTAATACAAGTATTTGAAATCATATAAGTTGATTTTAAAATATTTGTTATTGCTGGACTTACAATAATTTTTTTTAAAAATTAATTTAGAAAATCATGTCAAAGGTTTCTTAATAAATTTCAAAGATGGTCACATGTTTGACGTATTTGAAGGAAAATAACTTGAATTATACAAGATAAATCATATACACAGAGCGTTATATATTTACATTTTGGAATATTAATTTATTGAAAGGCTATGTTTAGCAAAAAAAGGTGACACTGGCTGAATGGAGCTCCATTGATTATGAAAATCTGCAGAAATAGCCCTAGCAATTCCCGGAGGACTTGGGGTATCAAATTTTAAAGTAAATTGATAACACTTGCCTATAAAAGGCTATATTAATGTTAAAATATAGTTATAATAATTTTTCCAAATTATTTCTTCCATCAAATGATTTTTTTTCATGTAAGTTAAAAAACTTAATTTCTGATATCACCTCCAAGAAATTAGCTGCTGAAGCCAATCTATGATCTTGAGAGCTAAGAAAGAAACCACGGACACCATCAATTATATAGAATGTGAAAGATTGATATCAGTGGTGGGAGTATTGAGAATTTATCTTGTTTAGTGCAGCCTTTTGTTTCTGTCTCATTATAGTCAGTTGAGTATTTTTGTTTCTCTGACTTGATTTTTGAGCTTCTCTAGTCTTGCCACTTGATATTGTTGCAGCACAATATTTTGATTTAAGAATGATAATGTTGCTGATTTGAAGAAGAGTTGACATTGATATATCATGGGTTTGAAGTGCAGTCGGACCAACTTCTTAGCCATCAGGAATCGGAATCTTCAGATTTGAAAGGTGAGGTAGAAGCTGATGAACACGTTCAATTTGACAATCTGAGTTAATGTTTTGATGTGATAAAAGCTGGCTGAATTCATGTTCAGTCAGATAAAGTAAAGATGATATAAGAGATACCCATGAAGAACGGCAGTGGTCACTTGGGATCATTAATCTCATGAGCATTTGCATAAGATTGGATTCAGGGTGATCTTTTTTCTTTGTTGAGGAAAGAATTTCAGTATTTAAACCATTAGGATCACATAAATCTTCCATTTTTTTTGAAATCAAAATTATCAAGTACCCATAGCTGTGAGCTATCAATCTCTAAAAAAATATTTGCTACAAAAGGAAAAAAAATAAGTAAAAAAAAAGTTAAGACTAAAAATTATGGTAACTTACATAACTCAGTAATTTTTGAAAGCTTATCTTCTCCACAAGATTTTCCCTAATAAAAAGTAAACATTGGAATATTTAACATGGGTTCTTGGGAAGAAGTAGAAGAGCATAATTTGAGAAGAGTAAAAATTTCCAACCACGACCTAATGACCTTTGCTGTGCTGATTCTACATTTACAAAATTTATGAATTTTACAGAACTCCTCCTGCGAATCGGAGTCTTTTAGAACTGAGGGTGAATAAGTTAGAGGTTTATTTTATATCTTGATTGGAGTTTTTTCCTTGGTAGAGAAGCTTTCAAAGAGGTCAAAGTAGGTAATTTAGGAGGTGATTGGTATTGATTTTAGAAATGAAGGAATTTGGTGATGAGCTGTTTGAATCATCATCTTTATCAAAAATATTGTCATGTCTTGAAGAAGATTTTTAAGTTTGCTTGCTTTGATGTGCAAGCATAGCTTCATATTCTGACAGTTCATCATTGCAATTTTTATTGCTCTTCTCATCATCTTCATCAGGGAGAGGGCGTTTATGGATGGAACAATCTACAGTAGGTGAGTTTCTGGTATAAAATATCAAAAGAAAGATAAAAAGTACAATATGTAAGCAATAAAAAGATATTTGATAGAATTTTAAAGATAAAAGAATAACAATAAAAAAAGAAAACAAGAATATACTCATTATCAAAGCTTTTGCATTTTTTTGGAGATTTATTACTTGATACATCAGAAACTTCATTAGCAGAAGCCTGTTTAATATGTCAAAAAAAATAGGAGCCTTGGGATAATTTCTTTTTCTTGGAGCGGATAACAGGTGTTTCAAGATTTTCCTTAGAAGTTGAAGCATGAGTTGAAGCTGATGGTTCATCTGTCTCATAATCATCCTTAATGACAATGACTTCATCAGGAGGACTCTTACCCTCCTTTTAAGCTGCAGATATATATGAAGAAAAAATAATATTAATAATCTTATCTTCTAATTTAAAAGGAGACAAAAAAAGTGAAGAACATACATTTTTCAAGGCTTTTCACATATTGAAGTAAGTTATTACAAGGGTTAGATAAATATGAAGGAGAAGTATTATTGTTAAGGATCTTGACAGCTTTATCTCTAGCCAATTCAAGTAAATTGCGATACTGAACTCTCGTTATTTCCTGCCTCTCATTGCTAAGTACAGGAGGGTTAGGTGCCATGTCATGTGGCAGACATGGTCCAAGCTCAAAAGCTTCAAAGTGAGTATCAATCAGAGAGTAAGATGGAAAACATTTGAGCACTGGAAAATCAATTTTTTGAAAAAAAAAGATATAGAACATAAGTGAAATATATAAATTAAGAGAGAGGAACATTACACACATACAAAGTAGAGTTGTAGGATTTTGAATACTAGACATATTGATTAATGAATATTAAAAAAAGTATTCAATATCAAAAAATTATGATGTAATATTATGAATAACTATAAGAAACTCTATTCTAGAAAATTGAAGTTGATAATTTAATAGGATAAAAAATTGAATACGATTAAAATTAAAGTGAGGATGAAAGAAACAGAAAACATAAAGAAGGGGATTATATATTGTTTGAGATTTTTTTAACATGTATTATTCATATTTGGGTAAACTGAGTAACATGCTAAGTCACAATCTGTTTATATTGAAGCAAAATTCAATGTAGCTAACAGAAAATACTAGGAATTCTTTGGGGACTTTTAGTGTCAAAAACAAATAATAACAAATGTATATCCCATATGCAAATTTCCACAGGTAAATACAAAATTTTATAAATTAGAATTTACTCCTAAACAATGGAGATACACTTAATTAGTATATTATATGAAAAAAAGTATAATGCTTTTTAACTATTTGTTAAATTTACTTTCAGATGACAATGAGAGATTCACTAATATACTGATATGCCTCACCAAACAAGAAATGAATTATAAATATAAAATTGGTAACATTAGAATTTAAGATAAGAATTTGTTTTTTAAGTGACAGGAGGAGTGTCCAGCTATGGTGTGGGCCCAGTGACCAAACCATTGATAAACTTGGATACAACTAAGGGAAAAAAAATTAAATAGTTTTATTTTACAATATATCTTAGTCTACACAAGATATTGCATTGTTGTCCCTAACTATACCAATATTGTTACTTTTCAAAAGTTATAGGACTACTAAGTTGATAAAATATTATTATGAATCACCCAATGAAATATCTTAAGCAAAATTCAAAATTATTAAAACATTAATATTCAATTTGAGATTTGGATTAGCTAATTTTTCACCACTTAACACAGTTTTAATTAATGTAATAAAACTTGAAAAAAAATGTTGAGATAACCTAGAAATATGTTCAAGAAAATGATAAAACATATGACTTGAAACTTAACTCATACACAATTGATAAAACTTCATGGATCCTTCTTAATTTCAATCAAAATTGATTTTGAGACTGGAATATTTAATTTTAGCTATGACCAAGTACTGTAAGTTCCATGGTTTGTATTCAATATATTGGTGTTGAAAATAATTTTGATAGGAATTAACAAGTATCATATGGCACCATGCACGGAACCCTGATAAAAACCACAAAATTTATGAGGCAATGAACCTCATAATTTCAATTGAAATTAATGTAGACCCCTGCATATTTAATTCAAGCCATGTCACATGGAATACACAGACATATATAAAATTCAACATGCATGGCTAAAAATTAATTTCAATCAAAATTAACCAAGACATTAAAACATAAATTTTGATATGGTGTACTTGATCAAACCAGTTAATCCAACTGCTTAGCTTACCTATACTTATTAGAATTTAATGCATAGTCCATGTCCATATTAATTACAATTGAAATTAATGTTGACTAATACTTAGTGAATATATGCTCTTTGACTTACACTTTCCAGGAATAGCTACAATTAAATATGCCAGTATCAAAAATTAATTTTGATTGAAATTAATGAGCATGATAATCATGAATTTCTGGATTCAACTACTTATTTTTATGCATGGTGCCTTTCCAACATTAATTTTCATTGAATTTAATTTTGATACTGGCATATTACATGTAGCTATGCCTGGAAAGTGTAAGGGACATAGTGTGTATTCATTATGTATTGTTCAACATTAATTTCAATCAAATTTAATATTGACATTTGCATATTGAACCCAAGCCAGCAAATGACCCAAAAGATTCTTCATAAAACTGCCCATTAATTTCGATCAAAATTATGGCTGACCATATACATATTAAATGGTAGTTATATCTGGTCTGAGTAAGTGGAGATAGCTTATATTCAATATGTATTGGTCAACATTAATTTTGATCAAAATTAATGAGCGTTTTGATCATGAAATTTTTCAGTCAGCTAGTTGTTTCAATGCATAATGGCATGCCAACATTAATTTTGATCAAAATTAATGTTGAAATGATATAAATCTTTATTGTATGACATGTAAAGGACAGCAAGTATTCTTAAGTATTGAAAATTACTATACATGTTGAGGGTAAATATAATATTTACATATACATATTAATTTCTATAAAAATTAATGTTGACCTATACATAATAAATAGTAAATATGCCTGGCTAGTTTAAGTGACATAGCTTTAATTCAATCTGAATTTGAAACATTAATTTTGATCAAAATTAAGGTTCATGATTATCATCAATTTATGCAGTCAGTTGCTTACTGTTATTCATGGTAAAATTTAAACATTAATTTTAATTAAATATTAATTTGACATGCCACCAAGCATTTTTCTGTAAGATGAAAAGTAGGGCCCTCTATTCTTAAGTAAAAACATTAAAATGCATATTGAGCATGTATATATCATTTACACATTAATATTAATTTCAATCAAAATTAATGTTGACCAATACACATTGAACACAAGCTTTAAAACTTACACACACCAGATATAACTACTATTCGATATATATATGGTCAACCCTAATTTTGATTGAAATTAATGAGCAGTTTTATGAAGAATCTTTTGGGTCGTTTGCTAGTTTGGATTAAATATGCAAATGTCTATATTAAGTTCTATCAAAATTAATGTTGACCAATACATAATGAATAAACACTATTCCACTTACACTTTACAGGAATAGCCACCATGCAATATTCCAGTATCAAAATTAATTTTGATCAAAATTAATGTTGGAAAAACACAAGCATAAAAATATGCAGTTGACTCCAGAAATTCATGATCAACATGCTCATTGATTTTGATCAAAATTAATTTAGATACTAGCATATTTAATGGTAGCTATTCCTGGAAAGTGTAAGTGGCATAGGGTGTATTCACTATGTATTGTTTAACATTAAACTCAATTGAAATAAATATTGATACATAAATGTGACATAAAGAGGCATGAACCATCAATTTGTTGAAAATACATTTTTATATCTCATACATTATTTTTTTTTCTTAAATAAAATGTTACTCTCTCTTAATATCACCTTATAACATTTACTGAGTTTCTTTGAAAAAAAAACCAAATACATAAAAATCAATATAAGATAGCTATATTACACAGAATATCACTGTTATACCTAAGTTATGATGATGTTGATGCTGTATTAATTGATTCCCAAATCTTTACCAGATCAATAACAGCTCCAACCCCAAGTGACTCACATTCATTCACAGATAATCCTTCCAAAAATGTTGCTGAATATCAATTCTTGGGGAGGTATTTGTAAAAATGGAATATACCATCTTGTGCAAATGTCCTTTCTGATGACCATGAATATGTTTTTAATGCCAATTTTCTTTGAGCTGGTGTATGGGCTAAGTCCTGAATCATCTTATCAATTTTTTCAAACAAATCATTGAGTTCAGTTTTTCACCATCCAGGAATAGTTCAGATGGGTGCAGTTAGCATTGGTGGTGGGCCTTACTTGATATCAGAGATGCACCTAGCATCATGAAAATGCACAACAAAACCTGTCACATCACTGCAAAGATCTCTTGCTAACTTGTAGTGTGCACTAGCAATCTGAATTCCAATAAAATCAGCTTCATAATAACAAAAAGGTGTCACTGGACGGCCTACGCACAAGGTTGAGGGTGTTCCTGGAAGTGAGAAGGAGAGAGGAGTTTAGAAACTTCTTCGAGGCACAGAGGAAACGTTCGAGGAAGTGATTTGAAAATGACTCGAAGGAAGAGCTACTGCTTCGAGATATTTTCGAGAAGAATTCTAATATAATTTAAAGGTAATATTAAAATTCTTAAGATCTCACAAAGGGTTGGAAACTCAATAATCAAAGATTTAGGATTTAACAATGATTACTGAGAAAATAAGGAAAGATACAATAATAATGATTTAACCCAAAGCTTTACCACTATTAACTATATATACATTTTATAATTTAATTCCAAAGAATGTCAAACCAAAACCCAATCCCTTTGATATCCTTTACTCCTCCTCGCATTGACCTCATACCCATCCACTATTCTGCACACCACAGACCACTAAAAATACACCCGTTACACCTGGACCCTCCTCAATAATATCCCTCAACCCTTTAATCCTCCACTAACCATTCTGTCCATGCTCACTACCCCTTTTAATAGTTCACAGACACTTAATAAACCTTTTAGCGTACTATTACATTGACTATTGAGCTGTGCGTTGCTTATTGAGGAAAAGACTAAGACACACTATTGAGAGATTGACTAATTTAGATTTATAGTTTAGACTAGTGTGGTTGAATAGTGAGTACACAAAGGAAAATCACAGTTTCTATGTAGAATTGCTTTCTGCTCTTCGAGTATGCATTTAGACCTCTGTATTATTGATTTAATGAGCTGCTTTTACCTCGATTGTCAGGTGGCGCGTTACAGATGCCCGGGTATAAAAACACGAGATCCTTTTAGCGTGAGACATATACTTCCCACACTATTTTCCCTTTATTGAATTCTTTATTATTATTATTATGTCAGCTTGCCCGAATCCAACTCCCATTCCTCCTCACCTTAAAGCGGATGGTGGGCTCATCACCCAACAGTACTCCCAAGCATGCACGGCTTGTGGATAGATGGAATACTTCTGTGTTGAAAGCACCGCTACTCGAGGTCCTCGCCAGAAATGAAAGTTTTTCCAATGGAGACGGGTGACGTGTGATGCTTTATCAAAAAACTCTGACATCAAATGAAGATTTACCAAGACCAAGTATTGGGTAATACCGAAGAACAAAGAGGTGGTCGAAGATATATGGGACGTGTCGATTGGGGATGATCAGTCAGAAGAAGTTGAGGAGGAAGTAGAGGACACCATGGCAACCTGGGTAACCCAAGCCAGGGGTAGAAAACGAAGGGTAGAAGAGGAGGTGGATGAATTGGTGGAGGAAGATGAGGAGGAAGTCTCCATCTCAAGACAGACACCGAAGAAGCGGCGGATGATCATCGAAGATGTCAAAGAAGAAAAAGAAGTGACAGTGGAAGTCACATCTAAGTTATTTCTAGAGGCTGATCCGATGTTCGAAGTAAGTTTGCTTTTATTTTATTTTATTTTAATTTTGTTTTTCCAAAGAAAAATTTTTACTGATGACTGTATGTCTTAGAATTTAGATGTCATCGTGGAAGCCCCTATGGTGGAAACCTCGAGTGTGGGAGCTCCTATTGTGGAAACCACTGCTGTGGAAGTGGCACCATTGATCCCAACTGAAGAACATTTACCAGTGATTGCCTCAAGGGAGGATAATGAAGAAACCCTTGACCAGGTATGGTAAAAAAAATCTTGCCAGTGTCAACGAGCTAGGTTTATTGAAGAGTTCAGTGGCAATATCGACAAGATTATCAATGCTGCCTCCTTCGATGTGGCTATAGAATTGCTGGAGATTGGGTAAGTGGTACTGGTAGGAGAGGGAGAGGTTTTTGATATATGTAGGAAGGAAATAAGGGTGATTTTGGAGAAGATGAAGAAATTGGTTCAAGAGAAAATAAAGGAGAAAATTTAAAATGGAAGGAAAAGGAAAAGAAAGAAAGAGGGAAGGAAAAAAGTAGAAAGCGATTGTGTATTTATTTATTTTCATTTTGTTGTTTTAATTGAAAATGTTGATATATTTTATAAGATTTTGAGAAAAGAAAAGAAAAAAGGAAGAAAGAAAAGATTTGAATAAAATTTTGTCTTAAGTTTTGAATGAAAGAAGAAAGAATATTTAACTGAAGGAATTTTAGTTTAAATTTTGAAAAGAAATAGTTGATTGAAATAATTTTGTTTGAAATGAAAATTTAATGAAAGAAAAAATTGTTATTTGTGAAATTTTATTTATTGAAGTTTTTGAGGAATTTTGGTTATTTGAAAAAAAGAAGAAAAATAGTTTTGAAAAAAAAGAATTTGAAAAAAAGAAGTAATTCACCACGGGAAATCTAGGGGTGAATTGCTAGCAATCCCCTCTCTTGAAATTTAGAGTGTCCCTTAATTATGCCAGGTTTATGAATACTTTATAAACATAAGTAAATCACAGTTAGATTTACATTTATTCTTAGATTGATTATAGACAGAATATCAACTTATTCCAAATTATGCACAAGTTGATCCTCCAGAACTTGATTTTGGTCCTCTGTTGAGCACAAATTGAGCACAAATTGATCTAACCTAAGCTTATGCATATATAATAATTCAGGATACTTGCTCTATTAAATTTGATAATAAAATAAAATATTGATGAATTTATATAAAAAAATATATTATGTAAGATATTAAATTATAAATTTATGCATCATAGGAGGGCACTTAATAGAACTTAATTATACTATGTGACACCTTAATACTTTATCACACAGTTTGAAACATTTAAAACAAAATGTGTCATGATGGGCAATGAAATAGCTTGGACAGACACTTTCAAAATTAATACTGACCATAATACAAAAGTATGAAACCTTGGCATCTATCCAATAAAAGATTTTCCTTCTGATAAATGGATTTTTCTCAGTTACTCCCTGCTAAAAAGTGTCCTTGTGAGGTTTTTCTGACCTTCAGGGGGGTAATTTGGCCACATCAAACTACTTCTATTTCCAGGATTGACCAAAAAATCATCCTCATTTCCATCTAAAGAGTTGATCTCATCTGACTGAGGCTGATCAAAGGGGTCCACCAGAAGTTTAGCCAAAATTTTGGTGAACACCTTTTTGATGGATAGTGACTAACTGGTGCTTTCAAAAATTGTCCACCTGAAGTTAGGCTAAACTTCAGGAGGATAAATTTATTATGAATACCAAATTAACTGAAGAATACTTTTGCCCTAGCTACTCTGCATCATAAAAGTGTCCAACTGAGGTTTAGCCATAATTCAGGTAGACACTTTTGGAAAGGCACAGTCTGATGGGTTTAATATCTATATATGGCAATAAGTAACAGGTTTTTATCAACATGGAACTAGAATTAATTTAATATGGCCAAAGTTTCCATCTGTATTTTGGCCAAAATACAGGTTGAAATTTTTATGAGGATTACTTGATGAAATGAAGAAGACTTGCAATTACTTTCCATCATAAAATTTTCAAACATAAGTTTATCAAAAATTGTGGTGACACTTTTTCCAGATCCAGTAATATGGGATCAACTCTCTATATGGCAATGAGAATCAATTTTTAGTCAAACATGGAATTAGAAGTAATTTGATATGGACAAACTTTCCACCTGATTTTTGGCCGAAAATAAGTTGGAAATGTTTATGAGGAATACTAGATTAACAAAAGAAGACTTGCACCCTACTACTTTCCATCATAAAAGTGTCCACCAGAAGAATTCTCAAACTTGTGGTTGACACCTTTGGCCTGGTCCAGCCATATGGGATCAATTCTGCATATGTAAATGAGGATTTAATTTGGTCAATCATGGTACTAGAAGTAATTTGATATAGACAAAGTGTCCAACTAAATATTGGAAAAAAATCAGTTGAAAACTTCATTTAGTTTTTCAAAAAATCAAATTAAGTACAATTTTATTCCTGATGATGCCCATTTTATCCAACACCTCTTATGAGCCTTGAAAGTAGGCATTTAGCTTGAATTTTTAATTTCATATAAAATCCCTTTTATTCAACCTATTTCTTTTTATCCATTTTTTTCTTTTAGATATCAATTAATTTTATGTAAAAAAAATCATTTTCATAATTTTATACCTGTATTTAATAAAATCATTAAAGGTTTAAAATCACCCTGTAAGCATTTGGCACATGTTTTTTTGCTATACTAATAAAAATAATAATATACTGGTGACAAAAAATTGATCAAATGATAAAATATTAATAAAACAGAAAGATCAAATACCAGTGGATATTTTTTAAAAAAATACCAGTTGCACTGATGAAGAGCTGCACCCTAGATACTCACCATCAAAAACGTTTCAAGCACAAGTTTTGCCAAACTTGTGCTGGACACTTTTGGTCAGGTGCAGTCATATGAGATCAATTCTCGCTATGGCAATGAAAATAATTTTTTGATAAAAAACTTCACTAGAAGTAGTTTTACATAGCCAAATTTTCTACCTAGAGTTCATCCAAACCACAGGTGCACAATTTTTTATCTTTAAAAAAAAGTCAATTTAGTAAAATTTATCCCTGATGGCTCTCATTTGCTTCAACACCTCTACTGGCCTTTGATAGTAGGAATATTACTTGGATTTCTTTTTTCATATTTGATCCCTTTAACTTAATTTTTTATTCCTAATATTGCTTTTGGATATCAATTAATAATTTTTAAAATAAACTATATTCATATTTTATACATTTATTTAATAATATGATAAATGGCATAACATCACCTGGTATGCATTTGGCACATGAGTTTTTTCTATACTTATAAAATTAATAATATAATGGAAAGCAAAAATTAATCAAATGATATTAATGAGTGAGGAACAAAGATAAAATACCAGTAGACATGTGTGTAAGAAATACTAGATGAACTGAAGAAAAATTCTACCCTAGCTACTCTCCATCATAAAAGTGACCAGCACAAGTTTGGCCGAAATTGTGCTGGACACTTATGGTCAGGTGCAGTCAAATGGGAGCAATTCTCTCTATGGAAATGAAGATAAATTTTTGATAAAAAATTACACTAGAAGTAGTTCGATATGGGAAAATTTTCATGCTGAAGTTTTGGTAAAGCTAAAATGGATTTTTTTTTATTTTTACAAAAAAAAAAATTTAGTTCAAGTTTAGCCCTGATTGTGCTAATTTGATTCAACAACTCTTTTTTCTGTTTATGGCAGGAATTTAACTTGGATTTTAATTTTCATCTTTGATTTATTTTATTTTACTTTATTCCTCTCATATTTCTTTTGGATAGAAGTTTATTTTTTGTAAAATAAATCATTTTCATATTTTTTTACCTTTATTTAATAATATTATAAAAGGTGTAACATCACCCAGTATACATTTGGCACACAAGTTTTTTCTATACTGATAATATTAATAATAAAATGGTGGCAAAAAATTAATCAATTGATAAATATGAGTGAGGCACAAAGAATTAATAACAGTGGACATGTTTATAAGAAATTCCAGATGATTTAAAATGACTTGCACCCTGGCTACTCTCCATGATAAAAGTTTCCAGCACAAGTTTGGCCAAACTTGTGCTGGACACTTTTGGTTGCATGCCGTCAGATGCAATCAATTCTTTTTATTGAAATGAGACTGAATGATCACTCCATCATTGCACTGAAAGTAGTTTTACATGGACAAATTGTCCCCCAGAAGTTTGTCCAAACCTAAGGTAGACATTTTTCTACTTTGGCAAAAATTAAATTTGAACCATGTTAATCTATGATGGTGCCCATTTTTTCTGAAGCCTCTACTGGCTCATGATAGCAGAAATTATACTTAATATCTTTATTTCATGTTTGATCTCTTTAATTTTAATTTTACCCTTTTATTAATCCTTTAGCTTTTAAATATCAATTTTATTTTGGTAAAACTGATAACTTTCACATTTTTTACATTTATTATATAATATTATTAAAGTTGTAAAATCACACAGTGTACATTCAGTACACATGTTTTTTTATACTAAAAACATTAATAATATAATGGTGACTAAAAAATAATCAAATAATAAATATGGATGACACAGAAAGATCAAATACCCATAGACATTTTTAAAATGAATATAAGATTAACTGAAGAAGACTTGCACCCTAGCTACTCTCCATCATAAAAGTGTCCAGCACAAGTTCAGCCGAACTTGTGCTGGACACTTTTGTTCAGGTGCAGCCAGATGGGATCAATTCTTTCTGTGGAAATTAAATTAAAAAAATTCTAAATAATTACATTAGAAGTAGTTTGGTATGGCTGAATTAACCACCTTGAGTTTTTCTGAACCTCAGGTGAAAGATTTTTTATCTTTAAAAAAAATTAAATTTTATCAAATTTAACCCTGATGGCACCCATTTGTTTCAACACCTCTACTGGCTCTTGTCGGCAGGAATTTTCCTTGAATTTTTCTTTTTCATATTTGATCTCTTTTACTTTAATTTTTTATCACTCATGTTATATTTGGATATAAATTTATAATTTTGGAAAAAAAACCATTTTCATATTTTTTTAACATTTTTTAATAATATTATAAAAGGTGTAATATAACATGGCATGCGTTTGGTGCACAAGTTTTTTCTATACTAATAAAATTAATAATATTCTAATGACAAAAAATTAATCAGATAATAAAATATGAATAACACAGAAAGATCAAATACCAGTTGACATGTTTTAAAAAAATAACAGTTGCACTGAAGAAGACCTGCACCCTAGCTACTCTCCATCATAAAAGTGTCCAGCACAAGTTCCGCCAAACTTGTGCTGTACACTTTTGGTCAGGTGCGGTCAGATGGGATCAATTCTCTCTATGGCAATGAAAAATTATTTGATAAGAAAATTTACTAGATGTAGTTTGATATAGCTGAATTATCCACCTAGAGTTCATCAAAACCACAGGTACACAATTTTTTATCTTTAAAAAACAGTCAATTTAGTACAATTTATCCCTGATGGATCTCATTTGCTTCAACATCTCTACTGGCCTTTGATATTAGGAATAATACTTGGATTTCTTTTATCATATTTAATCCCTTTAACTTAATTTTTTATTCCTCATATTGCTTTTGGATATCAATTAATAATTTTGAAAATAAATTATTTTAATATTTTTATACATTTATTTAATAATATTATAAAAGGTGTAACATCACTCAGTATGCATTTGGCACACGATTTTTTGCTATACTTATATAATTAATAATATAATTAAGACAAAAAAATAATCAAACAATATGTATGAGTGAGGCACAAAGATAAAATACCAGTAGACATGTTTGTAAGAAATACTAGATGAACTGAAGAAAAATTCTAACCCAGCCACTCTCCATCATAGAAGTGTCCAGCACAAGTTTGGCTGAACTTGTGCTGGACACTTTTGGTCATGTGCAGTCAGATGGGATCAATTCTCTGTATGGCAACCAAAAATTTTTTTTATCAAATTTCACTAGAAGTAGTTTGGTTTAGCTAAATCATCCACCTGCTGTTCTGCCCAATATCAGGTGTATAATTTTTTATCTTTAAAGAAAAGCTCACTTATTACAAATAAGCCCTGATGGCTCTCATTTGCTTTAACACCTCTACTGGCTCTTGATAGCAGGAATTTTACTAGCATTTTTTCATATTTGAACTCTTTGACTATTATTTTACTCTTTCATTCCTCTTTTTACTTTCAAATTTCTATTTAATTTTTGTAAAACTAATCCTTTCCATATTTTTTTACATCTATTTAAAAAAAATTGAAGGTATAACTTCACATGGTATGCATTTGGCACACAAGTTTTTGCTATACTAATAACATTAATAATATAATGGTGATAAAATATTAATCGGATGATAAATATGAAAGATACAGACTGATAAAATACCAGTAGACATGTTTATGAGAAATACAAGATGAAGGAACTGAAGAAAATTTCCACCCAAGCTACTCTCCATCATAAAAGTGTCCAGCACAAGTTCGGCCAAACTTGTGCTGGACACTTTTGGTCACATGCAGTCAGATGAGATCATTTCTCTCTATGGCAACAAAAAACATTTTTTTATTAAACTTCACTACAAGTAGTTTTATTTAGCTGAATCATCCACCTGTTGTTCTTCCCAACCTCAGGTGTATAATTTTTTATCTTTATAAAAAAAGGTCACTTATTAAAATTTAGCCCTGATGGCTCCCATTTGTTGCAACACTTCTACTGGCTCTTGAGAGCAAGAATTTTACTAGTATTTTGTTTTTCATAATTGATCTCTTTGAGATTAATTTTACTCTTTTATTTCTCTTTTTTTAATATCTATTTAAATTATTGTAAAGCTAATCATTTTCATATTTTTTTACTTTTATTTCATAATATTATAAAAGGTGTAACATCACCTGGTATGCATTTGGCACATGAGTTTTTTCTATACTTATAATATTAATAATATAATGGTGACAATAAATTAATCAAATGATATATATGAGTGAGGCACAAAGATCAAGTATTAATGGACATGCTTATAAGAAATACCATATTAACTGAAGAAAAATTCTACCCTAGCTACTCTTTATTATAAATGTGTCCAGCACAAGTTTGGCCAAACTTGTGCTGGACACTTTTGGTCACATGCAGTCTTGTGTGATTGATTCTCTCTCAATCATTGCACTAGAATTGTTTGATATAGCTAAATGGTTCTGCTGAAGTTTTGTTAAACCTCAGATTGGCACTTTTTTGTTTTTCAAAAAAGCAATTATAGTCCAAGTTTAGTGCCACTGGTGAGCGTTCACCCCAACATGTCTACTTGCTCTTGATGGCAGTACTTTTATTTTAATTTTTTATTTCATATTTGCTTCCTTTAATTTTACCTTTTTATCCCTCATATTGCTTTTGTATATCAATTTATTTTTTGTAAAACAAATCATTTTCATATTTTTTTACCTTTATTTAATAATATTATAAAAGGTGTAACATCACCCGGTATGCATTGGGCACACGAGTTTTTGCTATACTTATAATATTAATAACATAATGGTGACAAAAAATTAATCAAATGATAAATATGAGTGAGGCACAAAGATCAAATACCAGTGGACATGTTTATAAGAAATACCAGATGAACTGAATAAAAATTCCGCCCTAGCTACTCTCCATCATAAAAGTGTCCAGCAAAAGTTTGTCCGAACTTATGCTAGACACTTTTTTTCACATGAAGTCTGATCTAATCAATTCTCTCTATTGCAATGAAAATGAATTTTTCTTCAATAATTGCACTAGAAGTTGTTTGATATGGCAAAATTGTCATCCTGAAGTTTTGGTAAAGCTCAAGTGGATTTTTTTTTATTTTTACAAAAAAGAAATTATAGTCCAAGTTTAGAGCCACTGGTGGGCGTTCACCCCATCATATCTACTTGCTCTTGATGGCAGGAATTTTACTTTAATTTTTTATTTCATATTTGATCCCTTTAATTTTACCTTTTTATCCCTCATATTGCTTTTGGATATTAATTTATTTTTTGTAAAACAAATCATTTTCATATTTTTTTACCTTTATTTAATAATATTATAAAAGGTGTAACATATTCGGTATGAGTTGGGCACACGAGTTTTTGCTATACTTAAAATATTAATAACATAATGGTGACAAAAAATCAATCAAATGATAAATATGAGTGAGGTGCAAAGGTCAAATACCAATTAATCAATAGTTCTTTTTAATATTATAAATTTTTTGATTAAATAAAATGGTAATAATGAATTATATTTTTCATCCACAATTCCACTCTAATGATTCCCACTGCACAAAAAGGGTTCACTCAGTCCTTTCTTTACTGCTTGTGCATATATTTTATTGCCCACAGTACTACAATTTTTTGTAGTGATTATCCCACATCTGATTTAGGAATATTTTTGAACAATATAAGTTTTTTTTACAAAAAACCTTATCATATCCAATATCCCACAAAAAATACAACCTGTTTTTGTATAAAAACCCATTAATTATTAAGAAATTGTTAAAATAATTAGATTAGACCCTGGCGCAGCTAGATCCATACCAACCGACCTAAAGTCTTTTCAATATTGAAAACAGTTAAACAAAATTTTGATATCATACTAAATTATGGGCACCAACCATAATTCAGCACTTCTCATTTGCTCTGCTACAAAATGAGTGCATGTAGCATTTTTCTAACGTCGGACTGTTTTTCTTTCTTCCCTCACACATTTAGTCCAGAATGAAAATTTAGTATTAGTTTTGGTCAATGTCACAGGACGCCCTACGCACAAGGTCGAGGATGTTTCTGAAAGTGAGATGAGGGATTTAGAGACTTCTTTGAAGCACAGAGGAATGATTCGAGGAAATGATTCGAAGGTCACTCGAAGTAAGAGCTACAGGTTTGAGGTTCGTTTGAGAAGAATTATAGACTAGTTTCAAAGGTAATAGTAATTCTTAAAATCTCACGAAGGGTTGGAAACTCAATAATCTAATATTTATGATTTTTAGAAATGAATATTGAGAAAATAAAAGAAAGATACAATAACAATGATTTTAACTTTAAAGATTTACCACTATTAATGTAAATACAATTTTATAATTTAATTCTAAGGAATATCGAACCAAATACCCAACCCCTTTTATATCCTTTGTTCCTCCTCGCATTGACCTTCCTTCCATTGCATCATTCCCATTCCATTGACCATTACTAACATACACTTAGACCCTCTTCGCTAAATATCCGTCCATGCTCAATTTACCCCTTTTTAATTAATTAACAAAACTTTAATGAAAAACTACTGCTGTACTATTTCGTTGAACCTAGCGCTGTGCGTCGCTTATTGAAAAGGACTAAGGCACCTTATTGGGAGATTGACTAATTTAGATTTAGAGTTTAGGCTAGCGCAGTTAAATAGTAAGTACACAAAGGAGAATTGCTTTCTGCGCTTCGAGTATAGATTTAGGACTCAATATTATTGATTTAATGAGCTGATTTCGCCTCGAGTGTCACGTGGCACGTGACAGTCAAGTTGGTTTGCCAGTGTTATCTGTATGCAATATGAATTCATATTGCATATTTCTATTTATGCATTAAATATACTCGTTAAGCATCATTTTTTTGCATTTTTCAATCATTATGCATATTTATGGATATGCATATGCATATTCATTATACATATTTATATGCATATTAATATATATTTTTTATATACATATATGCACTATTTTTTTGCATATTCAATATGCATATTTTTAATGCATATTCAATATGCATATTTTTTATGCATAGTCACTATGCATATTTTTATGCATATTTTTATGCATACTTTTTTATTCATATTTATTCCTCATAGTCATTATGCATACACTTTAGATAGGCATTTCACATTAATTTTTAACATGCAATAAGTATCCACCATGAAAATTCAAATGCATATGCATCTATATCATACACACAACATATATTCAAGTTAAATATTTGAATATTAAGGTATGCTAAGTGATGTTGTTCAACCTTTTGCCAAACCTGGGATTAACTGATGTTCAATGTGGTTCCTAAGCTCTGCTCAAGGAGGGATTGTTCTGGATTCAATCTGTGACAGTTTATTTTTTCAATGTTTTTTCATCAGATTTAAAAACATATTTCTGACAGTTTCAAGATGGTTTCCCAACAGTTTCCTGACAAATTCCTGATAGTTTCAAATAGAGGGAACTTCTAGCAGTTCAACCCCAGATTTCCCGTGTGATTTGTTCAAAGAATTTTAAAAGAGAGATTTAAAGGTTGAAGTGAAGTTTGAGAAAGATTGTTGTATTGAGTTTGTGAAAAATTTTGATAGTTTTAAGAAAATGAAATAAGAGAAAGAAAGTATATAGAAAATTTGAAAAGAAAAGAACAGAAAAGAAAATTTAAAGAAAATTTACAAGGTTTTATGAATTATTTATTTGTTTTGTTTCAATTTTTATTTTATTTTTTAATTTAATTTAATTTAATTTTAATTTAATTTAATTTAATTTAATTTTTATTTTAATTTAATTTAATTTGATTTATATTTAATTTAATTTTATTTATTTTAAAGAAGATTGAAAAACTTTTGAAAGAAAAAAGAAAAGTAAACAAAGAATAAGGATTTTAGAAGAGAATAAGTTTTAGAATTTTAAAAAAAGAAAAATAAAAAGAAAAGAGAAAGAAGAGAAAAAAAATAAAAGAGAGTTCTAAGGTTTTGGTTTTAAAGGATATTTAAGATGAAAAGATTTTACAAATTCAGGGGAATTAGAAACATTGATGGCTGGTTCCCAGGATGTTTTTTCTGAATCATCGAGTAAGCCTTCCCATTCCATGAGGTATTGAAGTTTCCCCTTGCGCATTCTTGAATCAAGGATACGACTTACTTACCATTCTAGATGGTTTTCTACTTCAACCAGTTCCGGAGGAGGTTGGCTCCTGCCCAGGTATGTTTCTCGAGCAAGTTCCAGGAGAGATACGTGAAAAACAGGGTGAATAGCCTGCCATTTAGGAGGTAGCTTGAGTCGAAATGCAGTTTTAGAGACTTCAGAGTCAATTTTGGATGGTCCCAAGCGTTTTTCAGCCTGTTTTTTTGATGGTCAAGTCGTTCAAATGTTTCGTGCATCAAGCCATACTTTGTTGTCTGGTTTAAAAGAAGGAGCATATTGTCAATGTTTGTCGGCCTGTTCCTTGTACCTTCAAATTTCCAATTCCAAATTTGATTTAGGTTCCTCTTGGAGTCGTGATATGATTTGAAGATAATGTTCAGCAGGATGACTAGTTCCTATGTGGATTGAGTTGAATTGAGGATGTCTTCCATAAAAAGTTTTGAAAGGAGATTGTAGTGTCAAAGAATGAGTCGAGTTATTATAAGCAAATTCGGCCAATGATAGCCATGTGGTCTAATTGTCTTGTTGGTAACTGACATACATTCGAAGTTATTGTTCAAGGATTTGATTGACCCTTTCCGTTTGCCCATCGGTTTCAGAATGATAGGCCGTGGAGAGATTCCTGGTGATATTGAGTTGTCGACACAATTGAGTCCAGAATGTAGATATAAACAACAAGCCTCTATCTGAAATAATATCATTAGGTAATCCATGTTTGTAAAATACATATTCTAGAAACAATTTTGACAAATCTTCTGCTGTAGAAGTAGTAGTGGTTTTAATAAAAATAGACATTTTTGAAAATCTATCTACTATTACTAATATAGCATCAAAATTATTAGAAAGAGGAAGTTGAGAAATGAAATCCATTGATAAAGATTCCCAAGGTTTAGAGGGAATAGGAAGTGGTTGAAGCAACCCATGCTTTTGGTGATGGCGAGCCTTATTCCTATTACATTTGTAACAAGCTCTTATATAGGCCTTGATTTCTCTGGTCATTCCTGGTCAGAAGAAATCCCTCGCTATTAACTGGTAGGTTTTAGTGACCAGCTTATGGAGAATCATGTCGACTATTGAAAATCCATAATTTTATTTCATTGTTGTAGGGTATGACTACTCTAACTTTGAAAACTAATAGACCTGATTCAATACTAAATCTTTTGGCCCCTTGCTTTGAGAGTATTGTGTCTTTTGACCCTAAACAATAATTGTCCTTTGACTGAGCTTTGAGGATGTTGGATAGTGGATTTTAAAAAGATTGAATTATCATCAAATTAAGTTGATGAGTAGTTAACATTGATTTGTTTAAAATTGATTTCACATTTGCTGGGTTCTTGTCAGAAAATGTGTCCCCCCGCTGTGGGTAAATGTCCACCCAACGTGACAAGATATCTGGGACAATGCAGTTCTTATCTGGGTGATAGGAAATAGAAAAAGGAAATTCAGACAGAAATTAAGCCCACCTGGCTTGACGCCTGGTTAACACTTTGGAAGAGATAAAGTATTTCAAAGCATTATGGTCAGTTAGAATTTGAAAAGGATTATCTAGGCTGAGAAGAAAAGAGCACCATTTTTTAAGACAATGAATAATAGCTAAAAGCTCTTTGTCATGAATTTCATAATTTAATTCTGCTGCAATTAGTTTGCATGACTCAAAAGCAACAGGATGAAACAATTTTGTTTCAGGATTTAATTGAGAAATGACCCCTGAGATAGTATAATCGCTTGCATCTGTCTCGATTATTGTTGAAGCAGAAGGATCAAAGTGTTGAAGAATTGGAGCTGTGGTGAACGCAGTCTTCAATGCTTTGAATTCCATTTGTGCTGCAGAAGTAAAAACAAAAGGAATATCTTTTCTAATAAGAGAAGTAATATTGGAAATAGTTAAAGAGTAATATTTAATAAATCTTCTATAGAAATTTGCAAAACCCAAAAATCCTTGGAGGGATTTAATGGTTTTGAGCTCAGGCCATTCCAGGACTTTTTGGACCTTTTTGTTGTCCATGAAAAAACCATCAGTGGATAACGTAAAACACAAGAAATTGATTGATTTAAGATGGAATTAGCATTTATTGTGCTTGGCATAGAGACCGTGATCTCAAAGTCAATTTAGAACCTGTCGAACATGATGAATATGTTCATATAGTGACTTCGATAAAATTAAAATATCATCTAAATAGACGACAACAAATTGTTCGACAACATCTTGAAAGATGTCATTGACAAAAGTTTGAAAAGTTGATGGTGCGTTACACAATCCAAAAGGCATAACTAAATATTCAAAACTAACAAATCTAGTGCGCATTGCATTCAGTGGTTCATGACGTTCTGCAATGCAAATAAGATTGTAAGCGCCTCTAAGATCAATTTAGAAAAGAAATTAGCACCATTGAAAAGGGTAAGAAGCAATGAAATAGGAGGAACAGGATATGAATTCTTCTTAGTGACTGTGTTGAGCTTTCTATAGTAAACACACAACCTAAGGCTACCATCCTTTTTCTTTACAAAAAGAACAGGGGAGCCGGTTGAAGATTTACTGGCTCTGATGAAACCTTTGGCTTTATTCTCTGCAATGTAGTCTTGAAGAACTTGAGATTTGTCCTTCGACGAAGAATAGACAGGACCTGCTGGAGGTACTGGACCTATTAACTCTATTTGATGGTTGTAGGGTCAATGAGGTGGTAACTTATCGGCCTTGCTGATTGAGAAAAAATTGAGGAAATCATGATAGATTTCTGGTAGAGTTGATTTAATGGCTTCAACATTTATTTGGTTGTCCTCATCATCTTCGAGAGAATCATTCAAGTGGAGACCATAATTGAGAGAGCATGATTTGATTACTTCGAGGAAATTTAAATCCTCTTTGACTGAAGTCATCAAGCTAGAAGGGTTAGCCAATTTCTCATTTAGAGAAAGATCAGATGCTTGCAAGTCATCTGGCAGAGATTTGTCCTCTAGCAGGACATTGTAAGGTGGGTTGTTTAACTACCAATTGACCTGCATTGAAGAATCAGAAATATACTTAATGTGTGGGGTGATCAATCCCCGTGTACAATCAATTTCAGGATTCCAATGCGTTAAAAAGTCATGGCCAAGAATGGTATTGTCCATCCTTGGGGCATCCAAGACTGATAAGTCCCACTTGAAGGGGGAAAGTTGGGAAAGTTGAAAACCCATAAAAATTTCTTACTTACCCAATATTTGGGTTCCTCTGACTCGACCAAGTAAGTTGGAGTTTGATCAATATCTGTAAATGTCAGTTGTAAATTCTCGGAAAAAGATAAACTAACAAAAGAAATTGAAGCACCAGAGTCTATAAGACAACTGAAGGAAATATCCTCCTTAAAAATAATGAATCTCATGCAGTTTAAGGCAACTTTAGTCCTTAAGACATGGAGGTTCTGTGCACTGGGCAAGATAAGATAGTTTTCTTTGCACACAAGTAAACTATCTACTAGTTTTTTGACTTCAAACTAGTACCTTCTCTTTCCTTCAACTTTACACAGTCTTCCAACTTGTGCTTACCCCCACAATACATACATAACCCATTATCTGCTTGCCTCTTCCTCTCAGCTTCTTAAGTTCCCTTTTTTGATCCAGTACCTTACTGATATTGACTGGGGTCGAGCCTTTTGGTTGAGGGTTGTCCTTTCCCTTATTGGGTTTGGATTGAGTTGAGGAGGATTGAGTTGTCAGTAGGTGTGAAGAAGGTCCCGATTTAAAATTTAGGCCTTGAGATTTGTTGGCGTATCGACAATGTTGTAGTCGTCCTTGGTAAAGGCTTTCGAGTTCAAGGGTTTGATCCATTAAATCCGTTAAAGTAGTCATCTTCTGACCTTGAAGATTTAATTGATCCAGAATCCTCGAAGGAAGTCCTTTTTTGAAATGATACTTGAGGGCAGAATCACTCCAACCTACTCGAGTTTGAAGTGCTCTGAAGTTCGAAATATATTCAGAGGCTTTACCATTATCACTCATGCAAAGAAAGTCAAGTTCAATTTCTGCGTTGTCAGTTTCATTAGGGTCACCGAACAACATGAAGTGTTGGTCCTCGAACTTTTCCTAGTCATTAATAAGTAAGTGGGTTTCTGTCAAAGAGAGCATGAGAAGATAAGGTTCAAACCATCTTTCTTCTTTTCCTGCTAGGAATGAAGAAGCGTAAACAACCTTCAATTGGTCTTTATTGAATGTTTGAGGGTCATTATGGAACTTGAGCTTTCAGGTTTTCAAGAAGGGCCGCAATCTGTCTGGATGTTCTCCATTGAATTTATCAGGAGATTTCATGGAAGGAAATTTGAATTTAGATCCCTCCGAAGATGTTGATTTGGAGAGGGTTTTCATGAAAAGTCTCATGAAGTCCTCCAGCAAATTAGATGGTCCATGTTCTGAAGGTTGACCAGAAGGGTTAGTAGCAGGGGCGGATGGTGCCTCATGCATTGTATCCTCTCCTTCTTCTTCTTCACTAGAATCATCAAAATCCTGAGGGATGTCTTCTACAGATTGGAAGGAATGTCCACGTTCTCTAAGGTCGAGAGGTTCCAATGAGTGAGTGCGGGAAACAAGAAATGTGGCTGTTGGCCTGCCTCTGGCGCGAGCTCTAGTAGTAGTGCCTGTATGAGGAGTGTGTTGAACAGGTGCCATTTTATGAATGTAGAAAACACCTGAAAAGGGACGTAGTAGTGCAAAGAATGAGAACTACGGAGAATTAAATTATACTGTCACCGGACAACTTAAGCACAAGGTTGAGGGTGTTCCTGGAAGTGATATGGAGAGAGGATTTTAGAAACTTCTTCAAGGCACAGAGAAAATGTTCGAGGAAGTGATTCGAAGATGACTCGAAGGAAGAGATACTGCTTGGAGATATGTTAGAGAAGAATTCTAATATAATTTAAAGGTAATATTAAAATTCTTAAGATCTCACAAAGGGTTGGAAACTCAATAATCAAAGATTTAGGATTTGGAAATGATTACTGAGAAAATAAGGAAAGATACAATAATAATGATTTAACCCAAAGCTTTACCACTATTAACTATATATACATTTTATAATTTAATTCCAAAGAATGTCAAACCAAAACCCAATCCCTTTGATATCCTTTACTCCTCCTCGCATTGACCTCATACCCATCCACTATTCCGCACACCACAGACCACTAAAAATAACACCCATTACACCTGGACCCTCCTCACTAATATCCTTCAACCCTTTAATCCTCCACTTACCATTCTGTCCATGCTCACTACCCCATTTAATAATTCACAGATACTTAATAAACCTTTTAGCGGACTATTATATTGACTATTGCGCTGTGCATTGCTTATTGAGGAAAAGACTAAGACACACTATTGAGAGATTGACTAATTTAGATTTAGAGTTTAGACTAGCACGGTTGAATAGTGAGTACACAAAGGGAAATCTCTGTTGCTATGTAGAATTTATTTCTGTGCTTTGAGTATGGATTTAGACCTCTGTATTATTGATTTAATGAGCTGCTTTTGCCTCAAGTGTCACGTGGCGCGTGACAAAAGGTAAGTAAAATAAAAAATCTACCTTGGTCTGATAACGTTTTACTTGTGCCTTTGCCCTCTTTTCCATCTTTTCTCTTTCCACCCTTTCCTCTTCTTACCCTAACAACCTTATCATCTCCTTCCTCTTATTAACTACCCATTTCTCAATAACACATTGAGTGAACTGAAGCTTTGACTGATCAATTGTATTCAAGGTTGTGAGCCACCTGGTACAGTGGTTGCATACTATGCTTCTCATGACTTTATTCCAAGTTGATTCCAAAAAATCACAGCAATTCCAATCAAATGCAAATTTCCAAAAACCATTTTCGTGAAATTCACGCTGTAAGTTTCCTTTGAAAGAAAGTGTGATTGGTGCTCCTCCTTCCAGTCCTTGAGGCTCAGAGGCTGGAAAAAATTCAGGTAGTTGAATTTCTGATTGCAAGAAGGCTATAGAATTGGTTATCAGAAATTGTTAATCAGCTGCAGAATTGGCATGTTTAGAAGATTGGACTTGGGTTAGGAAAGTTTGAATGGTTTTCAGAATGAATTGGCTCCAAGCTTTCTAATTTTCAATCTCCAAAGGTGTTGTGCTCGCAGGATATTTTGCTATTTGTGTTGGTCCCCCAAGACAATACTTAAGAAATTGGTAAATATTTCTATTTAAACTGTCCGAGCTCCTGTGAACATCATTCCTTCTAACCAACCCTCTTACAGCCCTTAACTCCCATTCTTGTTCATGAGACTCTGCTGAATTGAATCTATGGTAATCACTGATACCCATCATGATTGAAGGATTCACTAACAATTCAAATAAGTTAGTTAAATTGGTTATTTTTAAATAAAAGAATACACTACAAATGTGAGTTACCAGCTCCACTTGTGCTTTCTTCTTGGTTAGAGTGAGCATATGATGATTGGTCTCCAAAAATTTCTCTCAATATTTTACTAGCCCAATCTCTTCCTAGATGATCCGCTTGCTCATCAGCACTTTCAAGAGCATAAGGATAATTGGGATTAAAATTTCTTGATTCTGCATGAGACTCTTGGCCTGGATTGGGATTAGGTGGTGGGTTAGGATTAGGCAGTACAGATTGAGATGCATCTGGGGGTGGATCAGCAGCAGGTGGTGGTGGAGTATTTCAAGTATTAGTATGTTAAGTTGGAAAACAATAAAAATCAGTTGGGTCAACAGACATCCCTTCAAAATTATCATCCATAATAAACTTTAATAAAATAAAATAAAATAAAAATAATCAGTTGTTAAAATTTATACCTATCAAATTTAAAGTAAAAAAAGATAATATGTTTATAGTCTTGTTAACGTGTATGTTCTCTTGGGGAAAAATAAAGTGAATAATATATAGCTACCAGCCAAAGTTGGAATGTCTAAATATTCATAGTAGATGAATGAGCAAGAAGATCATTCATTAATTAAAAATTTTATCATATTTCTCATTATTGTGATTTTCCTTCTTTCATTCTTACATTTAAGATAAAAATGACTCATTGAAATAATGGGTTCTCTCGCAATAAAAGCAAGCAATTTAATTGTTCACTGAATTAAGATAAGGTAAGTTGAATGCATTTAATTTTTTAATCAAGTATTGAAATATTTCTTTTACCATTTACAAACATCACCAATCATACAAATTTCCCCAATCCCAAATTAACACAAAGATTTTAGTCAACAAAAAATAAATTTGATAAATTTTTTCACTCGCTACTGTCTGCAGTCCAATGGCATTGACGACCTCTTCTTTGATTCCCAAAATTCCTTTTTGTGCTCAAAAGTAGCTGCATGTTCAATTATTGCATCTTTCTTAATCACAATTTGAGTTGCTTTGGCTACTCTTACTAACTGTTGATGCACTTGTGGGAAAAGATCATAGGGATCCTTTAATGTTTCTTCTGGATGGAGCTTGTTGAAAGGACTTACTATTAAATAGATTTGATCACTCTCTTCCTTTGACCTGAAAATATTGTCAATTTGACCAAACTGGCTATCTTTTCCATAGTGGAATTCAATTGTTGAATTAGCAATATTTTGATGGTAACTAGTAAACCTCTTTCCATGTAGCAATATGCTTGCTACATTTTCAACTACCCGATCCCCACTTTTCTCCAATGGTGTCAAAGCCTTTCTTGAAGTTTCTTTTCCCATTTGTTCCCTTACCCATTGAGTAAATAATGCCATACTTAGATGGATCCATTTTTAGGTTTATAGAGATCAATATGGATTTTTTTAGTATCACATTGATCATTATCTTCAGCTTCACCAAGATCTAATACACTAGACTTCTGATACTAATGTTTAAGCATTGTTAGTGGTATCTATGCTGTGGTCAATATTAATAAATTAGCACAGCTGAGTTTTTAAATCATTTCTTACAAACATTACATACGTGGATGGTGATTGATTGGAACTTCAGATAATATATGATTCACCCACTCTCCAGACCAAGTAGCTGTACCTGATGGTGGACCAAGATGCTTTATCATTTCAGGACAATGTTGATTGATATGCAGATTTGGCTTTCCATTAATATTCTTCCAACAATCTTCCAGGCACTCACAATACTCTAACAGAAATTGATCTAGATCTTTAAGATCATTAGTCTGTATATTTTTTAATGTCAAAAAATTGGTGATTGAGCATAATGTTACAAGTGACTTGAGAAGATAATATTCTCTTGTTTTTCAGCTGAGGAATCTGAAGATTCAGATTCTTTTTATTTTTCAAACCAAAGGGAAGTAGAGAGTATACAGCATGTGCCATTCTGCTGCCTTGAGGGATCCTGCCTTTTTAGATCCTACTTATTTTGGAACTCATGTTAGCCAGGAAAGTCTTCTTACTTGATCAATCATCTTCCATACAACCTGTAGCTCTGCTGCTGTGATTCGTGGATTGCTACTACCTTCATTTTCTTTCTGATTACCTTTCCTTTTATTTTCATCATCTCTAGCTGTCTCATTTTATGAGTGAGATCCTTCAATCTGTGATATGCTAATGCTCTGTTGCCTTAATTTATACAATGAATTCCTACTATCACTACTGTCAGACTTTAATGAGGCCAAATCTCTATATGGAGGAATAAATTTGGAGCTGGATGACCTACTCTGTCTTCTTGATTGATTTGTTCCCAACCCCTCACTATCTAGTCCATGATGACTTGATGACTGTCTTGAACTTTCAAGTCTTTTCTGTTTGTGCTGTCTCATGTTTCTTGTATCATCATCATCATTATTTGTGGTGATTAAGCTACTTCTACGTTTTTTAGAATGTTTATGCAGTGAAGTATCAGAAAATAAATTGTCATCTTCTTCTCTTAAATGCAAATTTTTATCCTTTTCCAGCTTTCATTCTAGATCTTTTGCTGCATTTTAAATTAGAAAATATCTTAGACTGTGATCTTTGTGGTTTCCAAGCATATGTGTATGCATAACATCAATTGAGAAATATTCAGTTGGATGCCAATATTCAAGGTTAATCAGCTCACTCCATTGTACACCTTAATTCTGAACAATTGATACACGCTCCTAATGTGACTTAGAATTTTTCCACTTTGTTGCCCAGCACATATGATCCTCATGATTCAGTAATAAAAAATTTCCCACATTCTTTTCACTAATTTCATCTTTCGAGATATTACAGAAAGAGCAGAAAATTCTTGCAGAGTTACTCAAAAACCCAGCCAATTTTTGTATTGCAGGAATTTCACCTATCAAAGAGAACAATGCAACTCTTAATTTTGGGCCTTGTGGATAAAGATGCGTCTTTTCAATCAATATACCATCCCATAGAGTTTGTAGATCGTTAACCAGTGGTTTTAGAAGATGATTAAGCTGTTCACTTGTGGGTTCTTTTGGTCCAGGTATAATAGCATACAAAAAAAAATTACATTTTGTATCTATCTTCTTGAGGTAGGTTCATACACACCATCATGATATTGCCTACAGACTTCTGATGACTTCCAATCCTATTACCACCAGGCCTAAATCAGTCAACGTATAAAGTAAACATTAAGTTTCCTGAAGTTATCTTATATTCATCATCATTGCCACCCAGAGATGGAGTGGTAATGGAAAAGTATCTCCAAATTGAACCATCACAAACATCCTTCATCAAATCACAATCTACATCATCTTCCACAGGGTTTTTATTCTCAATCAGAATCTCAAATTTGAAAAATTTGATCTTTTCCTTAAGCCAGTTGATAAAAGAATAGTGATGAAATTTTTTAATAGATACGTACTTTACATGTTCTTGATGTTCCTCCATCAAATACAGCCTTTCATCACATTTAACTAAAAGTTGTCCTGCTCCAAACATTTTTAAATAGCGCTTTGATGACAAAAATAATTGTTGATTGAATCATAGTATAGATTGTTGAGATTCAGAGTTATACTCATAAAGAGCAAAGCATTTAGGACAGCATGTTTTAGTGAAAAATGATTGATTGAGCTTTAATTGACTAAAAACTGTATCTATCAAGTGTGGGATCAGGCAGACAATTCTATCAGAAGCCAGTCTACCACTATCACCTAGAAGTTTGATCTTCTTGATTTCTTCATCCAAAAATTGAGTACAACCTTCTTTTCTCAAATGATGAATAAGAGAAAGCTTTGCTGCCTGCCACATAATTATTTGGCTATACCATTCCCCAAGATTTGAGTTTCTAGAGACTGTTAAAGATACTTCTTCCCCCAATAGAAACTGCCCCTATGTAATAAATCATCAAAACATCATAAAGATTCTTATTATCACTTTGAACTATAGAAATACATCTTACTGTTTCTGTGGAGCTGTAACTTCCAAAGTTAAGTGGATTGTTGGAAGAAATAACCATCTGGGCCTTCCTATTTCATTCCTCTTGATGTTTTGCATAAGAATTAGATCTTTTGAAAGCCATACCAACTTCAAAGGACCCAGAAGAAGTTTGATACTTTCTATTGACACATCCATCTCTTGACATTGACATACATGAAAAAATGGAGGCATTGTAATTGTGATAAATGTAGGAATAATTTAGCTGATGGAAGTTACCAATTGAAGGTATTCCTTTTTTTGAAAGGCACTAGCTAATATAAGCTACATTTTTTTATCAAAAGAATGTGGTGGAATATGTGTTGAAATTATTTAAGTTTAAATGTTTAATTTTTAATCTGATAAATTATATATTAATTAAAAGTTATACAGTCAATTTATTTGTATTCTGTATACTCTCTGCATTTGTACAAAAATGTATGCATGTTAATCAGAATATTTTCTATCATAGAAAAAATTCTATTGTACACACAAGAATCTTAATTATTTCTCTATAAAATGCCTTCTGAGTTATATCTAACTACCCTATAATTATTTTATTTTAGTAAAAATTCTTAGTTATGGACTATAAGAAAAGTAATCCATATTTGTAACATAATTATTTAAAAAATTACCCCAAAAATCAAAGTTAAACCCAAAAATAAGGTTAGTATTTTGTAAAAAAACAATCACAAACATATTTCTTTCACTTTGAAAATTGGTCTGAACTAGGTAGAATTTTCCATAAAGAAATAATCAAAAATACTCAAATAATAGATGCTACAAAAGTGTAAACCTTAAAGCATTACAAAAAATCTGAAACCTTGTATAAATTTTTATACATAAATTTGATGAAGTGACACTCTAGTCTATTTATTCAGGTTGAACAAAAATTACTCAATGGAATATTTATTACTATCATATTGCACCAAAAATAATTTTTTTATAATCAAAAAATGAACATAGCCTCACATTTATCAAATTATTTTTGTGTAAACATTTTTTGAAAAGAAAAAAAATACTTTTCTCAAATGAGTCTGCTTTTATCACATAATAATTCTCTTCTTTTGTACCATTCCTTTTGAGTTCAAATTGCATATTATAAAGCAAAAAGTTCAAATATTTCTTATTCTTAATTTTTGTGATATTTATCCTTAAATCAACTTTGATCATTAAGTTTTGGAGCTCCACAATTTATCCTTCCTCTTTGTTTAATTTTATTGCAAACTTTCTTAATCTAATTGTATATGAACCCTAGTAGCACTTACTTTCCTCATGGAAACCTGCCCACAAACACACAAAAACTTAATAGAATTTTTAATGAGACTTTGCCTCCATTCAATTCTAACTTTTGTAAATCTATACACAATTTTTCTTGTTCACTTTTAGATATGTCAACAGAATCAAATGGATGGAAACAAAACCCTACTGAAGAGCAATTAGACAGATTTCCATCATTCAACATGAATTCTTGCAACATTGCCTTTGAACTACCTCATCCAGAATCAAATTCAGCTGTTTCAGAAATGTTTCCACCAATTTTCTGTGAATCTTTTATTGACCACCTTTGTATCTGCGGTTTCCCAGGGTCAACTTTTGCTTGGAACCTAGATTGGTTTAACAAATGGAACCAGGTCTTGGCAAATATTCTCATTAAACACTGGGACAATTCATTAAAAACTAATAATTTGATTGCATATCCAATAGACTCAACTGAAATTAGCTTCTCAAATTGAATGGGAGTTCTTCACTGTTGTTTTTTAGGTCATTCTGATAAATTAATACTTGGGAAGGATTCTGATACCTCTCAAGAAAAAATCAAAGTGAGAAAGCATAAATATAAAAAAAAAAGTATGAAAATCACCTTTTTTTCAACCGTTTTTATTTATGACCATTATTTCAAATAACAAAGATTCTTTGAATTCAGTTAACCAAACTAAACTTCTTAAAGAACTTCCACATTGTGAACCTTATCACAACCTTTTCACAAACATCAAGTGTTTTTCAGACACCAAAATTGATAATGATGGATTGTTAAGACGTATCTTAATGCAATGGAGGTCTGAAGATTTTTCTAAAGTTACACAATATCTTGACCAACAACACTTTGATATTCAAGATACTTTGACCTTGTCAAGGTCAGCTTTTACGTCTAGAAGATTTTCAAGGTAGTTCAAGGATGGCAACAGTGGATTTACAGGACTCAAGATAATAAACGTATTTCTCTTATAATCTTAAAGATTTAATACTCAATGTTAAGAGGTAAGATTTCAATTATTTTTATTATTAATGATTTAGAACTTCGAGATTTTAAGTACTAAAGACAATAATAAAAATAGTAATAAATTTAATAATAGTATTGGTTGTATTAATGTAAGTAAGTTAATTAATGATTTGAAAAGTACAAAAAGAGAGGGCCTTTTATAGGCAAAGATGTGAGAAATAAAGATTCGGAGTTAACACCAACTAATACAAGGTTGTGAGAAAAAAGAAGCTAAATAAAGAGTGTATGTGAAATAATAAGAGTTATAATAAATAGTGCGTAAATAAAAGGTATTATTTTATTTGAAATAAAAATCTGAATCCCTTGGTCAGTCACATTTAGTAAAAAAATATTTGATTTAAAATGTTGATTCAACAAAATCTAAATAAAGGGATTTGAAAAAGTTTTTTTTTTCTTTTTATATTTTTACATTTTTAATACTATTTTTATTCCCTCTCATCTGTATTATTGAGCATGGTGTTAGGGAAAAATGTATGTGACAGTCACTTATTTTTATTAATTATTTACATTACCTATTGTACTTAGCTAGTTAGTTGTAAGTAATACATAATTAGTTTTTAAATAATTAATTATTAATAAGGATTAAAAGGCGTGGCTTCATCTCAGTAAGATAATTAATTATTTTACTGGTAAGTCTAGTAGCCTGGCTGACTGACCTACTCTGGTAGTGTGCTAAAGGACTTGGCCTTGTACAAAAGAATCAGTTTGGTTTCAACATTATCTTCTAACCTTAATCCTTCTCATGTCCCCCCGGGTTTCCAGAATGACTGTTATTCTCCCTTATATCTTGTATCTATAAATCCTCAAAATCCCATAAATTTACCTGCTCTCTCCTTGAAATTCTAGCTTCCTCTAATGTGAGTGATTGACAAACTCCCTTAATAATAGTTTTGCACACTCATACTCCTCATTTCCACTGTTTAGGACACTTAGCCTTGAAAACAAAAACTTAATTTTAAAAATTACTATTATCATTTAAATTTATAAAATTGAAATTTGGCTTACATTTTTAGCTCCATTTTTTCCTTTGAATCTTATACATGCTGCATTCTATACTTCCATGTACAAAATAATTCAAAACATTTACTTTATTTTGCTGCCCCATTCTATACAGCCAAGAAACAGCCTGCTTCTCAACTTCTGGATTCCAATTTGGCTCCTATTTCAACATTGAAAATATAAAAGATTTAATATTTTTGTTCTTAATATGAAATATAAGACATTGAGCTCACCATTATATATACATTTTGAGCACACCTGAGATCTATACCCCTACTGCATCCTTAATTATTCCAACCAAAACTTGGAAATTTTTATTCTAATGAAATTCATCCATATTTTTGTCTTGCTTTGTCCTCTTGAGTTTACCCATAAGCTGGGTCTACCTAATATTGTGGTCATCTAAAGCCATTTTTATTCTATTTTGAAATATTAGAAAATTGTTTTTAATAAGCCAACACAATTTTTTAAAACAATTCATTATAGAATCAATTACATCTGCAAAAAGTCTGTAAAGCTGGATAATATAACAGCTTTTGGAAAATTTATACCCCTTTCACCAGACAAAAAAATTTTAAAGTGGCCTATAAGATGACAAATCTTTGCGGAATGATTCCAGGTGAAATCAAAAGTTGGAGTTTCATCCAGATTTTTGTAGATTGGATAGTTACAGAATTTTGTTAAAATCATCAGCTCTCTAAGAAACTCAGATGAGTTCCAAGGGAGGTCAGTGCTTCTGTAGGGCCCATATTTCTCAGTAAAACATTCTTGAAGCACATCAAGTTTAGACCTCCATGGAACTGCTAATTGAACCAATATCCCCCTTTGAAATTTTTTTTGGAAGAGACAAAATTGCATCTTTTGTTCTACATAGGCTTATGACTTTCATTAAGTGATTGATTGATTTAATAGAATCAGCCTTTCCTTTTTGCAAACCTGGAAAAAGAAAATTCTTCCATAACCAGTCTTCTTGCCACTTTTCAATGCTAAGAAAAAATATGAGACTTTAAAGTTCAATGGGCCTGTTCTGAAGTGGAGTTCCATTCAATCATAGTTGGTGTTGGGATTCCAAGTCAGATATTGTTTGAGCCTTCTGTGAGTAAGGATTTCTAATGTAACTAAAAGAATATTTATAAAATTTGATTATGAAAATTAAGTTTCAAGTTTTAGATATAGAAATGGGCACTAACTGAGCTGCAGCTAAAACAACTCTATACCAAAAGAGATTTTGAGTCACCAGTATCTTTTTTTGGCTTTGATTTTTTGACATTGTTGGGCTAGCTGTTTCATAGGTCTTTAAACCAATAGCAGTGTCCTGTAGCTCATTGACATTAGTATTTTGACAATCGATCCCATAAAGAACCTTGAAAGGAAGCGCATTATCTTTAAAGTGCACACTTATTTCATTGATCCAATTCGATAGTGTTGCCAGTGGGCATATAATAAGTGTGGGTGAGCTCCAATTAATACCTGGAATCGTCTTGCTTCAATTTGAGTTGCACTTATAAGAGAAAGAGTTGACAGCGTCTTTCCTAAACCCATATCATTAGTGAGTATTGACCTGGTTCCTTCAGGGGTTAATTGATTGTTAGGAAACTGATCTTTATAGTCATTGAATCCATTTCTAAGCCAATGGTTGTCCAGGTGCATCCACATGATATCCAACTTTTCCTTTAACATTTGTTTATTGTCAATCATAAAATTTATTACTTAAAGTTGATGTGTTTTGAGAACTGTTTTGATTCCTCAGATAAGTTGATCAGCTTTCCAATCTTGAGTACTCTGAGATATTTGGAAAGAGCCTTCAAAAATTACATCCGGGATTATAAAAAAGACAGTGGAGTTGTAGTTCAGGATCAGAAATAAATTTATTTGAGCAGAAGAAAATTCTTCTTTATCAAGACTGATTAGTGTACTTGAAGAAAAGAGGCATCCCCAAAGTTGATACTTATTACCAAAAACTGGAACCATGTAAGCATGAAAATAGAATGGCTTCATAAGATTCAAGGAACTTCTTAGGTTTAAATTGTGAGATCCAGACACAATGTCACCCAATAGTGGTCCAATGTGCTGACTCTGAACTTGAGAAAGATTACCGACAAGGGTTGGTTTTCTTTCTTCAAATAGTCCAAAAATATGAACATTCAAATGGTCTTGCTGTAAGATTGTGGGGGTTGGTGAGTTTTTAAATCTTGAAATTACATTCATATATAATTGATCAATCGTTATTGAGAAATTTCCAACACATCTGAGACTTGACATATTAAGTAAGAATAGTTTCTGAAGATAGTGGTTGTTAAAAGATGAATTGAAGCAAAAAATGAATAATCAGTTTTGAATAAAACGACAAAATAACTTTTTAGCATAAGCTACGCTAAGCTCATAATTCTTTCACATGTATTATTATTATATTTTTAAAAAGTATTGGAAGTAAATCAATTATAATTGAAATAAATAATACGGCTCAAAAATGAATATTGAGCGTACAGAGTAAATTTGGGTTTGTGGAAGAAGAAAAGTTTTCTTAATAAAAATGTGCTTTATTGTTACATTATAATCACAAAATAGAATAATTTCACTCTTATTACACTTATTTATGTTTCTGTGTAATAGTAAATTGCTTTAGAAGGCAGTTCAAAATCCAAATTTAAATTACTACCTAGAATGATGTCTTGATACTAACATACTTGTTGTAAGTCTTTGTACAGACACTTATGGTGATCTCAATAATATTGAAATTGATTTGAATTGTATGTTTTATCAAATATATATGTGTTCTAATGTAATAATTGAGATACTACAGTTTAACCTTCCTTTACCAACTTGGCAAGAAAATATCTGTAGATTTTTTTAGACCAAATATCAAATTTTGGTTTCCACAATATGGGAAAGTGAATATTATTATATGTTAAGTGATATGTTCAAGCTTTGCTCAATCTGTGCTCAGATGAAGATTAAAGTAATCACCAAGCTCCAAGAGACTAGTGATTGAGTTGGGTTGAACCTAGGTCTAACTGATTACCAAATCTTTGTCCAATTGATTTAAATATGGTTTCACAATGAATTCCCAACAGCTTTCCAACCACTTCCCAACATTTTTTAAATGAGGGGTATTGCTGGCAATACCCCCCAAATTTTATGTGGCGGAGGAGAAGAAGGAAAACTTAAGGATAAAAGAAGAGAAAAAAGACTGGATTAAAAGTTAAAGGAAAATGATAAAAAGGACTTGATAGAACTAATGATATTTGGAAAAGGTCTTAAAAAGTAAGTTTTGTATTTTCTCACTTCTTAACAATCAATTACTAATAATTAAAAAGCTCTTGAAGCAACCTGTATATATTTATTCAGTATTTAATAGACCAGACTAACTACTAATAATAAAATATAATATGGTATTTAAAAAATTTGATAAATAATGTAAGTGATGGGCTGAAGGGGATTACCCAAGGCCTTTTTAAAGGCAAGAGGTCCTCTGAAGTGCCACAAATTTGTATGTACGAAGTAGTAATAAATTAAAACAAGAAAATAAAAGAAAGTAAGTAAAACTTGGATATTGAGAGAAAAATATGAAACAAATAATTAAATTCTAAAATAAGAAATAATTTTCCCTTACTAATTTCCCAACCCAGTTAATAAAAATTTTGAGTAACTACGTAAATTTGTAACGTGGGAAACAGTGTGTAATTTATCAAAAAACAATCATTATAATTTTTATGAAATTTTTTATATTATCAAATTAAGCCCAAAACAGAAATTATAAATTTTTTTAACTATTCCAATTGAGTAATAACCAAATTAAGTGAAAAAAGTAATTAATTTAATGAAAAACAATTAAAATTAAGTATTTTAATTTATTTTATTAAGTAAGTATTTTAACTTATTTAATAGAAATTTTTTAAACACAGTTAAGGGTCAAACAAGTGCCCAAGATTTATGGATTAAAAATATGAGAAGATTGATTTAATATATAATTTTAATTAATTAAATTTTAATTACATTATAATTTTAATTTTTAAATTTTAACTATAATATAGATTTATAATTTATTAATAATAAATACATAAAAACTATGCCATGATTTATAGAATATGATATATATTATGTCTGATGTAAGTGTATAAATAATTTATTTAAAAATAAAATTAATATAATACTTATTCTACTTATTTTAATATAATGTTTATATAATCTTATTATTTAATAAAATATTATTTTAAATACATAAAATACATAACTTTCTTCCCTCCAATAAAATATTATACATTTTACTGGGCTCCTGAGACAGCCTGGCTGACATTTTTAGTCTTTAGAAATTTTTTTTTGACAGAAGTAATTCACAACTGAACATTTACATATAGTTCCTTAATAAAATATATGGGTTATGTATTTATCAATTATTTATTAGAAATATGATATTCACACCAATAGATAAAAAATATATGACTCTGAAATTCAATTTTAAATTCTATTACATATAATCCCATTAATATTTCATTTAAAAATTAGAATTTATAAGTTTTCTTTTAAATGGACTTATCAAAAAATAATACTAGAATGAATATATATTTATAAAAATTATTTTAAGTACAGAATAATTCAACTCTTCAGCACAGGTATAATAGAGAAAAGAAATGTTAAAATTTGAGTTTTTACAAAAATATATATTTATTTGACATACATTTCTTAAATCTTAAAAAAACAAGCATTTTTATTCTATGAGGGTTCCATTTAAAATACACATATAAGTCAAAGAAAAAAATGTGAGGATCTGAAGGATATATATAATTTTTACTTAAATAATTTTTTGAAGTGTTTTGAATCTAAACAGAATATTAGATACTTTCTTATATAGAATATTTTCATAAAATTAAGTATAGGTTAGTTTCTTAATCTTTTTTATAGAGAAAATAGTCATTTCATAATATTGGAAAATCAACATGCAACTATTTTCAATAAAATGTTCTCTCAAAATTATTTATCATTTGTATTTATTTCCAGAAATTCAAAGTATTTAATTTAAATCTTTTTTAAATAAAAATATATTTATTTTCACATTTACAAATTTTTACCAAAACTATTAAGAATTTATTAATTTTCTCAAATTTTAACTTAGCTTGAACCACAAATAGAAACAGGATCTCATTGTGAGTTCAATCTATGTTTCACCAAAAGCAAGATATATAATATTTTAAAAATATATATAAATATAATATTTTAAAAATATATATAACCATAGAAATGAAGAAAATATAGTAAAATAAAGGACTCAAAAATTTTGTTCTTTTACTTAATATATTATAGGAAAGAATTTGAAAAATCTAACATGTTTCCTTTCATTGAACTTATAGCTATTATAGATAACTTCTCTGTTATTTAAATTAATCATAGAAAATGAAATCAAGCAAAAAGCTTAAGTATATCAATGTGTTTCATGGTAAACCTTTATTTGAACACTATAATTTAATTTAAAGCAATTATTGATCCCACTAAACACATTTAGAACTAAATTTAAAGCAAAGTAAATTCATTTAATAAAATTAAAAAATAGTTTTAGTTCAAAATTTTAATATAGTTTTTTTTCCTTTTCCCTACTTGTTTCAAAAATTTACCTATTTTTATTGATATTTTATATGATTTATAACTTTAAGACAAATTCTGTGAAAGAATTTGTAAAAAATCAAAATGGTATTTAATGGCTAATTTTTACATTCCTGTAAATATTTAGTCTTAATGCTCAGTAATTATTCCAAACATCAAATAAACAATTATATTCTATGGATTCAGGGGTAAAAATAGAAATAAACCCCTTTTATATGTTAATTTTGATAGTGGAAAATGAGTACTGAAAGCAGACAGGGTGGACTCTGTTCTTTGGCCGAAAGATAGTGTTCACCTAATATTTTTTTCTACCTCATTTTTCACCCCTTGTCTTTTTCCACACACCTCTTTTTGCCATTGCACTTCTCTAATCCATATTTCTCCCCTCCCCATTTTATCACCATCATGGTAAATTTCCTGTACTCTCCAGAATCACTGTCCTAAGGTTTAGACCTCCTCACCCATCCACTCCCCTTTAACGTTTCACTCCACCTCACCCATTTTTATTTTCTCATCTCTCCTCCCTCCTAACCCCTTTCTAAGTCTTCCCTACCCCACCATCAATTTCATTAATCCCTCCACCCCTCCACCCCACCCCATCCTGCTCTTACACTATCACAGCCCTCTTGCTTCTAACTCACAAATATTCAATTCCCATCCCAACCATTTACCCCACACCCTCAATGCAACCCTCTTGCTTTTCACTCCCTCCTTTTTCCTTTCCTAATCGTCTGTTTTTCTCTCTATGGAGTAAAAGAGGTGGTAAGGAGAGAAAGTGGAGTGATTCATAGTGAGATGGGGAGAATGGGGACGGAGAGGTGTTGGAATGGGTTGGAATTGAAGAAATAAAAGTTATATGGGTTGAGGTAGGATGGAGAGGGGTGGAGAAAGGGTGAAAAAGGGGGGTAGAGTTGAGAGGAGTGTTAAAACTAAATCTAGATGTAAGGGCAGGAGACAATGTGAGAGGAGAATAGTAAAGGATGAAAAAAAAGTGCAGAGGAAGATATTTGGAAGGAAAATTGTGAAAAAAATAGATATATATAATAAATTATTAGAGATAGAAAGAAAAAAAGTATAAAGACAGAAAAAATTTTTATTAAAATTGTGAACTGTTTATTGGCCATATTTGTTATTCTCATAAAATTTTAAAAATTATTTTTTAATGTAATGTAGATAATGGTAAGTTTTTTTCAAAAATAAGTGCACATATAATGTTTTTAATTTTAATAATGAAGTATATATAGCAATTTCTAAATTATACCATTAACTCAATTAATGCTAGAGTCATTTTTAAGAATTCTGTGTAACTTCCACAACTATTCTAAAGCTTGATTATATTCAATAATGCCAATCAATACAATAAGAAAATAAATATATTTCTCAAAATTTTAACAATACAGATTTTATGAACAATTCGAATTCAATAACTTTTTTTCATGAATGATTTCTTGTAATATTGGATTATTTTTCTACATATTCATTGAATTTTTTTTTTCAAATTTCTAGAATATATTAAATCCAAAATTATATGAGAAATTAAATTTTTTAAAAGAATGAAAGAATAACATAATCTTTCAAAATATTATACATCTGATAGCCTGGCTTGGTTGTGGAATTCACTTATAATCACATTCCTTAAAATATTCCAGAAATTCAAGCCTCAATAAGTTTTGAACTTTTGATCACCTATGCTTCAATAAATGTTCAAAATTTCTTCAATTTGTGTTCAAGGAAACTTCATTTTCTTTTCATAGTAGTTTCATCACTCTATCAATGTGTGCAAAATTAAATATGAGTTTGGGTTCAAGGTTGCAGACTTGCTAGCAACTCAGCCCAAAATACTGCATGGTGATATAGGTAGCCTTCATAAATTAAAAATTTACCTTTTTCCAAAGCAATCTGGTACTTTGGTGGTAGGATTTTAATTAATGCTTGTATTGAAGCATTCTTTAGATTATTTAATATAGTTGTCAGGCTGAGGTCAAGTACAAAGACATGAAATAGCTTGAATGGTCAGTTGTCTAGAAGATTTTAATGGTCCTATATGAATACTGTAGTATAAATCCAACAAATAGTAAAATATAATCTAAATAAAGGTCTCAGTAATATAATTCTCACTATTTTTATATATGGCTTAAAATCTTTGTAGTTGGTAGAAAAATAGATTTCATAATTCAGATACTATTCAAAAGTCTTATAAAAGTACTAATTGATTTGTATTGTAATTTATTTGGTTATATTGGTTAAATTGTAATGATAAAGAATGTAGAAATACAACCAAAAACACTCCTCCTTTTATACACAATGAGTTCCCCAATGATTCCCTTGATGTACCACCCAATACACATTTAATGACGCCTCCAAAAAACTAATAGACATGCCCATCAACATTCCCAGTATCCCATAACATAATTAGAAGAATAACAACCGCCAAAATCCTGTATTAATAAGGAAAATCCATCAAAATTAAAGAATATGATAAAAAGAGAGTATATGCATATTAAACAATGATATATTAGTCTAAAGAGGAAATTTTGAGTTTAATAATAGCTTATTAATAAGGGAGATTTACTGTAGAAATAATGGGGCTAATCATGACATTATACTATGTGAAATTCCCATTCAAAAATACCCAATATTGACTGAGAAACCACCCAAAAACCCAAAAAGGAGCGTGAGATGTGGGGTAACTATATGCAGTCCTTGGCAGGAGCTTTAAAGGGTAAATCCTTGACTAAATTTAGGCGAATTCAAGTGTGGTAGTGAAATTAGGCGCCAAGAATGAGGTTATTAATGAAATTAGTGCATATAAAGAGGGTCAATGCTTTATTAATTAAGCTAGGACACTAAATAAGCACCTGTTGCCTATTTTAGTGTGTTTCCCCACAGTGGGAATAGAATTTGGGGTAATTATAGTGTTAAAAAGCTAACTTTGCTAAAAATTAAGCTATTCACACAGGAAAAAAGCAGGCAGTATGTGGTCAGTACACAGAAGCCATTTCTGGCATAAGAAACACCAAATTTGAAAAGTGTTATTTTTATAAATTTAAATAGACAGATCAATAGTCCTAAGTGAGACAAATTGACCTGTCAAAGCGCATTTTTGATATTCTCAAATTTATAGCGCATATAGTCAACTTTTAAGTGAAATAAAGCGCATTTCTTGTTTTTTGCATAAAACAGTGAAAATAACAGCTTTAAGTGTACTTAAAAATTATTTAGCCTTATACTTAAGGTTCTTAATATTACCCTACATATTTAAACTTAATATTAAGTACATAAGACTTATAAAAGGTGGATATATGCGTGTATATAAGGTGTTATAATGGCATATTTTTGTCACGCGCCACGTGACACTCGAGGCGAAATTAACTCAATAAATCAATAATATCAAGTCCTAAATCTATACTCGAAGCGCAGAAAGCAATTCTCCATAGCAACTGCGATTTTCCTTTGTGTACTTACTATTTAACTGCGCTAGCCTAAACTCTAAATCTAAATTAGTCAATCTCCCAATAGGGTACCTTAGTCCTTTTCAATAAGCGACGCACAGTGCTAGGATCAACAAAATAGTATAGTAGTAGTTTTTTTCATTAAAGTTTTTGTTAATTAATTAAAAGGGGTAAATTGAGCATGGACGGATATTTAGTGGAGAGGGTCTAAGTGTATGTTAGTAATGGTCAATGGAATGGGAATGCTGCGATGGAAGGGAGGTCAATGCGAGGAGGAACAAAGGATATAAAAGGAGTTGGGTATTTGGTTCGATATTCCTTAGAATTAAATTATAATATCGTATTTACATTAATAGTGGTAAATCCTTAAAAGTTAAATCATTGTTATTGTATCTTTCTTTTACTTTCTCAATATTCATTTCTAAATCCTAAATCTTTGATTATTGAGTTTCCAACCCTTCGTGAGATTTTAAGAATTATTATTACCTTGGAACTAGTTTATAATTCTTCTCGAACAAACCTCGAACCTATAGCTATTACTTCGAGTAACCTTCGAATCATTTCCTCGAATCATTCCTCTGTCCTTCGAAGAAGTTTCTAAAATCCCTCATCTCACTTGCAGGAACATCCTCAACCTTGTGCATAGGTCGTCCGGTGACAATTTTGTATATTATCATAATTTTACTTTTGTATACTGTTTGTGTACTCTTTATTATTATTCCCATGTATATTTCATGTGCTTAAAATCACTTATTAGTACTTTTTACTCAGTCCTGGGGATATACACTATGCAATATAGGGGGTGGACTTGCTAGCAAGTCCTCAACCTGAACTCAGATGGAACTCAGATTGAACTCAGACTGAACTCAGACTGAACCCATACTGAACTCTACTTGAACACCCACCTAAAACTGTTCTGCTGAGTGGTGTTCATCCCTGATTGTATGGTTCCTTTATCAATAGCTCAATGTGTGTTCAATCTATGGTGAGTTTGGGTCCAAGGTTGCGGACTTGCTAGCAAGTCTGCCCCCCATATTGTGTGGTGATACAGGCTGACACTTGCCCACCCAAGAAAAACAATTAAAAAAATGATAAGTTATACATTTTTATTTATTTAATTGTTTAATTTTCAGGTATTCAGATTTATTCTGTAGCATTAAATATTATACTTTAAAGAAATAAAACATAATTAAATATTATGAGAACTGGTATTTTAACCCCTCATCTGGTTGAACAGAAATTTATTTCTGTTTAAATTTTTTAAGAAGGATGCATAAATTTGAAATTTCTTTTTTAGGTATCCATTTATCAAATTCATTTGATTTCCCTTTAAATCTTAGTAAATACTCAGTTCCTTTTTCTTTAGTAAGGATTCTTTTCTTGAGTATTTTTTCAATCTCTTCTTTTTTCACAATTTCTTCAGGTTGCTTTTTAGGCCTTCCCCTTCTTTTTGGAAATAAGTCAGGATCATTTGCATGTTAAGGTTTCAATAATGAGATAGGGAAAACTGGATGTTTCCTACCATATGGAGCATATAATATGACTTCCACTGCATTATTACCAACCATTTTGCTTACTACAAAAGGTCCTACAAAGGGATCCTTTAATTTAACATTACCTTGTAAGTTAAAATGTAGTGTTTATATGAGGACTTCATCTCCCTTTTGGAATTCAAATTCTTTATGAGATCTATCCCACCTTTTCTTTTCATATTCAAATGCCTTTTGGATGGATTCTTCTGCATGCTTTCTACACATTTGTTGCATATGAATAAAGGATTTAGTACCAGGGTGTATATCTAACCTTGGTAATTTATTTAAATGATTTACTGGGGTATTTGGTACGTATCCCAGCCAGAGTTCAAAGGGTTTCTTCTCTGTTACAGAATGAGTTGTGCTGTTATAAGAAAATTCAAGGCCAGAAATTAATTTTACCCAGTCATGTGTGAATTTCTCATTCTCTTTGTATTCCAATCCAAAGGCACAATATCTTCTGATCATGACTTCTAGAGTTTGTATCATTCTCTCAGCCAGGCCATCAGTTTGTGGATGGTTTGCTGTAGACAATTTCAATTGACAACCTGATACTTCCATCAATGATGTCCAGAACTCTGAAGTGAATTTAGGGTCTCTGTCAGAGATTATGGCTTTAGGGAAGCCAGAAGTATTCATCATCTGAGTCCACCATAGTAATGCCAAGTCTTTTGCAGATACCTCTTTATGGGTAGGGATAAATTTACACATTTTTATTAATCTATCTACTATTACCCAGCAAGAATTGAAACTTTCTTTTCCTGCTAATGGCAAGCCAGTTACAAAATGCATGTTTATAATTTCCCATGGAGCTTTTGGCTGCTCTATTTGTTGTAACAACCCAGCTCTCTTCCCAGTTAATCTTTTACATTTCTGACAAGAGTCACATGTTTCAATGTATTTTTGTACATCTTCTTTCATGTTTATCCACCAGGCTGTGTTTTTAACCCTTGTTAATGTTTTGTTAAAGTCAAAATGACCATCTAAGATGTCATCATGACAAGTACTTAACATTAACTCTTTCATAGAAGGTGGTATCACTATTACATTACTTAATTTTTTCCTGTAATATATGTATCCATATTCAATTGACCGTTTACCTTTTTCCAACGCATTTCTATACTTTGGAGGCAAGGTTTTAATCAATGCACTCATGGAGGCATTAGTTGGATGATTTAGAATGGTAGATAGTTTAGTCAAATCTTTATCAGATGAATAATTTTCTAATATAGTTTGCATAAACTCTTCCTCTAAATCCACTATATTAATCCCAAATATATGTATAACCTCATTTTCAGGCACATAAGCTGGGTTGTCAGCATCATTTGGCAAAGGACTTCTGGATAATAAATCCACATTAGAGTGCAATGTTCCTGCTCTGTGAGTGATTGTCATTCTTCCTCTGTACTCTTGTACAGCTAGTTGCCATCTAAACATGTGCCTATTAGGGGTTTTCATGTTTAGTAATTATTTTACTGCACTGCAATCTGTTATAAGTTCAAATTTTTGGTCTTCCAGATAGTAATGAAGTTTCTCCAAAGCCCACACCATGGCTAAAAATTCTAGCTGTGTGGCACCATACCTCAATTCTGTTTTTCTTAAGGTTCTGGATATATAACAGATAACTACTTCAGATAATTATCAATTTATTATCTGTTTCTGCTGTAAAGCAGCACATAAACCTATGAAGCTTGCATCAGTGTACAAGATAAAAGGTAGGGTGAAATCTGGCAGTTCCAATATTGGAGCTGAAATTAATCATTCCTTTAATTTATTAAAGGCATGTTGTCTTTCATTATTCAAAATGAAAGCTTCATTTTTCCTGATTAATGTTTTTAAAGGAGCTGCAATAGATTGGTAATTTTTAATATATTGTCTATAATATCCACACATACCCAAAAAACTTTGAACCTCTTTTAAATTTTTAGGTATAACAATGTTTTTAATTGCTGCCACCTTATTCTAGTCAACACAAATTTGTAATCCAAATATAACATGTCCAAGTACTTTCAAGGATTGAAATCCAAACTTACATTTCTTTAATGCAATTGTCATTTTTATTTCATCCATCTTTTGAAAGACTCTTTCCAGGTGATTTAAATGTTCATCATATGTTTTTGAAAACACTATGATGTCATCAATATAGACCAAAAGCCATCCTTCAACCATTTCCTGATGGAAAACACTATCCATTAATTTTTGGAAGACTGAAGGCGCATTTGGGCCAAATGGCATTCCCACATACTTAAATATACCCATATGTGTGGTTATTAATAAGTAATTTTGAGAATTCTTTTCTACAGGAATCTGGTGGTAACCCTTGTTTCCATCCAGACAGGAAATATATTTTGCTCCTTGTAAAGTAGCATGGATAAAAGCTATCCTTGGTAGAGGGTAAATATCATCTACTGTGTATGTATTCAGAGCTCTATAATCACCGCATAATCTTGCCTTATCATTTTCATAAGAGATCAATACTGGTGAAATGACACAATACTTAGGTGTTGTGTCTACTTTTTCAACAATACCCATTTTTAATAACATTTTTATGTTGTCTTCAATATTTTTCCTTTTTGTAGGAGAAGCTGGGTAAGGTTTCTTTTTCAAGCTGCAAGGAATATTATCCAAATCACAACTTAAAGAGATTTTCATCTCATGGTCTTTGACCAATCCTAGTTCATTTGAACCATGAGCAAATGCCATAGGATATGATTTAGTCAATCTCAAAATATTTTCTTCTTCAATTTTTGAGAGTTGAGGACTGAAAGAGGCCTTTTGGATTTCATTGTCCAATTCAACCATTTCAGTGGTGTTTCTTCCACCTTGCAGTTGTTCTTCTCTAGGAGAAATGGCATATACTGAGTTTTCAGAAAATATTTTAAATTTTCTCTTACCATTCACGCCTATAGTGAAGCAACTGTTTGCAGGATCTAGTTTAATGCCAAATTTTGTCAATAAATCATTGCCAATAATAAACCAATATCTACAATTTTTATTATCCATTACTAAAAATTCACACACTGCTCTAACATATCCATTATTATATTTAAAGAATACAGCAGCTTTGTATTTGCCAATTGGATTTAATACTGTACCAAAACCTCTCCAGTTTTTTGTTTGAACAGGTTCTAGTTTTTCTTGGTACTTACTATCATGTTTAATTGATGTATTAATTGAAACTACACTACCTGCAGCCCCAGTGTCAAGAATGGCATTCATTTCTCTTCCACATATAATAACAGGTGCTCTGATAGGTGTTATTTTGTAAGTATCATGAGTTACATCTTTAATTATTTCAGCTTCCTTAATGGAAGTCAAAGATGTTTCTGTATGAGGTATAGCATCATTCAGGAACATAATATCCTGTTCTAATACAAATATCTCATGTTCATCATAACTGTAAGATATGTTACTTTTACAATACTCACTGGATTCTACGTTATCATCTTCATGATTACTTGGTTCAGAATTATGTGAGGTTTCAATAACATTTATTCTCTTCTTACATGTGTGACCCTTTACCCAAGGTTCATTAAATTTTTAACAAGTGTTATTCTCCTGTATCTTAGATACAAGGGGAGCTTAAGGTTTTTTCTTCTCCACTGGCAATTTACTTTTAGTAGGTTTTACCACGTCAACACTTTGTCTGCAATTTCTATACTTGTTTTCATACTTGTGGTTTAATAATATCTCATTGCATATATTAATGAAACCAGAGGTATCTCTGATGCTTTCAGTTCTAGCTACAAGATTGTCTCTAACTGATATAGGCAACTTGTATATTATTTTTTCTTTCCACTCTTCATAATCCATTTTTGTATCCATAGCTTTCATGATTTTTATTAAAGTTATTAAAAAGAGCATGGGTTTATCTCCAGAATTTGGATTATATCTTGTTCTTTCATACAATCTTTGTTGAGTGATTCTAAATTTTGAGCCACCAACTTGCCTTTTAATTAGTGCTTCCATTCATTCCAGGAGTAGTTAATTCCCTCACTCAATACAGATTCAAACCATAATAAGGCCACATCTGTAAATAAAGATATAAACTTTGAAGTAATTTCTTCATCAGGTAATTTGTATGAAAATTTTAAGTTATCAATTCTTTGTATGAATTGCTGCCAATCAGAGTTTGAATTTCCTTCAAAAGAAGGGTATTGATCTAACATAGGCCAGTTCTTTTGGTTAGTTCTTGATTCCCTAACCTGAGGAATATTCAGTAATTCACTTAATTTGGAAAGATGATCATTTATTTCATTTTTTACTGATTTACTTTTCACAGAGCCCATGACACTATGTTCATGCTCCATCATTGGTGTTTCATTTGCGTGTTTTATGAAAACAGGTACTCTTGCCACATAAGAAGTGTTATCTTTTATTTTTTCAGTATTTTTCAATATTTTCGCTACTTCTATCTCTACTCTTTGTAAACTATCCTTTATTACAGGTACATGAGTCAGAGTATCATTTATATTTGAAAAAGATAATTTAACACATCCCTCAATGGTAGCCATAACATTCTGAGTATGTTCTAATTTACTTTCTAAATTTCTAATCTCAGAATTTAATCTTTTATTCTCATTGATTAATTCATCATTTGAATTTTCAATAATTTTTAATTTATTGACTATGGTACTCAATGATTGTGTTAGCTGTAATGATAAATTTTCTGTATTATTGTTTGACTCTTTTGAGAACTCTTCCAATTTTTCAATTCTCAATAATAATTTACTTATTATTTTTGATTCCATTGGATTCTATTTCAAAAAATATTCTATTTTTTCTGTGTCCAACTCAGAAGACTCATCATTTGATTTCGTTTTTATATTAATAGCATTATCCTGGTGATCAATAAAACTATTTACATTGTCCTCATGTAAACACATATTTTTTTTAAATGAATAATCCCTTAAATCATTATCAATTATATCCAAAATTTCCTTATCAATCTCATTACCTATAAGTAATTTATTTTCAGGTTGATACAATTGACTGTGATGAGTTGGATGACTTACCAAGGTCTGATCCCACTTCCTCTGCCTCTCCTTGCCTTTCCCCTGTAAGGGTGACTTCTGGAGCCCTGCTGTTGAGGATTGTTGTGATTTTGAGCGTATCAATCCCCTTTCCATTTTCTTACTGTGATTTTTTGATCCTCCTCTTGGGCTGGAGGTGTTGCTATGGAATTGGTGGGTGCCTGTCAGCCAGGCTAATAGACTTACCCAGTGAAATAATTAATTATTTACTGGATGAAGCCGCACCTTAACATTTTAATTATTTAATTATAAATTAAATACCTTAAAATTACTTATAATAAATTAACTAATTACAGAATGATAAAATTAAATGAATAATTAAAATTTAATATAAAATTGTCCCTTATATTTTTTCTCTAACACCATGCTCATTTGACAGGTTGGAAGAAATAAAGATTTATATTAAAAAATAGATTTTAAATTAAAATAAGATTTTAATATTCAAATAATATTAAATATATACAAAAATTCAAATTTCTTATTTAGAATCGACTTCTACAGTAAATATTAAATAAATTGATGTATTTCTGACATACTCTGTAAATACATCTTTTTGATGCCTTCTTTTTAGAACAACTTTATTATTTGAAAATACTCCTTCTGGAATATTCTTTTTCTATCTCTCTCATACTACTGTTTTCAGAATTTGATTGCCGTGCTTTGTCCCTCCTTTGCCTATATAAGGCCTCTATTTTGGTTGTTTTTTATTCATTCCTTTACCAACTTACTTTATTATTACTATTTACAACACAATACTTATTTTTTATATCTTATCTCATTAGTAGTTACAAGAGCGTAATTCTAATCAATAACTTATAACAATATTTAAACCCTACCTCTTATATTTGAGTAACAAATCACTTAGATTAAGAAATACGTAACAAATTTTTGAGAGTTTATTTAAAATCCTTAAAATCCTCATAGAAACTTCATACCAAATCTTCTAGACCAAAAGCGTACCTTGAAAATTGAGGGCTTTTCGAATTATCAACGGCGCAACGATATTTGAGGCGTAATCGAGGGGACCATCGGTGTGCGAAGTACCTGTAAAGGACGAGAAAGCGAGAAAACAACAAACGTCATACGTCACGTGACAGAAATTTTTGCTGTGAACGGGAATCGAACCGTGCTCCAAAAATTAAGTTCATATACTGACTAAACGTCGTATATATCGTGGTAATTATTGTTATTGCTATTTGTGGGTTACTCTTCATTCTTCATTTGCTACGTATTTCCTTTTACTCAGCACTCTGTAAGTGGCATTAATTTGCTCATTTTTCAGGGGGAGGTGTCTGGTAATTGGACTTTATTTTTATTATTATATTTTTTTTATTTTTCCTGGTATACCATAATAGAGCAATAAGTGTTCTTAGTCCCAGAGGTAATAAATTAATTATATTTTAATATTATTTCTTATAATTTTTAGTTGACATTTGTCCTGATTAATTTAATTGTTCCAGTTGACAAATTGTACTGACAATAATATTTTTAATTAATATATAATTAATATTTAATTACTTCAGTTGACTTTGAGTCCTGGTAATTCAATAAATATTTTAATTAATAAAACTCACGTTTAATTAGTTCAGTTGACATTAAGTCCTGGTAATTAAGTGATGAAGCCTAATAAAGTTTTAAAATAAAAATTTATATTTAATTACTTCAGTTGACATTAAGTCCCGGTAGTTAAGTTATCAGTTTAATAAAATTTTGTTAAATTAATAAAGTTTCATATTTGATTACTTCAGTTGACAATAAGTCCTGGTAATAAATTAGTTGATTTAAATCCTGAAAATAAATAATTAAAAATTATCAATAAAAATTCTAATTTATTTCTACAGTTGATTATATTATAATCCTGGTTTTAAATTTTTTTTTCTATTAATAAATTAATTTTATTTAAGTTGATTTTTATCCTGAAAAAGATTTTTTTATTTTTTTAAAAAAATCAAAAATAAAGACTAATTAATCTTATTGTCTCTTTTCTTCATTTCAGTAGAATCTTAAAATGACTGACCAAAGTGGTTCTGCTGCACGTGAAGAAGAACTAGACTTAATTGATTATGATGAGCCTACTTCTGTAAGTTCTCCTTTAACAAGAAGAATTTCTCAAACTAATAAATCCTTGCCCCAAACAGGATGTAGAGATGGAGTGGACACAACTCAGGATCAGAAGCCTATGATAAACCCACCAGAAGAGCTTCCAAAAGGCTTCAGGATAAAAAAAGATGCCATTGTCTCAGCAGGTAAAGAATCTGTCTGCTCACATAAAGGAGTTAAGGACAGAAAGCTTGAGACTAAAGGTAAGGGTAGATGCTTTGGAAGAAAAGGTGAGAAGAAAACAGATACTTTTCTCCAAGAGAAGAAGAAACCTCTTCCTCCCAGGGATCAACAACAATTGGCTCCCCAGTCCCAAGAGAAGGTGGAAATGTCCAAGTGGCAGTGGGACTGGCTAAACACTCAGTGGGACTGTCACCGGACGACCTACGCACAAGGTCAAGGATGTTCCTGAAAGTGAGATGAGGGATTTAGAAACTTCTTCAAAGCACAGAGGAATGATTCGAGGAAGTGATTCGAAGGTCACTCGAAGTGAGAGCTACGAGTTCAAGGTATGTTCGAGAAGAATTATAATATAGTTACAAAGGTAATAGGAATTCTTAAGATCTCACAAAGGGTTGGAAACTCAACAATCAAAGATTTAGGATTTAGAAATGATTATTGAGAAAATAAAAGAAAGATACAATAACAATGATTTAACTTAAAGATTTTACCACTATTAAATGTAAATATGTTTTATAATTTAATTCTAAGGAATATCGAACCAAATACCCAACCCTTTTATATCCTTTATTCCTCCTCGCATTGACCTCCCTCTCATCGCACCATTCCCATACCACAGACCATTAATAACATACACTTAGACCCTCTTCGCTAATATCCGTCCATGCTCAATTTACCCCTTTTAATCAATTAACAAAACTTTTAATGAAAACTACTAATGTACTATTACGTTGATCATAGCGCTGTGCGTCGCTTATTGAAATTAAGACTAAGTCACACTATTGAGAGATTGACTAATTTAGATTTAGAGTTTAGGCTAGCGCAGTTGAATAGTAAGTACATAAAGGGGAATTGCAGTTGCTATGGAGAATTGCTTTCTGCGCTTTGAGTATAGATTTAGAACTTGATATTATTGATTTAATGAGCTGATTTTGCCTCGAGTGTCACGTGGCGCGTGACAGATGCCCGGGTATAAGAATTGTGAGCTCCGTTGAGCTTGAGTCATCTTCTCACACTAGTTTCCCTTTCCTCTATATATATTTTTTTCTTATTTCCTCATTGTAATGAACTGTCCTACTCCAACACCTACCCCTCCACACCCTAAAGTGGATGGGGGAATGGTTACGCGGCAGTTTTCCCAGGCTTGCACGGCTTGTGAAGCTATGGAATACTTCTGTGTCAAAATTACGGCGACTCGAGGCCCTCGCCAGAAATGGGAGTTTTGCCGTTGGCGACGAGTGGGGTGCAATGCGTTGACAAAGAACGCAGAGATTGAACGACAATTCACCAAGACCAAGTTTTGGGTGATCCCTAAAACAAAAGAGGTGGTCGAAGACATTTGGGATTTCTCGGTTGGAGACGATCAATCGGTGGGGGAGAACGATAAGGAGCTTAATAACGAGATCACAACCTGGGTAACCCAGGCCACAAGTTCAAAACGGGGTGTCGAAGAAGAGATCGACAAATTGGTGGAGGAAGATGAGGATGAAGTCCCTGTTCCAGGGCGGACACCCAAGAAACGACGGGTGGTCATTGAAGATGACAAGGATGAGAGAGAAGCAGAGGTAGAGGTGGCTCCAAGGTTGTTGTTAGAACCTGACCCCATCTTCGAAGTAAGTTTTAGTTGTTGTTTTTTTTTTTTTTTTTTTTTTTAGGGATGAGGTTACTGATGAGTTCTTGTTTAGACATCGAATGCCATTGAAGACCCAATTGGGGAACCTGCGTCGCCTTTGCCAACTGAGGCAAACCCTCCGGTCACGGGTGGAATTGAAGAACCTGAGGAAATGCTGGACCAGGTGTGGTTGAAGAAGCCTTGTCAGGGTCAACGAGTTAGGTTTGCAGAAGAGTTGTGTGGGGAGGTCGATACAATTATCAACGCTGATTCCTTGGACGTGGCAGAGGAACTGTTGGAAATTGGAGAGGTGCTTCCAGTAGGAGAGGAGGAGGTATTTGAGAAATGCAGGAAGGAGATAAGGGTAGTTTTGGAAAAGATGAAAAGATTGGTTCGAGAAAAATTAAAGGAGAAAAATTTGAAATGAAAAGGAGAGATGTAAAGAAGTAGAAAAGTAGAATTGTATTTAGTTTTATATTTTTTTTGTATTATTTTATTGTATTTAAGGTGAATATTATTTTTTATAAGATTTGGGAGAGAGAGAAAAGTTTTAAATAAAATTTTGGTTAGAATTTGAAAGAAGAAATTTAAATAAAGAAAGAAAAAGAAAGAAGTTATTAATTGAAGGAAGTTTTAAGTTTAAAAGAAAAATTTATGTAAGAAAAGAGAGAAAGAAGAAACAAATGGTTGGTGATTGAGATGAGTTTGTTGAAATGAGAATTTAATGAAAGAAGAATTTGTTATTTGCGAAAAGTTGTTTATTGATTTTTTAGGAATTTTAGATAGTTGAAAAGAGAAAAAAAACAGAATTAGGATTTAAAGAGAATTTGAAAAAGAAGAATCATTTGTTCGAAGAATTTTATAAGGAGATTTAGAGGTTGAAGTTAAGTTCTAGGAAATGGTCGTGTCGTACAAGATTTTGATGATTCGAAGGAAAGAAAGTTTAAAGAGAGAATAAATTTTAGAAAAGAAAATTTTAAAGAGAATTTTAAATTTAAGAAAAGAATGTATTTATAGAATTGAAAAAGAAAAGAGAAAAAAAAACATTTAGAGAGATTTAAAAGTTTTTTATTTTATTTTATTATTTATGTTTATTCTATTTGTTTTATTTTTATTTATATTTATTTATTTATTTATTTATTTTTTATATTAAAATTTTATTTTAATTTTAATTTTAAATTTTAATTTTTAAATTTTAAATTTTAATTTTTTTTAATTTTTAATTTTGATTTTGATTTTAGTTGGTTTTGGAGAAAATTTTATGGAAGGAGAAGAAAGAAAAGAAGAGAAAAAAAAGAAAACAAGGCTAAGAAATTTAAGAGGTGTTTTAGATTTTTAAGAGAAAGAGAAAAAAGAAAGAAAAGAAAAAAAGAAAAAGAAAATTTAAAATAAAAGAAATTTTAAGGTTTTAGTTTTAAAGAATATTTCAAATGAAAAGATTTTAGAAGTTCAGGGGCGTTAGAAACATTGATGGCTGGTTCTCAGGATGTTTTGTCTGAGTCATTGAGGAAGCCTTCCCATTCCACAAGGTATTGAAGTTTCCCCTTGCGCATTCTTGAATCAAGGATACGACTTACTTCCCACTCTAGATGATCTTCTACTTCGACTGGTTCCGGAGGGGGTTGGTTCTTGCCCGGGTATATTTCTCAAGCCAGTTCCAGGAGAGATACATGGAAAACAGGGTAAATCGCCTGCCATTTAGGAGGTAACTTGAGTCAAAATGCAGTTTTAGAGACTTCAGAGTCGATTTCGAATGGTCCCTAGCACTTTTCAGCCAGTTTCTTTGATGGTTGTGTTGTTCGAATGTTTCGTGCGTCAAGCCATACTTTGTTGCCTGGTTTTAAGGAAGGAGCAGATTGTCGATGTTTGTCGGCTTGTTCCTTGTATTTTCAAATTGCTAATTCCAAATTTGTTTTAAGTTCTTCTTGGAGTCGTGATATAGTTCGAAGATAATGTTCTGCAGGATGATTAGTTCCTACATGGATTGAGTTGAATTGAGGATGTCTTCCATAAATGGTTTCGAGGGAAGATTGTCGTGTTGAAGAATGAGTCGAGTTATTATAAGCAAATTTGGCCAGTGGTAACCATGTGGTCCAATTGTCTTGTTGGTAACTGACATACATTTGAAGATATTGTTTGAGGATTTGGTTAACTCTTTCTGTTTGACCGTCGGTTTCAGGGTGATAGGCCGTGGAGAGGTTCCTCGTGATATTGAGTTGTCGACACAGTTGGGTACAGAATGTGGATACAAACAATGAGCCTCTATCTGAAATAATATCATTTGGTAAGCCGTGTTTGGAAAATACATATTCTAGAAACAATTTTGACAAATCTTCTGCTGTAGCAGTAGTAGTGGTTTTAATAAAAATAGACATTTTTGAAAATCTATCTACTATTACTAATATAGCATCAAAATCATTAGAAAAAGGAAGTTGAGAAATGAAATACATCAATAAAGATTCCCAAGGTTTAGAGGGAAATGGAAGTGGTTGAAGCAACCCATGCTTCAGGTGACGGGGAGCCTTATTCCTATTACATTCGTAACAAGCTTTTATATAGGCCTTGATTTCCCTGGTCATACCTGGCCAGAAGAAATCCCTCGCTATTAACTGGTAGGTTTTATCAACACCAAAATGACCAGCTAATGGAGAATCATGTCGACTGTTGAAAATCCATAATTTTTATATCATTGTTGTTGGGTATGACTACTCTACCTTCAAAGACTAATAGACCTGATTCAATACTAAATCTTTTGGCCCCTTGCTTCAAGAGTATTTTGTCTTTTAACCATAAACAATAATTGTCCTTCGACTGAGCTTCGAGGATGTTGGATAGTGTATTTCAAAAATATTGAATTGTCATTGAATTAAGTTGATGAGTCATTAACATTGATTCATTGAAAATTGATTGAACATTTGCTGGGTTCTTGTCAGCAAATGCGTCCCCCCGCTGTGGGTTAACGTCATCCCGACGTGACAAGATATCTGGTACAATGCAGTTCTTACCTGGGCGATAGGAAATAGAGAAGGGAAATTCAGACAAAAATTCAGCCCACCTGGCTTGATGCCTGGTTAACACTTTGGAAGACATGAAGTATTTTAAAGCATTATGATCTGTTAAAATTTGAAAAGGACTATCTAGGCTGAGAAGAAAAGAATGCCATTTTTTAAGACAATGTATAATAGCTAAAAGCTCTTTGTCATGAATTTCATAATTTAATACTGCGGCTATGAGTTTGCGTGACTCAAAAGCAACAGGATGAAACAAATTTGTTTCACGATTTAATTGGGAGATGACCCCTGCAATAGCATAATCGCTTGCATCTGTCTCAACTATTGTCGAAGCAGAAGGATCAAAATGTCAAAGAATTGGGGCTGTGGTGAACACCGTTTTTAGTGCTTTGAATTCCTTTCGTGCTGTAGAAGTAAAAACAAAAGGAATTTCTTTTCTAAGAAGAGAAGTAAGATTGGAAATAGTTTTAGAGTAATCTTTAATAAATCTTCTATAGAAGTTTGCAAAAACCAAAATTCCTTGGAGCAATTTAATGGTTTTGGGCTCAGGCCATTCCAGGATTTTCTGGACTTTTTTGTCATCCATGACTAAACTGTCAGTGGACAACGTAAAACCAAAAAAATCAATTGATTTGAGGTGGAATTCACATTTATTATGCTTGGCGTAGAGACCATGATCTCGAAGACGAGTTAGGACCTGTCAAACATGATGAATATGTTCATCTAGTGTTTTCGAGAATATTAAAATATCATCTAAATAGACGACTACGAATTGTTCAACAACATCTTGAAAGATGTCATTAACAAAAGTTTGAAAAGTTGAAGGTGTGTTACACAATCCAAAAGGCATAACTAAATATTCAAAACTACCAAATCTAGTGCACATTGCAGTCAGTGGTTCATGACCTTCTGCAATGTGAATCAGATTGTAAGCGCCTCTAAGATCAATTTTAGAAAAGAAATTAGCACCATTGAAAAGGGTAAGAAGTAATGACATAGGAGGAACAGGATATGCATTCTTCTTAGTGACTGTGTTGAGCTTTCTATAGTCAACACACAACCTAAGACTTCCATCCTTCTTTTTTACAAAGAGGTCAGGGGAGCCGGTTGGAGATTTACTGGCTCTGATGAAACCTTTGGCTACATTCTCTGAAGTGTAGTCTTGAAGAACTTGAGATTCGTCCTTCGACAAAGAATAGACAGGACCTGCTGGAGGTACTGGACCTATTAACTCTATTTGATGGTTGTAGGGTCGATGAGGTGGTAACTTATCGGCCTTGCGGATTGAGAAAACATCGAGGAAATTGTGGTAGATTTCTGGTAGAGTTGATTTAATGGCTTCAACGTTGATTTGGTTGTCCTCTTCATCTTTGAGAGAATCTGTCGAGGGGATACCTGAATTGAGAGAGCAGAATTCGATTACTTTGAGTGAAGTCATCGAGCTAGAAGGGTTAGCCAATTACTCATTTAGAGAAAGATCAGATGCTTGCAAATCATCTGGTAGAGATTTGTCCTCTAGCAGGACGTTTTCAGGCGGGTTGTTTAACTCCCTATTGACCTGCATTGAAGAATCAGAAATATACTTAGAGCGTGGGGTGATCAATCCCCTAGTCCAATCAATTTCGGGATTCCAATGCGTTAAAAAGTCATGGCCAAGAATGGTATTGTCCATCCTTGGGGCGTCCAAGACTGATAATTCCCACTCAAAGGGGGGAAAGTTCAGAAAGTTGAAAACCCATAAAACTTTCTTACTTACCCAATATTTGGGTTCCTTTGATTCGACCAAGTAGATTGGAGTTTGATCGACATCTGTAAATGTTAGTTGAAGCTTCTTGGAAAAAGATAAACTAACAAAAGAAATTGAAGCTCCAGAGTCTATAAGACAACTGAAGGGGATATCCTCCTTAAAAAGAATGAATCTCAAGCGGTTTAAGGAAACTCCAGTCCTTAAGACATGGAGGTTCTGTGCACTGGGAGAGATAAGATAGTTTGCTTTGCACACAAGTAAACTATCTACTAGTTTTTTGACTTCGAACTAGTACCTTCTCTTTCCTTCAACTTTACACAGTCTTCCAACTTGTGCTTACCCCCACAATACATACATAACCCATTATCTGCTCCTCTCTTCCTCTTAGCTTCTTTAAGTTCCCCTTTAGGATCCAGTACTTTGCTGATATTGCCTGGGGTCGAGCCTTTTGGTCGAGGTTTATCCTTCCCCTTATTTGGTTTGGATTGAGTCGAGGAGGATTGATTTGGTCATGGGTGTGAAGAAGATCCCGATTTAAAATTTAGGCCTTGTGATTTGTTGGCGTATTGACGATGTTGAAGTCGTCCTTGGTAAACGCCGTCGAGTTCGAGGGTTTGATCGATTAAATCCGTTAATGTAGTCATCTTCTGACCGTGAAGATTTGATTGATCCAGAATCCTCGAAGGAAGTCCTTTCTTGAAATGATACTTAAGGGCAGCATCATTCCAACCTACTCGAGTTTGAAGTGCTCTGAAGTTCGAGATATATTCAGAGGCTTTACCATTATCACTCATGCGAAGGAAATCAAGTTCAATTTCTGCGTTGTCAGTTTCATTAGGGTCCCCAAACAACGTAAAAAGTTGGTCTTCGAACTTTTCCCAATTATTGATAAGTAAGTGGGTTTCTGTCGAAGAAAGAATGAGCAGATAAGGTTTGAACCATCTTGCTACTTTTCCGTCCAGGAATGAAGAAGCATAAACAACTTTCGATCGGTTGTTATTGAAGGTTCGAGGGTCATTATGGAACAGGAGCTTGCAGGTTTGCAAGAAGGGTCGCAATCTGTCGGGGTGATCTCCGTCAAATTTTTCAGGAGATTTCATAGAAGGAGTTTTGAACTTTGATCCCTCTGAAGACGTTGGATTTGAAAGGGTTTTCATGAAAAGTCTCATGAAATCTTCCAGAGAGTTAGATGGTCCAGGTTCTGAGGATTGACCAGAAGGGTGATTGGCAGGGGCGGATGGTGCCTCGTGCATTGTATCCTCTCCTTCTTCTTCATCACTAGAATCTTCAAAATCTTGTGGGATGTCTTCTACAGATTGAACTGAATGTTGCAGTTCCCTAAGGTCGAGTGGTTCCAAAGAGTGAGTGCGGGAAACAGACCTTGTGGCTGTTGGCCTGCCTCTAGCGTGAGCTCTAGTAGTAGCGCCCGTAGGAGGAGTGCGTTGAACAGGTGCCATTTTAAAATTTTTAAAAACACCTAAAAAGGACGTAGTAGTGCAAAGAATGAGAACTACGGAGAATTAAATTATACTGTCACCGGACGACCTATGCACAAGGTCAAGGATGTTCCTGAAAGTGAGATGAGGGATTTAGAAACTTCTTCAAAGCACAGAGGAATGATTCAAGGAAGTGATTCAAAGGTCACTCGAAGTGAGAGCTACGAGTTCAAGGTATGTTGGAGAAGAATTATAATATAGTTTCAAAGGTAATAGGAATTCTTAAGATCTCACAAAGGGTTGGAAACTCAACAATCAAAGATTTAGGATTTAGAAATGATTATTGAGAAAATAAAAGAAAGATACAATAACAATGATTTAACTTAAAGATTTTACCACTATTAAATGTAAATACATTTTATAATTTAATTCTAAGGAATATCGAACCAAATACCCAACCCTTTTATATCCTTTATTCCTCCTCGCATTGACCTCCCTCTCATTGCACCATTCCCATACCACAGACCATTAATAACATACACTTAGACCCTCTTCGCTAATATCCGTCCATGCTCAATTTACCCCTTTTAATTAATTAACAAAACTTTTAATGAAAACTACTAATGTACTATTACGTTGATCATAGCGCTGTGCGTCGCTTATTTAAATTAAGACTAAGGCACACTATTGAGAGATTGACTAATTTAGATTTAGAGTTTAGGCTAGCGCAGTTGAATAGTAAGTGCACAAAGGGGAATCGCAGTTGCTATGGAGAATTGCTTTCTGCGCTTTGAGTATAGATTTAGAACTTGATATTATTGATTTAATGAGCTTCTTTTGCCTCGAGTGTCACGTGGCGCGTGACAGGGACTACTTGGCTCAAAACCAGCATCAGTTACCTCAGGCAGGTCCATCAAGGCCCAACCAGGTCAACCCCACTCCTCCCCACCCTTATCAAGGAGGCAAAAGAAGAAGAAAGCCCAATATGGTGATACCCAGAAAACCCTGGTACATCCCTCTATTGATTCTCAAGTGCCTTTTCTTGTGGCTGACTCTGTTCCTTCAGGTAAATCAGGAAGGGAGGATGAAACTTTGAGACCTATAGAGGCTGGGAGTAGTAGACAAATCACTCATGTATCAAATTCTTTACTTTTAATTGCTACCTCAATGATTAATCCTGATATGGCTGTGATTGATGAAACTCTTGACCCTGAGTTCTATAAGAGTCTGGAAAGTTACTCAGTTTCCTTATTGAGAAACACTCCAGATGTAGCAAGAATTAATGATGAGCACTTGAGAGATATATATATATTATTGCCAAGCAAAATCATATAATGAACAATATGCAATTGAATCAGAGATATAATAGTTTGTTAACTGATCAGGGTTATCAAGCATTAAGAAGTGAATCACAGAGAGTCTCTGATGAATTGTCTCATTACAAAGCAACCCATGAAAAGAAAGTTGCTTTATGGCAAAATATAAAAAATGATTTGTCTAAACTACAAGATACTGTGTCTGCCTGTTGCCAGGAGCTGGAGGTAGATAAGATGAACCTAAAAAGATTGAATGACCATTTGTCATCTTTTCAAAATAAAAATCAATTATCTTTTGCAACTATTAAGGAGAGTTTATCTAGTCTTCCAAGAATGAAAACAAGACTAACAACCATTGTAGAAAAATTGAACTCATTGTTAAATGACCAAAAATATTCTGACATTTCTGTGAAGGAACATATAGTGCAGCATGCTCAAATAGTACCTGTGGCTAGTTCATCTAAAGTAAAAATAGCTCCAGAAATACCTGTTGATAACACTGAGTTTCCATCAAAAACTGATGATGCACCAGGATCTGCAACAGAAGGATTAAACAATGAGATTTCAGTACAATTAGAGAAATTACAGCTACTTCTTACTCAGAAAAAAGCTAGTACTAAGGAGACTCCTTCAAATCAAAAGAATTGGCCAAAACTTGACCAGTACCCAACATTTGATGGTGATTCTTCCTCTGATTGGCAACAATTTATTGGCAGAATTGATAACTTTAAAAATTCTTACAAACTCCCAGATGAGGAAATTGTGTCCAAGTTAATTTCTTTGTTCACTAATGTTGCCCTGATGTGGTATGAATCTGTTCTCCTGGATGGGAATGACTACTCATGGGAGGATTGGAAGAAATTAATTAAAGCACAATTTGGTGGCTCCAAGTTCAGAATGGCTCAAGAAAGGCAGTATGAGGAAACTAGATATAGCTCTTCTACTGATAAACCTATTGTGTTTTTAATGAAACTTGTCAAAATCTTAAGGGCAATGGACCCAAATATGGAGGTTGATTTATGGAAGGACAGGATCCTCTATAAATTACCAATGTCTCTGAGAGACTTGATAGTGGCTAGGACTGAGTTCTCCAAAGAACCCTCTTCTTTCATTAATACTTACAATGAGATACTTCTAAACAATAAGTATGATGCCAGAAGATTCATTCCTAGGACCCCTTTGGAGAAACCCTCCACTTACCAACAGAATCCTCTGGAAAAGGTTGGTAAACCTTCTGCCCCTGTTGCACCAAAGAAGTATGCAACAAACACTTGCTTCAAGTGCAACAAGCTTTGTCAGAAAGGCCATGTTTTTGACAGGAAGATAAATCTTGTAGAACAAACAGAGGAGCATGCTGATGACACAGTGGCACTGGATGATACATCAAGTGATTGTGCCAGCAATATTTCATATGAATCTCAAAAAGAAATCTTGATGCTGGAAGAGGATATCCATTATTTAAATACTATTGACATTGATAATAATGATTTATCTACAGTTGAAGATGCTGAGATCATAAAGAACATTGAGGATAGCTCAATTATTATTGCCCCTCTTAAGGCACCAGTCTTGATCAATGGAACCAGCATTGAAGTTGTTCTGGATTCTGGAGCTGGAGGAAGTGTAGTATCTGAAAGAGCACTTGCTTCAGTAGATCAAGACTATAAATTTAAACTGATGCCTATCATTTCTGAAAATTGTAGAGGGTATGGCTCTGTTTTGTCCCCCATTAGGAAATACAAAGCCACAGTGTTTTTTAAATATAACCATGGTTTTGTAAGAGCTATTTGTGATTTTGTTGTCATGAAAAATGATAACTTGAGCAATTGGTTTATTGTAGGGAATGATATTTTAACCAAGTATGGCATAAAATTGGATCTTTCAAACCAATATTTCACAATGGAGATGAATGGGAAGAGAAAATTTAAGATTTCCTCCCCTAAAAAATTAGTAAAACCAGAATTGAACACCTGTAATTCTGTGGTTCAATATAAAGGAAGATCTACAAAGGAAATGCATGCCCTTATGTCTGAAATTGACAATGCTTCTTTTGGAGAACAACTTTCTGGTGAGGATAAAGATTCCATCATTAACTTGATAAAATCTTTTCCTATGGCCTTTGCTCATGGGTCACATTAACTGGGATTAGTTAAAGAGGAAATGAAACTTTCATTGTCTTGCCCATTAACTGATATACCACCTAGTTTAAAGAAGAAGACTTATCCTGCTCTCCCACAAAGAGAAAAGATATTGATGACAATATCTCTACCCTTTTAAAAATGAATATTATTGAAAAGGTAGTTGAAACACCTAAATATTGTGCTATCTCACCTGTCCTAATTTCTTATGAGAAAGATAAAGCCAGGTTATGTGGTGATTAAAGAGCACTAAACACTTATACTGTTGATGATATCTACCCTTTACCTAGAATCAGCTCTATACATGCTACTTTACAGGGTGCTAAATATATCAGCTGTTTGGATGGTAATAAAGGATATCACCAGGTACCTGTTGAGAAAAATTCTCAGAACTTTCTGATGATTGCCACTCATATGGGTATTTATAAGTATATTAGGATGCCATTTGGCCCTAAAAATGCCCCTTCAGTTTTCCAAAAAGTAATGGATAACACTTTCCATCAAGAGATAATTGAAGGATGGCTGATGGTTTATATTGATGATATCATTATATTCTCAAAAACATTTGAGGACCATCTTAAACACCTGTGTAAAGTATTCCAGAAAATGGATGAAATAAATATGACACTTGCTTTGAAGAAATGTAAATTTGGTTTCCATTCTTTAAAAGTTCTTGGTCATGTTGTTTCAGGCTTACAGATATGTGTTGACCAGAACAAAGTGGAAGCCATACAACAGGTGAAGGCTCCTACAACAGTGAGAGAGCTCCAAAGTTTTTTGGGAATGTGTGGATACTATAGACAGCATATTAAAAATTACCAAGTCATAGCTTCACCCCTTACCCAATTAACTAGAAAGGATGTTGCTTTTGTCTGGAATAGTGAAAGACAAAGAGCCTTTGACACTATGAAACACTGTTTGATGTCAGCACCAATTCTTGCTTTACCTGACTTTAATCAACCATTTGTTTTGTACACTGATGCCAGTTTCATTGGTCTTGGTGCTGCCCTCCATCAAAAACAAGTGATAAATGATAAAGTTTCAGAAGTAGTAATTTTTTATATTTCAAGAACCTTGAGAAATAGTGAATTGAAATATGGTGCTACTCAATTAGAGTGTTTAGCTGTAGTATGGGCTCTAGAAAAGCTTCATTATTACCTAGATGACCAGAAATTTGAACTTGTCACTGACTGCAGTGCAGTTAAATCCCTTTTAAACTTGAAAACACCTAACAGACATATGTTCAGATGGCAGCTGGCTGTTCAAGAGTACAGAGGGAGAATGACAATTATTCATAGGGCTGGTATTGCTCACTCAAATGTGGATATGTTATCTAGGTTACCTTTGCCAAATAATGACTCTAATCCTGCTTACAATCCTGAGGATGAAATTATTCATATTCATGGGATATATGTGGTTGATATGGAGGAAGAGCTATTACAGCTTATTCTGGAATCATATGATAAGGACACTGACTTGAAAAATTTATGCACCATATTAAATGATCCAAAGAATGCTTCAATACAAGCATTAATTAAAACCATTCCACAAAAGTACCAAAAAGCTTTGGAAAAAGGTAAATTTTCAATTGATGAAGGATATCTATATTATAGAGGAAAGTTGAGTAATGTTATTATTATTCCTCCTTCTATGAAAGAAATCATCTTGAAAATTTGTCATGATGACATATTAGCTGGACATTTTGATCTTAAGAAAACAATGATCAGAATTAAGAACACCTCTTTGTGGGCTAATATGTCTGAAGACACAAAATTTTATGTTGAATCTTGTGATTCTTGCCAAAAATCAAAAAGATTAACTGGTAAAAGAGCAGGATTAATGCAACATATTGAACCTCCTGATGCTCCATGGCAAATAATAAACATGGATTTTGTAACAGGATTACCTATTGCTGCTAAAGACAGTTATAACTCTTGTTGGGTTATTGTGGACAGATTCACAAAGATGTGTAAATTTATCCCTACCCACAAGGATGTTTCCACTAAAGAATTAGCTTTCTGATGGTGGTCTCATATGTTTAATACTTCTGGTTTTCCTAAAGCCATAATCTCTGAAAGAGACCCTAAATTTACTTCTGAATTTTGGATGTCTCTGATGGATGTTTGTGGTTGTGATCTGAAACTTTCTACTGCCCATCACCCTCAGACTGATGGTTTAGCTGAAAGAAGGATTCAGACTTTAGAGGACATGATAAGAAGATATTGTGCCTTTGGCCTTGAGTATAAAGATAATGACCAATTCACTCATGATTGAGTAACCTTACTTCCTGGGTTAGAATTTGCTTATAATAGCACTGATCATTTTGTTACTCAAAGAAAGCCTTTTGAGCTCTGGCTTGGATATGTTCCCAATACTCCTGCCCAATTTCTCAATAACAAAATACCTAAATTGGATATACATCCTGGTTTAAAATCTTTTTTTCAAATGCAACAACTATGTAGAAATCATGCTCAAAAATGTATTGAAAAATCATTTGAATATGAGAAGAAAAGATGGGACAAATCCCATAAAGAATACACTTTTAAAAAGGGTGATGAAGTGTTGATTTCTACAGTCCACTTCAACTTACAAGGTAATAACAAATTTAAAGATCCATTTGTTGGTCCATTTGTTGTCAGAAGAATGATTGGAGATAATGCAGTTGAAGTTATTCTGTATTCTCCACATGACAGAAAACATCCTGTTTTTCCAATATCTCTTTTGAAACCTTACACATCCAATAGTGATTTATTTCCAAAAAGGAGGGGTAGACCAAAGAAAACCCCAAATGAAATCACTGAAACAGAAGAAATTGAAAAAATTCTAAATGACAGAATAGTCACTGCTGAAAAAGGTACAGAATACTTATTGAGATTCAAGAATAAATCATCTGAATATGATTCTTGGATACCTGGGAAGGAGATATCTAATCTTCCTACTCTACTAAAAAAGTATAAAAAGAAAAAATCATAGCATTTCTTTTATTGTTTTTTTTTAGAGTGAGGGAGTGTCAGCCAGGCTACTAGACTTACCCAGTGAAATAATTAATTATTTACTGGATGAAGACGCACCTTATCATTTTAATTATTTAATTATAAATTAGTTACATTAAAATTACTTATAATAAATTAACTAATTAAAGAATGATAAAATTAAATGAATAATTAAAATTAAATATAAAATTGTCCCTTATATTTTTTCTCTAACACCGTGCTCATTTGACATGTTGGAAGAAATAAAGATTTATATTAAAAAATAGATTTTAAATTAAAATAAGATTTTAATATTCAAATAATATTAAATATATACAAAAACTCAAATTTCTTATTTAGAATTGACTTCTACAGTAAATATTAAATAAATTGATGTATTTCTGACATACTCTGTAAATACATCTTTTTGATGCCTTCTTTTTAGAACAACTTTATTATTTGAAAATACTCCTTCTGGAATATTCTTTTTCTCTCTCTCTCATACTACTATTTTCAGAATTTTATTGCCGTTCTTTGTCCCTCCTTCGCCTATATAAGGCCTCTCTTTTGGTTGTTTTTTATTCATTCCTTTACCAACTTACTTTATTATTACTATTTCCAACACAATACTTATTTTTTATATCTTATCTCATTAGTAGTTACAAGAGCGTAATTCTAATCAATAACTTATAACAATATTTAAACCCTACCTCTTATATTTGAGTAACAAATCACTTAGATTAAGAAATACGTAACAAATTTTTGAAAGTTTATTTAAAATCCTTAAAATCTTCATAGAAACTTCATATTAAATCTTCTAGACCAAAAGCGTACCTTGACAGTGCCACTGTTGGTGGTTGAGCCTTTATGTCAACTAGAGCTTGGTTGACTTCAATGAAACCTTGAGCTTCTTTTTTCTCCAGATTGTTGATCTGGTTCACTATATTGTTGACTCTTATTTTCAAGGTGTTCAGTAGGGTGGATAGGGAGTGAATTTGTTCTTGTAATGCGTTTTTTGATTTCTTTATTTAAGCTTACTTTAAAAGCCTTTCCCTTTCCTGCAGAGACATTGGCAGAGTATTTTTTATTATGGGAGAGTCCTGGCTCTCCATTTGAATATCCTGTAACAGGTTTTTCAGCTCTAGGTCTTAATTTATAAGGTTTTGTCTTATTACTTACAATGTCATTGTTGTCACACATTTTTACGTGGAATTTCTTTTAAAGAATTGAAAGTTTAGATATGAAAACTTCAAAATGAGTTTTATCAGTATTTATCAATACCACTGAAGACAATTTTATTGCTTACTTATTGGTATGAAGTGATTTTATAAGTGCCAAAAGTCAAATATGCTTTTCAAGTGGTCACTCGATTTAACTGGTCTACAATATGTAGCCGTGTTTTTATATTTAAAAAGAAAACAACTGTTTGTAAGATTATTTTTCAGATATAAATGAATTTTACAAACCAATAGAAAGGGATTAAAAGTCCTTTTAAAAGAAAACAATTAATCAGTTTAATTGGTTATCATCTGCAAAGATCACAAATTTAATTGGTCTATTGACAGACTCCCACTAAGAACAATTATATCTTAAATTAGTGGTAAAATTGTTAATTCAATATCACAATTTTATTATATAACAAGGATTCTTTTTCTGAAATCACTATTTAAGTGACCCCAAACTGTTTTAATTATCCAAATATTTATATTGGGATTTTGTTTACGCGTACCTTCTTTGAAATTTTTACTTACTGGATTATAACAGAATTCTTGATGAAAGGTCCCCAATTGTCAGGCTGAGGTCAAGAACAAGGACGTGAACTAGCTTGATTAGTCAGTTGTCTAGAATTTTTTTATGGTCCTATATGAATACTGTAGTATAAATCAAACAAATAGTAAAATATAATAAAAAATAAAGGTCTCAGTAATATAATTCTCACTATCTTTATTGGTTGCTTATAATCTTTGTAGTTGGTAAAAAAATATATTTTATTAATTAAGATACTATTCAAAAGTCTTATAAAAGTACTAATTGATATTTATTGTAATTTATTTGGTTATATTGGTTAAATTGTAATGATAAAGAATGTAGAAAGAAGACCCAAAAACCTCCTCCTTTTATACACACTGAGTTCTCCAGTGATTCCCTTGATGTACCACCCAATACACAGTTAATGACGCCTCCAAACAACTAATAGACATTCCCTTCAACATTCCCAGTAACCCATGACATAATTTGAAGAGTAACAACCGCCAAAATCCTGTAATAATAAGGGAAATCCATCAATATTAAAGAATAAGATAAAAAGAGAGTATATGCATATTAAACAGTAATATAAAAGACTAAAAGGGATTTTTTAAGGTTAATAATAGCTTAATAATACTTGGGATTTACTGTAGAAATAATGGGGCTAATCCTGACATTATACTATGTGAAATTCCCATTCAAAAATACCCAATATTGACTGAGAAACCACCCAAAAACTCAAAAAAGAGCGTGAGATGTGGGGTAACTACATGCAATCCTTGGCAGGCACTTGCACGGGTAAATCCTTGACTAATTTTATGCAAATTTAAGTGTGGTAGTGAAATAAGACACTAAGAGTGAGGTTATTAATGAAATTTGTGCATATAAACAAGGTCAATGCATTATTAATTAAGCTAGGACACTAAATAAGCGCCTGTCGCCTATTTTAGTGTGTTTCCCCACAGTGGACGTAGAATGTGGGGTACTTATAGTGTGAAAAATCTAACTTTGCTAAAAATGAAGCTATTCACACAGGAAAAAAGCAGGCAGTATGTGGCCAGTACACAGAAGCCAATTCTGGCATAAAGAACACCAAATTTGAAAAGTGTTATTTTTATGCATTTAAATAGAAAAATCAATAGTCCTAAATGAGACAAATTGATCTGTCAAAGCGCAATTTTTATATTCTCAAATTTATGGCGCATATAGTCAACTTTTAAGTGAAATAAAGCGCATTTCTTGTTTTTTGAATAAAACAGTGAAAATAACAGCTTTAAGTGTACTTAAAAATTATGTAGCCTTATACTTAAGGCTCTTAAGATTACCCTAACATATTCCAACTTAATTTTAAGTATATAAGACTTATAAAAGGTGGATATATGCGTGTATATAAGGTGTTATAATGGCATTATTTGTATATTATCATAATTTTACTTATGTATACTGTTTGTGTACTCTTAATTATTATTCCCATGTATAGTTCATGTGTTTAACATAACTTATAAGTACTTTTTACTCAGTCCTGGGGTTATACAGGCTGACACACTTTCTATCATGTGTGACAAATTATTTTAGATGAATATTGTTATATATACAAAAAATTCCATCCCGATTATGTTATTCATTAAAAAAAATTCATGTATCTGCAAAATACTTCCAAAAAATTTACCTTACTTTGTTCTTCAGTAATGTAAATTTAATTGGTTTTATAAATATGGGGAGGGGTTCTTTCCTTTGATATTTCAAATTTGCAGTACCTTTTTTAATTTCAATGGATGCGCAACTTATAGACATATTTTTTATGGAATATTAAATCAACTAGTCTGAAATATTAAAAATTTTCCTGGATTAGTGAAAAAAAATTTCTCTAAGCACATTTCTATAAGTTTAATAATATAAAAATCATAGAACCTAGACTAAATTTTGATGTTGTAAGGGTTTATTAGAATTATAAAATATATTCATATAATTATTTGGTAAATTACATATTCCTCACAAATTGCAGAACTTATTTTTGGCTGCATAGGGTTTCAAAAATCAAACAGACTTTTTTTCAAATCTGTTTTTCTTCAAAAAAATGAAGAACATTTCTACTCATAAAGCTATATGCATAAATGATGCTTTACCATTTTGATATGTTTATTCAAATTACTTCTTCCTATAAGTATCTATCAATATTCAAAGATTAAATGCAGAGTAGCTTATTATCAAAAATGATATGAGTGAGTAGTATTATTAAATGTAAATTTGTCTTCCAAATAAGATTAGTCATTCAAACAAGCAATTAGTTACACCTTAGGAATTAAGAAAAAAATTTATTTGAAATTTTCCAAATATTTTGGTTTAAATGAGGTATTTGAGTATTGAAATGGTCTTGCCATTTGAAATATCTGTTGAAAGAGTCACTGGTTAATCAGATTTCCAAATTATTTAAAGTCACTTTTGTAGCTTTTATCTGTAAAAAGCTCAAATAATAAAGATAGGGTTGCTTGAAGTTTACTTTATAGATTACTCTATGATTGATCAAAAAGGACTTGCCTACAAGTTGTCTTTTATTTCACCCTGTGATTCTGTAATGAATTATTTTTTTAAATCCCATTTTTCCAATTCACAACTATTCATTTCTCTTTGTTATTAGCAGTCTTTTGTTCTCTCCAAGCAAAGGTGAGCTCTTTTTATCTCCTCTCCCTTGAATTTAGAGTTTTCAAAGTTTGATTGAAGCAAAAAAAACTTCCTCCAAATCTACGGATCATTGATCTTTCATTAGCATATGATCAAACTTCATCTTCTCAAAGTCAAGGGAATTTTTTGAAATAGAGAATTTGGCTGAGAAAATTGAATAGAACAAAAGTGAATATGTTCTTGAAGAAGATATATAGTGACAAAATCTTACTTATATCTTTTTACTCAAAATGATTGTCAAGGGGAGACAAAGAGGTGGTTGAAGTATTACCATTTTTAAAAGATGGTTTAAGTTCATTGAAGTTTAATCCTAATGCTGTAGTTTGGAGTTTGAGCTTGAGGTTTCAGGAAGTTCATCTAAAGAAGTTTGCAAAGCATGATTGTTATTTCCATAAACATTTTTTTTAAACTTGAGTTTGAGTAGGAGGAGACTAGAAAAGAAATACTGAGAAATTTGGAAAAGAATTGAAGAAAAAAGAGAAAGTAAACATACAATCAAATTTTGGGGCTCTGAGGATTCAGATACACTCCAAAATAATTGTTATGCCTGATAGTTAGGATCATCTTCAGGTGAACTATGGTTAGAAGCTGGAGGGGATTTATGTTGTTGAAGTACAGGTGCATTGGGAGGATTATTGGATTGTTGAAAACCAGAGGTTGTATCCTTAGTGATATTTTGTAGAAACCAAGGGTTGAAATCAACTCATGAACTGAAAATATTATTCATTTTCTTGTAGAAAGGACACATGATATTAAGATTTTTGGAAACATTTGTAATTCCAATCTCCAAATCATCATCAACCACAAGGCCAGTGGGGTTTAAAGTAAATTGAGGCTTTTTATATTTGGATTGATAAATTTTGAACCTGTCCTTCATTTTCTTAGGATTGATGTTGATTCTCCCTTTTGTTTTATTTTTTACTTTGTTTGCCATCAACAAGAAGCCATTGACCTTTTAAAAAAAAGAGTTCCTACTTGGGAGGACTTCTCACATTCAAAAAATGCATAATAATTTTATTTAATTTTGAGGAAGTTGATGATGATGAGATAATCTTGCATTTTTAGCTATCCAGACTTTAATTTCTCTGGTGAGGGGCTTGCATTTTGGGAAGACCTTTGTGATGTAGAGCTTTTTTTTGTTGCCTTTTGAGTGTTTCTTTTTCTGGGAGGCATTATGAAACTTTTATCTTACATGAAAAGAGATTGAGAGGTTGAAAATATAAAAAAAGAAGGAAAAAAACTTGCCTGGTTAAAATTTTGCACTAAAAAGTTTCAAATCTTAGTGAGGAGTGTGTGCCAAGAATTAATGAGGGAATTTTCAATATAATATGGTTCTTACTACTAGTTTACTTATGTCACTTAGTTACTTAAGCATATTCTATTCTCTATAATACAGTAGTTTACTCCTAGTATATCTTTTAAACTAACCTGATGATACACATTTTCATTCATAAGATGCAGATCCATTACTTGATTCCCCATCTATCTATTTTGTTTCTCTTTACTAATTTTATCTAGTCTAACAAATCATTATATTATTTGTCAAAGTCCCTCTGTCCCTATCTCGTCCACCAGTCCAAGTCCTTAGTCCACAGTCCCTCGTCCTTGTCCCTTGTCCTTGTCCATCTATTTATTAAGCTACTAACTTATATAAAATCATCAGGTAACTTGTATGTATGCTCTGCTACAGCAACTTATCTATCTATTTTTTTTCTCTTTACTTATTTTATCTAGTCTAAAAAATCATTATATTCTTTGTAAAAGTCCCTCTGTCCCTATCTTGTCCACCAGTCCAAGTCCTTAGTCCACAGTCCCTTTTCCTTATCCCTCATCCTTTTCCATCTATTTATTAAGTTACTAACTTATATAAAATCATCAGGTAACTTTCCCTCTGTCCCTATCTTGTCCACCAGTCCAAGTCCTTATTCCACAGTCCCTTGTCCTTGTCCCTCGTCCTTGTCCATCTATTTATTAAGTTACTAACTTATATAAAATCATCAGTCCTTCATATTAACAGGGTTATGGGCCCAGTGATCCTCGATTATTAAACGAATCTGGCTACTCCTGATCCCATCAGCACATCTCCACCTTCTTCTCCCAGTTCATCGAGCTCTTCACATTCCCAACCTTCACTATCCACTCACACTGCCATGGCTGATTCATCCTCCACGAGCACACCATATTTCTCATTTCTCCAGGACTCCAATTTCTCCAAAATCAAAGGAATTGAGAAACTTAACGATAAAAACTACAGTTCATAGAAAACTGATCTCAAATATGCTCTCTCTGTTCGAAATTTGGACCAATTTCTCTCGGAAGAATGTGCTACACCTACCAACCCTGAAATGCTCGCAGTCTACAATCTAAAGAAGAGGCAAACCAATACAATTATTAAAATGTTCATGGACAGGGCGGATCAACATAAATTCATACTAGATGATGAGGCAATCAAACCCGCTCAATTATGGACACAAATTAAAAATCACTATGCTTCAAAATCAAGCCAAAACTGTTCTTAAGTTGTCAACAAGTTATTCAAAATTAAATTTACTGAGAGCAGAATTCTTACTGCAATGGACAAATTTAGAAGTACCATGAAATTACTTTGTGAGGTGGCTCCTGATCTTTTCAAGGAAAATATACTCTCATACATCATGGCCAATTATGTGCTCAACTTGTTACCTGATTCTTACCAAACCGCAGCAACTATAATCCTCAGCAAATACGACATCACTAACCAATAACCCACAGTTGAAAGCATACTTGCTGACATTGAAGCAGAAGTAATTAGACGAAAAGTGTTGAATACATCTGGAACCAATTCAGGAAGTGTCTTAGCAGTGGACGGCAAGAAAAAAGTATACTTCTCAAGAGGAAAGCAAAATCCTCTAGCACCTCATTCAGAAGACTCATGTTTTCAACTTCACTCTCACAAACGAGAGGAATTTCTTAAAAGGAAGAAGGAGAGAGAGAGTAGGGACAGCTCATCTCAACCCAAGGCACTTTCTTTATTTTCTAATATACTGGACAACTATGCCATCCTGGACAGTGGCACCTCATTTTCAATCTTCAACAATGGGGACTTCTTTATGCAGCTAGAATCTGCTAACACTATTCTCACTACGGCCAATGGAGGAGAAGTACTTGCCCCTGGACAAGGCAAAGTTGCTTTCAAATCCAATTCTGGCCACCAATTCAATATCAATAACGCCTTATATGCGCCCTCAGTCAAGGCCACACTTATCTCAGTCATTGATTTGTTAAAGGACGGCTGGTATCTCTTCAATGATCAAGGGAACCTCAAAATCAAACATATGGACAAAACTCTAATTGAATGCTTGAATAAAGGGGGAATAATCAGCTTTTCCATTCAAAAATTTCCAATATACAATCTGGTTGGGAGTGGACTCCCCAACCGCGATTTACTTCATCACAGCTTTGGTCATCCTAACAATAAAACCATGGAGCGCTTATACCCAGGTTTGAATTTTTCTGACTATACTTGCAAAACTTTCACACTAGCTAAATCACACGTTTTACCATATTCCGGCTCTTTTCCAACCCCTGAATCACCACTTGACGTTATTCTTATGGACTTGTGTGGTCCAATCACTCCTGAATCCAAAGGTTCTAAATCATATTTCTATCAAATTGTTGACGGACATTCTTGCTTCCAACATGTCACCTTCTTGAATTTAAAATCCGAAACGTTCAAGAAATATAAAGAATATGAAAACCTAGTTGAAAATCAAAAGAATCGGCACATCAAGTGTGTTGTTTCTGATAACGGCGGGGAGTTCACTAGCAACTCAATCACAAATCATTTCAAAAACAAAGGTATTGTGCATCTACGGACTGCCCCTTACTCACCTCAACAAAATCCTATTTCCAAAAGGGGTAATTGCTTTATCATTGAGAAAGCACGATGTCTTCTAATTGAATCCGGACTTGATGCTCATTGGTGGGCGGAAGCTGTTAATACTGCCACCTACCTCCTCAACATACTTCCTTTGTAAACTCTCCCTAATCACAAGAAGCCCTGGGAATTATGGTATGGCGAGTCTGTCAACATCCCAACCAAATTGTACCCCTTTGGAAGCGATGTTGTATTTTATCAACAGAAGCATAAACGTGCAGGCAAATTTGATGGGAGTGGAATAGAAGGAATCTTCATGGGATACTGTGAGGGACACGTTAACTATCACATATACTAACCTTCCACTGACTCTATTGAAATCACACACAATGTCAAATTTCTTAATTACTTTAACCTTGCGCGAAAAATCACTACTGGTGAACCCATAGACACCTTAATATTTCCCGAAATTCAACATGTTGAAACTCCATTCTTTAATCAACTAGTCAAGACAATTCCTGATGACTCCATTCCCTCTGACATGAACGACATTAGTGAAAATGTTCCTGACATAAGTGACAAAATGTCACCTAATATGTCTAACATGAAACATTATACATATGTCGATAAAAACATCAGAACCTTGAAAGAAATCTCCTCAGATATAGATCCCTCAAATATTCTAACATCTAAACGCCGAATAAACAACATTTGCTTACTAGTCACTCCCTTCGACACTCCTAAGAACTACCATGAGGCCTTCACCTCTCCCAAAAGCAATGAATGGCTAAAAGCTATACAAGAAGAGTTAGGGAGTATTGCTAAACATGAAGTCTGGAAAGTATCTCCCATTCCTCAACATCAACATTTATTAGGGACCACCTGGACATTCAAGCGGAAAACAGGTGCTGAGGGAAAAATCATTAAATACAAAGCCAGACTTTGTGTCCAGGGTTTCTCTCAAACAGAGGGTATTGAGTACAACCAAACCTACGCTCCCACTGGTCGACTATCCACTCTTCAATTTCTCTTGGGTGTCGCTGCTCACAAAGATTGGGAAATACATCAGATGGATGTAAAATTGGCATTTCTTCATGGCAAACCAGAGGAGGAAATTTATTAGTGCCTTCCCTGTGGCTACATCCCAGATGATCCCAATTCATGCCTACATCTCAAGAAATCTTTATACGGCTTGAAGCAAAGCCCTTGATGTTGGTATCAGGAGATATCCAATTTCTTCAAAAATATTGGTTTCCGCCCCAGTATAGCTGATCCTTGTCTATTCTTGAGTCAAGACATATCCAAACCTTGCTACGTATTCATTCATGTTGATGACCTAGTCATAGCCGGCCCTTCTGTTCAGGAATTTAAATCTAAGATATCGGGTGTATTTGACATGGACAATCAGGGAGAACTTAGCTGGGTACTAGGAATGAAAGTAGTCCACAATCAAAAATCTAGAACATTACATCTTTCACAACAATTATATATCAAAAACATACTAAAAGAATTCAATCACGATGAATGTCGATTCTTTTCCACTCCCCTTGTACCCAACTCTCAGTTCACTCAATGCACCCTAAAACAATTGGTACCTCTCATCAACTATAGAAGAGCGGTGGGATTACTTAATTATTTGGTGCTATGTACTCAACAAGATTTGTCTTTTGTCGCAAGTACCTTGGCTCAATATTTAAATAACCCCTCTGATCAGCAAAATAGCGCATTCTTCCACATTTTACAATATCTTCAACACACTCAAGATTACCATCTTATGCTGGGCAATGTAGAAAAAGCCAAACCTGGCCATCTTTCAGGATTTGCTTATTCAGATTACAATAAATCATCTGACTTAAAATCTACTTCTGGCACTTTACTTTTTCATCTTGGTCTCATCAGTTGGAAATCGGCCAAACAGCAATCTGTCTTGCTATCAACCTCTGAATCTGAGTACTACTCCATGACTGACTGTGGACAGGACCTTATTTGGACTAAGGAGCTATTTAATGACTTTTCTATTCCTCTTGAACAATTCTATCTCTATGGTGACAATCAGGGGCTATCAAACTCACTCTAAATCCACTTTATCAACACCGCACCTGACATATCAACACTAGAATATGTTGGTTGCAAGAACAGGTCAACAATGATGAATTCCTAATCAAATATATTCCCACCAGAAGTATGACAGCCAACATAATGACAAAATCCCTTCCTCGACCAAAACACCTGGAATTCTTAAATCAACTCCATTTAACTCCTTTGCTGTCTTGAGCACGGGGGAGTGTCAATATAATATGGTTCTTACTACTAGTTTACTTATGTCACTTAGTTACTTAAGCATATTCTATTCTCTATCATACAGTAGTTTACTCCTAGTATATCTTTTAACCTAACCTGATGATACAAAGTTTCATTCATAAGATGCAGATCCATTACTTGATTCTGCATCTATCTATTTAGTTTCTCTTTACTTATTTTATCTAGTCTTAAAAATCATTATATTCTTTTTCAAAGTCCCTCTGTCCCTATCTCATCCACCAGTCCAAGTCCTTCGTCCTTGTCCATCTATTTATTAAGTTACTAACTTATATAAAATCATCAGTCCTTCATATTAACAGGAATGAAGGTCTGGGTGTCTCATGTGACAGGGACAGGAGAGTAAGGAAGGGATGATGTGTCAAACATGTGGTCGTGAAAAAAAATTCAGGAAAAATGTGCTAATTTGAGGTCATAACTGACACCCATTTTTGAAATAAGTGACTTTTTTGCTAAATTTAAGTGCTGATTTGCTTTGAAATCTGTGCTAAAGTAAAGTGTGAATTTTCCAGAACTGAAACCCCCTATTCTTTACATCATCACATATTTTACGCTCTCACAGATACATTCATTTCCTTCACTCTTTTACTTCTATGTCATCACATGTCAAATTTAGTGATTCAGCCAAATAATAAGAAATTATATAATTTTTATTAACTGACAGAGAGGTATATGCCCTTATGTATTTGGTGAACAACTGTTATAAAACAGTAAAAGAATTCACACTTGTTTAGCTGAGTAACTCTTTTAGGATTTGGTTTGAGGGGTGAGGAGGAGGACTGCTTAGGGTGCTATTCATTGTAATAAGCAGGAGCAAGGAATAATCTATAAGGGGGTTTATATGAAGAAAGTTCTGTGGGGTTCTCCACATTGGACAACTTATATAGTAATCCAGTTACTTCTTAGTCTCACTGATATATCAGCATAGTCAGTTTCATCTCACTTTTGGTAGTCCCAGAATAGTCAGTCCAGCTAGTCTCACTGCTCAAGTAGAATAGTCACTCCTGTCTTAGGCTAGCATCAGCGCTAGTGGTAGTCCGCCCTTTTAGGTCCTAAAATTTTGTCTGATCAATCACTGGCACATTAAAAAAGGACTATGAACACCTCATGTCAACCCAATTCAGAACTTCATTCTGAAATTCGAGAACAGAGCTACAGACTCATGGAACATCTAGAGGGGGGAAAGCTCTCATACAGTGGCCCCACTAAAGCCAAAGCACAGTTACTACTCACCACACCAGTACCACCTGTAATAGGTTCACATATTTCAGTCCCAGAAATATTTGATGTAAAACGAGGCCCCCATGCCAATCAGTATGCATTTCAAAAAAAAATTTATTATGTCTTTCTCAACAATCATCAGCTTCCAAATGAGCAATCTAAAATTGGATTTTAAATCTCTTACCTCACAGAAAAGGCTGCACACTGGGGAAGGTCACATACAATGGAACTCCTTGTAAATTGAAAGTTAGAAACAACTTTATTTCAGTTTATGGTGGCATTTGAATCAGAATTTAGAAACCCCAAAATGGCCACAACCTTGGAGAATGCACTCACTTAGGTATGAAAGAAACATTTGGCTTCAGTGTACATGTCAGAATTCCTGAGCCACACCAGTTATGTCACAAAATTGCGATTAAGAATGCCCATTTTTCACTTCAGGAATGGGCTCTCATCAAGAATTATAGATTCCCTAATCAGTCATCCTATCCAAAACTCTCTCCAAGTACTCATGGAGCTAGCTATCCAAATTGATAATAAGTTTATGCATCAGAAAATGGATGGTTGGAGTGGTGCTCATAAGTGTCACAGCTATGCCTCATCAAACAGGGCCAGAGCCAGGGACCCAAATTCCATGGATATTGATGCAGTAAATGCACATGAAGCTAGTGTGAAAAGAAGAATATCTGATGTGGATTACCAGAGGTGTATGAACAAAGGGCTGTCCCTCCCAATGCGGAAGTAGTGGTCATCTTGAAAGGGACAGTAAGGGAAAAATAACAGTTAGTGAAGTGGAGGATAGCACAGGAAATTTACAGGTAAAGGAAAGCTCTCTGGAGTCAAAGTTTTTCCCTCCTTAAGAAGATTAGAGGGAAAGGATAAGGTAAGTTTATTTAAGGAATTTTCAGTTTGTAAGGAAATTGAAGTAAATGATAATCATTATATACTGTAATTGCCTTTAATGACCCTTGAGGCCACAAAAAATGTTTGAGCCCTGCTGGATTGTGGGGAAACCGACTGTTTTATTTACAACAGGTTTTTACATAGGAATAAAAAGAGAAAAGAAAAATTGGACAACCCCAGGCACTTAATTATGTTTGATGGATTGCCTGGTGGGAGAGAAGAAGTAAAAGAAAAGGTTTTTGCAGGTTCTGGTGTGAAGTAAGGGAGTCTATGTACAAGGAATATGCAACAAAACTGAAGGACCAGTATGACATGGCTGGAGCAGTATAATCCACAAATTGACTGGAAAGAAAAGAAGTTTCAGATGGGAAGGATAGGGGATTCTTTCCCTAAATTATCATCCCCCAGCCCATTCAGGGGTCAGGGCCCATTCCACAGAGTCTTCTAATGTTCTTTTATCATCAGTTGACTTTCCACAAGAACTGATGCTTTCTGTTAATTCTAAGAAGCAGGCTGGGTATTGGTCACCAACAGGGAGTGCCAGAGAAAACTATGGAGGGTATGAAGCACACCAAGAGGAGAAAAAAGGCCCAATAGAGAAGGGATGAGGTGCAGGATAGAAATGTGGAAGGCACAGAGAAAGCATTTGCCCCTTGACACCTTCTGGCAAGTCTCCTGGTGTTCTATTATCATAAGTAGGTTTGACAAAAAAACTGCCACTTTCTCTTGATGCTAATTTTTAGGACTTGGATGGGGCTCTGGAGGAAGAGGAGGATCTAGAATATGATAAGGCAGCATAAAACATATCCATCAAGATTCCAGCTAAGTTCAAGCTCTCAAAACCAACAAAAATCCTCAAGGAAAAGGTCTATGAATCCTGTTGGAAGTTTTTATCAATTTCTGAAGATGGAGGAGTTAATACCTTTTCCACCTCATTGACTATACAACTTTTTCATTGATCTTATGCCAGGTGAAATTCCTAAATTTAGCGGCATAATCCCATTTTAAATTTTGGAGTCAATAGTTCTAAAAGAGATGATTGATGAAAATCTGAAGAATGGTTTCATCAGAGAATAAAAATCTCCCTGGGCAGCCCCTGTAATTTTTTAAGGTAAAAAGGATGGTTCATTGAGACCTTGCATGAATTTCAGAGGTTTAAATGCGCTGAAAGTTAAAGACAGATACCCCTTCCACTAACCAGTAACCTGATGGATAGTTTTCAGGGTGAAAAAGTTTTCACAACCTTAGATCTTAGGTCAGGTTACCACAACATAAGTTGTAGACAATCCTATAGTACTAGCTATAAGCCTTGACCAAGGGAGTTGGAGTAAAACTGGAGAGAAAAACCCCTGTCCCTTTGAGAAATACCAGTGATATTTATTTGCTACATCAAATTAGAGAGTGTTACTATACCCCTTCTAACACACTTCTTGACTGCTTAAAATGTCAAGACAGTGGCCAATAGCAGACCACTGAGAACCAAAGAACCAGAAACCAGAAATGCAGAAAGATCCACACCAGAAAAACAAAACACTGTGCACTTTTTGCACATAAAACATTTCAGCCTAGGTATCTCCAGGAATGATTAATTGTTATGTTTAGAATAAGATAACTTTAATTAAATTAAGCTTATTTCTTAAAAATAAGTTTAAAATACTTATATATATGGTTATAATACATATATATACAAATATTACACTATTATATGACTTACAGCAGTTTAAATAGCTTATGCATAGCCTAAAAATTCTTATTAAGGTTTTAATGGAGTCATAATATACTTATCTTAAGTGATATTAAGTAATTATAGACATACATAAGCTTATATGTATACATAAACCTCATATTCAGTGAAATATGTAGTTATATTATGTATATATAGGTCTATAAGTGGGTTTTAACCTCTTAATAGCCTATAACCTTTATTTTTATGCTTATTTTAGGTCATATGGACGTATTCAGTGGACTCACAATGCCTACACAAGCATATACACCTATTTCAGGCACATATATCCAGTTTAGACAACTTAATCTGCTTCCTTGGATGGATTTTCACAGATTTATGGGTTGGGATATGATTACTGGGTTAATATGGATGCTTGGGGATGTTACTGGGGGCTTGTAAAGTTAATTTGTTTCCTTTATATGCTTTGGGTCTCATTATATCTTCTTTGGGTGAGTTATTTACCTGTTTCTTTATGGTATCCGCTTTGATCTGTTTATTCTATTTATGGTATGGATCTGAGGTATCATTAATTGTGATGGAGGGTCCTTACTGGAGATCTGGGTGTTGAAACTTCTTGAAGTGGATGCCATGGGGAGGTGATGGGCCCTCACAGTGCTGTAATTGCCAGGGATAGAAGTGACATCATCTGGTTTGAAGGTCTGTGCGCTCCAGTGGATTTTGGTATAAGTAAGGGAGGATTTTGACAGGTTATTAGACATCACTTACTTACTACACATTAAACAAACACTACAAAACAATTATTATCATATAAAAATAAATTGTAAGGCATTTATAAATTGATATTATCTTTATATAATCTACAACTATATATTTTATTGTTCTATTTTCCACCACTAGCACGCATAAAAATCCAAGTGTTGTGAGTTTAAATTTAGAATAACTATTTTATTAGTCTTCCCCTGAGGTTTAATCTCTAAATCATTTATTAATAAGTAGTAGGACCATTAGTATTTACTATTAAATCATACTTAAATACTAGAAAAAACTGACAAAACAGCAATAATACTTGATGCAGGTTGCAAATCTACACCAGAGAAATCAGTTGCCAAAGTTGAGTTAAATGATAAACTAACCTTGCAACAAACACAGTCAATTGTGGCCATAAAATATTGAAAACTCAGTAATAACAATGATATCACCTCCAGATGGTTGTGTGATAATTAAAGTTGCCCCAAACTGTCTTCTTCAGTATGTACACACAGACCACCATCTAAAAAATCCATGCACAGCAACAAATTTGGTGCTTTTGGCAGCCAAATTGAATAAAAACCCTCTAGAAGCGCTCCCCAGCCTTCTATAACCAAGGCAGAAGGCCCATCTAAAAGGGGCCAGACCTCCCTGAAGCCAAAAATCCACCAAAAACCTCCAAAAAAGCCCAAAATACTTAGAAAAATCCCCCATGACTACTAAAACCCTTAAAACACAATATTAAGCTATGATAACATTTGGACATAAAATATATAGCCAAATTATCTCTACTTAATTTTACTAAGCACTTAACCCTAAGACTTAAGGTTAGCCCATAAAACATAAAAACAAAATTAAACAGCTATCTTTTAGAAATGAAAAGTGAGCAAATGACCCCTTA